>OX457041.1:49408103-49420603 GCA_949752735.1 Lumbricus terrestris
AGACGACGAGAATTGCCGGATGTACGGAGACAACCAAGAAGTCGACTGTGGACAATTATTTCGAGATCAACAGAGACATGCTCCACCTATCGTTGAATTTATGAACTCATTTTGCATCAATATAATATTAATGATAAGAACTCTAGATTGGAATTCAACACCACGGCAAGGCAGGCTGGGGACTCGTCTAACAATTTCTTATCGAATACAATCTTATTCGGCAATGTTCTAACCAATCCATTCTTCTATTTCCGGTTTTTCTACATGTATATGATCTGATCAAGCCTTATCTAGCGCCTGTTTAGTTTATGTAGCCTACGTACCAGAAGTTGAAGAAAAGGTGCACACACGTACGACCGCATTCATACGAAAAGACAGCACTGCTTATTTACGGCTATGTAATTAACATTATTGAGGGCTGAGTAGTCACCATGCAACCTGATGATGGTGGGTCTTAAATCGGATGCCTTAGTTATGCCAATCCATCTGTTTTGCACTGTGTAACTTCTTGTTAGATGTTTAACGACACTGCCATATCTAAGATTATTAGTGTCGCCCTCCTCCTTTATCAAGACTTGGGACTGGCACTGGCAGAGAGCTTCCAGTGGCGGAGTTCAACTGTGTAACTTCGCAGGGCTTAGCATCCACAGCGTCAAGCGGCCGTCTACGTGTCTATTCACTGCTATAAAGCAGTCCTTGCATCGGAGTTATACTCTCAAGCAAGCGGGATAGCGGTTCAAGCACCTGTCGATGTGGATTGCTTCAACAGATGGCAGAATAGACTACTTCGTGTGACTTTGGCATGTAACTATGGCAACCGTCATCCGATGCCAGAATGGACCTGTGTAACATATAGGCTGTGCGTGTCTGGTATGGGCATACCTTAGCCGATGGTTGGATAGAAGTCTATACGAGAACGGGAATTAATATTTGGCCGCTTTGAATTACTATGCGAAGGAAATCAACTACTCACAGAATAATTAATGATGCATTTATTCTTCCGTCAATTTGCAAAATGTGATTAAACAGACCATCGTAATGAACCTATAGAGCTCACGGCTAGGCTTAGATTAAAAAGACCGCATTGTTGGCATACGCACGTATACGTAGGTCTACACGTGTGCAGTTATTTGCATTGCCATATATATGCAGCTTAATTAAATGAATATATATGCACCTCTGATGTCAATCAATCAATCGTAATTTATATAGCGCCCCTTCAAGGTACCTACTCAGAGGCGCCCCCGGCCGAGATCAAGCGAAAAAACCAGACTTCAGCAGTAACTGTTTATGAAATTGAGAAGAGCTTGGGAGATGTCGCATAGTCAAGGGAAGTCCATTCCAGGTCGTTGGACCAACAACAGAGAACGAACGCCACTGCATTGTTGCAGAGCGAGTGAAAGGAACCGTTAAGTCACCATGGACACTGGACAGCAGTATAAATGTATGCCGTCTTGGTATTTTCAGAACATATCTAAACTTAAATAGGCCTATAATTATGTAGGCTATAGGCTAGGTAGGCCTATATATACCTATAAATACATAAGTGTGTTTTGAACTGGCTTTCAGTCACGTGTGTTGAAAATGAGACATCATCCTGCAGTGGACCAATGACTTCGATCCAATAATAAATAAATAATTTGCGAAGAGATTCTGCAAGCGTTTGTCTCGATAAATAATGAGTATTTCTTTGTCACGGCGAGCGGAATTATTGCCCGGAAGGGCAGACGCCCAATTCATCACCCGTGATAGGGTCATTCGACTCATCCGCTGTAGCTCGCTATATATATATATATAGCTAGAACCTTGGTCAGGAACGGAGATATAAGCGGCAGAGTTATAGCTATATGGTTAAAATATCCGAGCACTAGACTTGTCAAATGTTTCAGGACACCAGAGGCATTTTATTCGCACACATCGCCGCCAGTGGGTTGGCGTTAGGACTTAGGACTTGATGACATGCGATAAATGTGTAAATATTTAAAAGCACTAACATGTTGTATTTTGTCCTGCACAGTGTAAGAACAAAAGTGACTGGACCCCTCACCATTTCAGGATGTGCTGGCCTAATAAGTGGCAGGTGACGTTCAGATTTGAAAATAGGTGCTTGAACGCCGTCCATGACAGTCCAGTCACGCTTTAAGCTGGCTTGTCCTGCGCGCTTCTGTCGCATGCATAACCGTTTTGACAACCTCTCTGACTCGGCGCAGTAGAATAGTCTATTCGAGAATACGCTGGTGTGCGTCTTATGTTCATCTGGCGTTCATTTATATATGTGGAGTTTATGCTTTTTTCTTCAATTTCACTTTCATGCTTCTACCGCCACGTTCACTTTATGCTTTTCCTTCCTTTTCACTCTCACTTTTAAGCTTCTTTCGCCACTTTCACTTTATGCTTTTCGTTCACTTTCACGTTCACATCATGCTTCTTCCATTTCTTCCCCTTGCGCTTTAAGTTTCCTTTGTCACTTTCACTTTATGCTGTTTCCTGAACACTTTCACTTTATGAAGTTTATGCTTCATCCATCACTCTCAATTCATTCATCTTGACTTTTATTGTCTGCTGGTTTGGCGAGCTTTCTTTAAGCGCCTGGTTATATACACCGTATCCATGCAAGCTTTAAGACAGAATCTATAATGCTGTATATATATATACTGTATATATATATATATATATTCTCAATAAACCGTTTATCGATTGTTCGTCTGGGGAATCCCCTGGAGTCCTAATAAAACGACAGTCGATTGGGACGAATCCCTGGAATCTGAGTCCGTCCAGAAACCGAGGGAATAAGGAGTTTCTAAGGGAAAATATCATGGATTGCTTATCTGAAGAGAAAAGACGTCTGCACACGTCGATCGTGTTTACGTCATTCCACGCGACTGCGCATGACGGAAAGGAGGAGAAATGAATCCGGATGGAACGATGTGGCTACGTCACATTGGGACCAGGGTGCGTTGTATACGAGAAAGGACCGATACCACTCCCCCTCCCCCAGGGAGACCGATTCCAGATTTACCAGTCTAATTGGAACAACGGAGCCAGTCACGGAATTCTTTGAACGGTCGGATGTGGTTGAGAGGCAGGCACTGGAGGCATTGCTGTTGTTGCTATTGATTGCGATTGTCGTCGTGATAGTGATGTTGGTGATGGTAAGTGGTGGAGGTGGTTGGGGTCAGAATTCCGATGCTGATAGTGGAGGTGGTAGTAGTGGTTGCAGTGGTGGTGGTGGTAGTGGTGGTGGTGGTGATAGTGATGGTGGTAATGATAAAAGTAGAGGTGGATGGGGTGAGAGTTTTGATGCTGATTTAATGGGAGTGTTAGTAGTGGTAGTAGTGGTGGTGCAAGCGATAATGATGACTGTCGGTGGAGATGGTGGCGATACACAAAAACATACATACATACATACATACATACATACATACATACATACATACATACATACATGCATGCATACATGCATACATGCATACATGCATACATACATACATACATACATACATACATACATACATACATACATACATACATACATACATACATACATACATACATACATACATACATACATACATACATACATACGTACATACGTATCTGTGATCTTTGGACCCACACGCTCCTCCTGGACCTTTGTTCCCTACGGCCTGCCTCAAGGCTCTGTCCTGGCGCCGCTTCTATACATCCTATATACTGCTGATCTATTGAACCTATTATCCCACAAGGGTGCCTCTGCTCATCAATACGCTGATGATACACAAGCATTTGTCCACGGTTCTCCCAGTGCTGCCTCTTCACTGGTTGCAACTATCCTTGACGCCACTATGGAACTGAACCAATGGATGTCTTCTAACCGTCTTCGCCTTAACTCTGATAAAACCCAATTCATCTGGCTTGGTGGTAGAGTCCAGCTCGCCAAGATTGATATGGAGCTCCTCAGCACGTTGTACCCAGATATCCAATTTTCTCCAACTGTTCGTGATCTGGGTTTTACTCTGGATCCAATTCTTTCTCTTACTGATCATGTTAACCGAATCTCTCGAACATGTTTCTATCACTTGCGACAATTGCGTACTATCCGCCACTCACTCTCCCTTCAAGCGGTCAAGGCGCTTGTCCATGCTTTGATTTGCTCTAGAGTCGACTTTGGAAACTCTGCCTATGCTGGTCTCTCCTCTCTTAACCTCTCTAAGCTTCAGTCTATTCTTAATGCTGCTGCCCGCTTAATTGCTGGTCTTCCCAAATTCTCTCACATATCTGATTTTATTCGGAACACTCTTCATTGGCTTCCTGTACCTCAGCGCATTGAGTTCAAGATCCTGACTCTTATGCGCAACTCTCTTCTCGGGGTAGCCCCCTCTTATCTTCGGGCACTGTGTAACTTGGTCTCCACTCTTCCTGGCCGCTCTGCCCTTCGATCTGCTGCCAATGGCCTTCTAGTTGTCCCGCGCATGCGTGGAGCTACGGCCCAGTCCAGAAGCTTCGCATATCTTGGTCCTACTTGTTGGAACCGCCTTCCTCACAAGCTCCGTTCTGAGCTTCTTGGCCTTTCTCTTCCCCTGTTCCGTAAACGTCTGAAAACTATACTATTTGTTAGGGGTGAGCACTAGCTTGGGTCGGGAGCGCCACTGAATCTGTGAGCGGCGCTATATAAATGTTCAATTACAATTACAATTACAATACGTACATACGTACATACATACATACATACATACATGCATACATGCATACATGCATACATGCATACATGCATACATGCATACATGCATACATGCATACATACATACATACATACATACATACATACATACATACATACATGCATACATGCATACATGCATGATTGCATACACACATGCACAAATACACACACAGTGCATGCATAAACGCTTACCACGCAATCTGGTAACCTTGTATAAAATCAAGACAGCAGCTTAATTCATCGGCATTTGATAATTCATCAGAGTGAGAAAAACAATTTTGCTTTCGCCTTGTTTCATTATTTCTTACGTCACCTTAGATTCGCCCTTACTTATCTTCATTAACTCTACCTTTGCTTACTTAAGTATCTCGACCTTAGGCAGCCCTATAGGCTATAGTTGGCCATGCATTTTAGGCTGCTTTCGTTTGCATTGTCTTGCCGTACATTCGTTCGCCTTGCCTATGCTTTCCCTGTTTTGCCTTGCCTTCGCTTGCCTTAACTTCGCTTATAACTTGCCTTTGCCTATACATTCCCTTGCCTTCACTCTAGACTTGCCTTCGCTCGTCCTGTATTTATTGCTTCGCTTGTTATCGTTGCTGACGTTGCATAACTCCTTTCATCAGCCAATCACTGCAGTGAGCCAATTAAATCTGATGACTCCTATAGCGCCTCAAAAATACGAATGTCTTAAAAGCTTCAATGGATCGCTAATGAGCTCAGCTTAAACCAATCAAGGTGCAAGCTTCTGCAACGCAGGAATATAATATCATAGTCGTGCAAGAAGGTGGGGTATAAGATGACAAGAGTTGCCAACAGGTAGCATAATTATAAGCCTACAGGTGTATACAAGCAGGTAACATAGGCTACTGGTTGACACTCAGTTACTCGCATACAGTAGGGCCTTTGTTAGGGCTCCCTTAGAGGCAAAGGATTTACTCTGTTCAGTCAAGGCTTTATCTTAATTCGTGCGCACAATTATATAATTAAAATGATCAACTGGTAGCCTATGTATGCAAGCATTTCCCATTTTCCTGTCGTAGCATTGGTATATAGAAATAAGAAGAAGAGTGATACTATGGTTATATGAATCGTAATCGTAATCTCGAGACTTCTACAGCGCCCACAAAAGCCAAGTCGCGGGAACCAGCTTATTCACAGGCGCTTAATCAAAACAAAATCGATAGGCAGCGGGTCAAGTCCGGAGAGTCAGGCTGGCAGATAGATGGACGGTTAAGGTTGGTGATGTTTAGAGTTGAAATGGCGAGGGATGTGAGGAGAAGTGAAAGAATCAGGATAGGATTTGCGAAAGAGCAATGTTTTCAGTTTTGAGTGAAAGACCTGTGGGGAGATAGCGAGAGGTGGAGTTTTGAAGTGAAGTGCCTGTCTTAATTGCTCCAAACCTCTTCTCACTGACAGTCGCTCATTTTACATGGATCCATCAAATTTCTGGACTTACTCATTCACAACACAATGTCATGCATAGTTTGCATGCGTATAGGCAACACAGGTCTGGGCTTTTAACACGCAGCTACATAGCAAGGATGTGACGCAAAATCTTTCAGAAATTGCATGCATAATAGTCATTGCATATTGGATAGGTTTCATATAAAATTGACTCACATTATGTATATCGCAGTCTAAAGAGATTCACATTTGCAATAATTATGCATATGGGGGATATGGCATATATTATTTTTTATTGGCGTCATTGATAAGAGAAGCAGAAGCAATAGGCCTATATCTACAGAAGAGGTGGGCACCGTACGACCCTGGGACCCTGCCCGTCCTCTGGGGACCTTTAAACCTGCCCTTGACATGTCTTTTGTGTTAGCATTGTACATGAAACATGGGAACCTTTTATTCGTTTCATGTTAGAGTTTTTATACAACAAAGACTATATATCGTCACAATTAATTAGAAGTCCATTTATAAAGGTATTATCTTGTAACAGCGACGAGCGAAGCTGATGACATAACAATGACATTGCATAGAACAAAGAGATTTCGTAATAATGCAAAGTTCTCAGAACAAATTAATTACTTCATCATCATCATCATCATCATCATCATCATCATCATCATCATCATCGTCATCGTCATCGTCATCGTCGTCGTCGTCGTCGTCGTCGTCGTCATCATCATCATGGCCACATTGTTCATCGGCAAAATTAATTGCATAATAATAGTGCTTGTGTTGAACAAACAGATGTCCTCACAATGAAAAGTCAACACCGAAAAGCTAATCGGCTGTATCCTAATGGCACCATAGCACCGCTATGACACAGTCATGGTGTTTTCAAGTAAATAATAAAGACGGAGTTATTGTTATAACCGGGTGTTTGTTTGGCGTTGATTATAAAGTATGATGCAATGACATAATGAGTGTTCTAAAAGTGGGATCTATAATACATTGGATCATTGTATGGAGGATAATGAATATTACGACAGTCGCTTAAGGGAGGTCGTAGGCTATATTATGAGCATTCAATTGAGTTTTTTGCTTGATAAGACTGATCAAATTAATAAAACTGAATAAATTTAAAATATAGTTTTATTGCGTATGATTGTAGGCATTCGGATGATTTGGTTTTCATCATAAAAATTCTCTTCGTTGACTCTAACCGTTATTCTGCAATTTCCGGAATAAAATAGGCCTAAATATTGTATAATTTTCTGGAGCACGTGAATCTGCAAAAATTAGTCCGCGATTAACGATCAACGTAGCCTAAACCACATGCCCTTAAAACTGTGAACGACCCTCTGTTGATAGAAGTCACCGAAGCCTCATCTACACTTCCCGATGTTTTACAAGTCAAAGAAAATTGCAAGAGAAATTTAGTATACGATATTATTGGGTGACACGAAAATTACAAGAGAAATTTAGTTTAAATTTAGTTGGAATCAAAAGCGTGAATCAATAGCGACTCACGTGCACCGCTCGTGCATGAATAAGCTGGTGCCCTGCGCTTGACTTTCGGGTATGTATATTCGTTTATTCCCAAAAACACATCAGGCTGAACGCTGTAGGCTTACACTAGCACAATAATTATTGACAGTATGGCTGCTTAACACGTATAGTCAAGATAGTTAGTACATGTTTTTGAATAACATTCTTGGGATAAAGTTTACTGAGTCTTTATTGGGGAGGATGAAATTGTGAACCCTTTCTCTAAAGTTATTATAATGGATCTCGCTGCAGTGGGAAGAGGTCACAGAGGACATGAAGTTCACTTCCCTGAACAGCTTTGAAAAGCACCTTGTCAGCCTCTTGCGCTAAAGTTTCAACTGTATGTGTATCAGGATGTAAGAAGTCAGCTCGTCGAAGTTTGTTCATGAGGCCCTCAGGGCGGGTTTTGTACAATCCACTTGCAAGACCCCATAGCCATGCAGATGAGGCGTGCACACATCATTCTAGACATGATAGTAGCTCTCGTAATAGCTTGGAGCTCTTGCATGGAGGACCCATGAGTTCTGATGGCATACAGCGAGGCAGTATACCAGAGCAGATAATCTTATTCGTGTGGTCTGTAGGCTGTAGCTGTTAATTTGTGCTAGCGTAAAAGCACTTGTTGCGTATGATGAAATTACAGTTTCGCGCGTTTTGTCAGAGTTGATCCGCAAATTCTTTCCTTTAGACCAGTTGGCGATGTGTTGGAGTTCATCCGTTGCAGTGGTTAAGTGATTGGACCTGATAAAGAGATAAGAATCGTCAGCATATTTAGAGAGTCGGCTCTGGAATGAGCATGGGCGAAGTTTGGTTTCCGTTCGGGGGGGGGGGCTAGAAATAACTTGGGCTTTGTTGGGGCGGAGACTTGGCCCAGAAAGAGCGGCGACAACAATATTTTCCAGGCTATTTTTTTCTCGGGCAAAAAAGTTGATAACTTTTTTAGTCATTCGATTGAAGTTTCGTTAAAAGAGCCATTCCTTCAAAATACATTATGGGTCTGGAACTTCTTTGGGGGGGGGGGGGGCTAAACCCGTGAAAAGATGCCATTTCCACCGTAAAAAGCTGAATCTGTGCCTTCTTGTGGGCTTAGCTCCAAGCCCCTGATAAACTCCGCCCATGGGAATGAGTGACGCTTTAGAAATTTCGGAGATTTACGATCCCATGCTCAAAAGTGTCATGGATGTTGACAGATTGACAGCCGTGTTTTGGTGGATAGACGGTGTTCACTTTTTATCATATAGCTGTAAAAACTTACTTCATATTATCACGGATGCTGTATATAAGAACGTTTAATATAGCTTTATTGGCTGCTCTTTTTGTGTTGTTAAATGTCGCGTTATGACAACCGGCTATTTTGTCAATAAAACGAATATATGCATATATGGATATATGTATATAATATATGCAAATAAATGTATGTACATAATATATAGCTATGAAGTCTCCTACTTACATATACAATGTAGCTTGTAAAGAATGTTGGTGCAATGATGTACATAGGACAGCCATTGGTTGATTATAAGCCGCAATGTCCTCGGTACCGTTCAATTAATTATTAGGCATATACTATACAAGTATGTATGTATGTATGTATGTATGTATGTATGTATGTATGTATGTATGTATGTATGTATGTATGTATGTATGTATGTATGTATGTATGTATGTATGTATGTATGTATGTATGTATGTATGTATGTATGTATGTATGTATGTATGTATGTATGTATGTACGTACGCACGTACGTACGTAGGTATGTATATATGCATGTATGTATGTATGTATTGCATGTATGTATGTATGTATGTACATAGACTACAACATACATCGACCCGGTCCACATTATTGCGAGCCCCGAATCGTCCGCGCCCTATTTTCTCTCTCTTACATCGGCGTAATATTGTCAGTTGGGATGGCCGTATAAAATACGCCCAGCCAGTCTCTCGGTCTCTCGTTATTATATCCGCCACTGCCTGTGATCTGCATGTTGTTGCCAGTCTCAAGCAGGGAGAAAGGAGGGGGCGACGCTAATCGTCTTTCGATATAATTATGACGTCAAGTAACCAACCGTCTCTCCCTGTTTCTGTCTGTCTGTCTGACTGTCTGTGTCTGTCTGTGTGTTTCTCTGTCTGTCTCTGTCTCTATCTGTCTGTTTGTATCTTTCTCACGATTTCGTGGTTAAAAGCTGCAGATACCAATTAAACTTAAAGATCAATAAAAAGAGGTTACTCCTTGATCATCAAAATAATGATCCTTTGCATGAGATAATTTGCTCAATTTGGTATAGCTCGAGTAGAGTTTGAACGTCGCATAATGCTTCAGACATGGTCTATGTAAAAAATATAGATGTAAATGTAGGCCTACACGTTTTTTCTATATCAGGCCTGCTGGGATACGGTAACTATAAGGCTCGCTCTGCCATATTTAGCACCAGCTGTTATTTTCACTTGACCGAACTTTCAAAATTTACGAATTTGTTGTCAATTCCATTGTTGCTAACATGTTCCTGCAAATTTCTCTCTTGTGATTATTGCACAGGCTTAGGTCTACTACTCTAGTTCCCTAAGGCTAAGCCATAAAACGACAAAATAAGGCTGTTGAGAGCAAAAAACTTGCAGACAATGACTGCCATTTCAAGCAAGAGTGCATGCAGGGTAGAAACATTTCCACACGATTCGGTCGGTAGATACTTCCATAATTTTTATGGCGGCTTGGCAACCTAACGAGGAAATCATTTATAACAAGGATGCTTTATCATATTTAAATGTAATACCATATAAACCAAAGTGCAGCATAAATTGTTGGTCATTAAAAGAACTTCTTTTTTAAATTTAAAATATATTGGATTTGGACTTAGGATTTTATGCTATTCTAAACACTTTGACATTGATTGGATATAGAAATTATGTACGTTTGTTTATTATACTTTGTATGTACACCAAAATGCGGATAGCAATTGGTATATTAAAGAATATTCTTATCTTATCTTATCTTATTATCAGTCAGCGTAATTAGAGCACCGTGAGACTCGGTGCGCTGCGTTGGGTCACCGGAGCATGGGGTATAGCGACCTTGGATAGGGTGCGCGGCAATGTATACGTCGGTCAACACTATAGTTGGTGTTACATATACTCTAACTGTGATGCTTACTAGATGTCTTGTGCGCGGCTCTTGTAATTGGGAGTCGTGTTTTACTTACTTACTTATTAATTTCAAATTGTATGTAGGCCTGCAAGCAGCTAGGGGCTGCGGATGAGAAATTCTAAGGGGATGGCGGTATACCATAGCACAGTAAAGACACAACGAGAAGCTATAAGTAAATTTGGTAAAAATCCGACAGCTTCACACTGCAGACGTTGAATCTGCTCACCACTACATCTTCTATTCAGCACATTGGAGTTTCATTTACAATTGGAAAGTTATAAACTTACAAAGTTAAGCGTGAAATGCGGTGTCTGTAACGTTGCATAATAGATATATTTATATATATATGTATAATTATTTTATATTTATGATAATATATAATATTATTATAATATTAATATAGGCTATACATATAGTATGTATAGTATATATTATACAAATGTGTCGTCACGCATATCATTAGGCCTATCCACAAATCTAAAATGGCGTGTGTTTGTAGGCTACAATTAACACAGCGGTGAAAATTCTTTTCGTTTCAACGTCAATAGTCGACTAAGTCGTTAAGTCAGTCACTAACACATCAAACGAGACGATAACAGCTTAGCGATTGACTATGGAGACGATGGGATGCAGAGCCTAAAACACTAAGTGCGTAGTCTATTAGAAAAATGAACGGAGCCATCGGCGAATCGACTGTGGACACAATAAATTATATCCTCTAATGGCCTGCAGGAGATAAGAGACCTAACATCTCCGTGTATACATTGTCCCCTGTGGACGCTTCCGTAGATGGGCCGGAAAATTTGAAAAGAAAAATTCATGGATCAATGAGAGCTTGCTTCTGGTCTGACTTCATTAACGAACGAACCTTTATAATTTATATAATAGTATATTGTGGCTCCGTAGTAGGTTATGCTATATTGATATCCTATCATAAGGTAAACCAAACTCTCTACTCTATTATTGAACCTATTCACTGCTATCCATTCCTATCATGTGCTATCCTTTCATATCCTCTCATATCTCATCCCTTCCTATTGTATCATATTCCTTCCTATCTCATCCATAATCCTATTCTATTTGGTGCAAGCCCTATCCAATTTAATCCAATCCCATATCCTATCCCAGCTAATCTTATCATATCACATCCCACTTAATCCCATACAACCCAACCCCATTCGATCCCATTCAATCCCATCCAACCGATTATATCCTATACCCTTGTATCCCATCCAATTCTATCATATCCCACTTCTTCATATCACATCCAATCTTATCATATATCCCGTTCCATCCCATTCTGTTTCATCGTATCTTAGTCTATGATCATATACTCTGTTATATCATATATAGAGACGAGAAGACAGGACTGAGGACATATAGGTTCGACTCCCATTTTAGCCAATGAGCAAATCCAGAGCAGACCATCATCATCTCCCCCCCCCCCCAATCCATTGACTCTCTTTTGCTTGAACCGGGTTTTGTTCTCTTCAGCCAAAGTAGCAAAATAAGGTTGAGTGATCAACGTCGTGTCCAGCATTTCAAGGGTGGAATAATCCGTGTGCATGGTTCCTTCATCCTCTGGAACGACTCTACGGAGGAGGAGGACGACGACGAGGAGGAGGAGCAGGAGGTAGAGGACAGGAGGAGGAGGAGGAAGAGGAGCATGAGGAGGAGGAGGAAGAGGAGGAGGAAGAGGGGCATAAG
>OX457041.1:49425603-49510079 GCA_949752735.1 Lumbricus terrestris
GTGTGACGTCACACATTTATTTTTAAATTCTTTTTTGTTTGTTCTTAGTACCTAAAATCCGACCCGGCCCGGCCAGGCGTGTCTAAAACCCGGCCTGGCGGGATAAAAGCTGATTTCCCGTCACTATCAAAGCGTTTAGGGACACACGTCACTATAAGAGGGATTAGGGATAGTATCCTAGGGTTTAGAGGGTTAGGTAAATGGTTATGTTTTTAATTTTTTCCCCGAAAGTGTGACGCACTTTAGGGGGGGTCCGAGATTTGTGACAGTTTGTGACAGGGGGGAGGGGGGTCAAAAATGGTCAAAAATAGCGTGACGTACTTTATGGACAGCCCCATCGCACCGCGCGATACAGACTACATAGGCCCTATACATCTTCTTCTTCTTCTTTAGTTTGCTGCCTCGATCTCGGCAGGTCCAGATGCCAAACGACGCCACTCTTCTACTCTTCTCGGTGTTGTGCATTTTCTTTGAGTTTTCCATATCCATCCTCAATCATCCAGTTCAAGAACTTTTCCCTAGGTCTTCCTCTTCCCCTCTTACCCTCCATTTTGCCCTTATACATATATAGGCATATACATGCATGTGTATAGGACCTGCATATAATTATTCTCTGAATATAGGTCATGGAAAAGCTTGAATAGCAGTAGACCTAGTGTCTCAGTGCATGGACAGTGTCGTGATTTTTATGTGAAAGTTATGGAAATTGGCTATTAAGCGTTTCAGGTGAATTAGAAGTGGTTCTAACATGAACTGTCGGTCTTCTAAGCCACTCTTCAAGAAATTTGCTGAGGTCAATTATAGTAGGCTACATGTCGCCTCGTTCTATAAAAGGCACATTAAACAATTTTCCATCAAAACCCAACGTTCAGTATGGTGCAAATGCAAAATATTTTTCATTTGTGTCTTGCTTTGAATCTTTAGTGCAAACATGAGTTTATTTGCTGAATGTAAATGTAATAATGACTGGTAAAACTGAAAAAACATTGCAGATTGAAAGTTTGAGGTTTGAAATGTGCATTCTTCGGATTTATTATTTCAACAGGTTTTAGCCTAATAATTCACACTAAAAATAACACATCATCAGATGCATTTAAGCAAATGCAATGAATTTTTATTTGCTGAATGTAAGTGTGATACTGAATGGTAAAACTGAAACAACATTGCAGAATGAAAGTTTGAGGTTTGAAATTTGCATTCTTCGGAATTATTATTTCTACGGGTTTTAATAATTCACACTAAAAATATCATACCATCGGATCTATTTAAGTAAATGCAATGAAAGTTGCAGCAAGCATTGGGCATGGCATGGACATTGTGCATGCCAAATTTCATGGCAATATCTCTATTATTACTATACGTTGTCAAGGACTTTCCTATGTAAACTTTAATTGCGATTTTCTCGGTTTTAGTATTTTCATGATATAATACTTCAAATGAACATATCTCAGATTCTACTGAAGATATCTGAATAATTTTTGCATTGAAAGAAACGTGATTTCATGCTGCAAAATAAAATGAAATAATCTCATTTTTGAAAATATTCGACATGAGCCTGGTTTTGCTGGAGCACCTCACATATATGTGCCTGTACTTGCAAATGACTTTCGCATTGATCTAGTATTGACGAATGTGTTGGCGTAACACTAAAGTCCAATCTGTTCATTTGTTACAGGAATGATGAATGGCAGGATATAAGCTATAAACAAACACTACGCTCAATCGCGTTTAGACGACATAATATATTGGAATGAGATGTCTACACTCCCACAGCAGCTGAAATTATTATGACGCAGAGTTATATAGCGCCCTCATATAAGTGATCAGGTCCATTCTAAGAACTGCCTTGAAAGAAGTTTATTCAATGTGACTCGTGACAAAGCGACCATTTTGAATAGCATAACGGGGTACTCTACATGTAGGTTCCGTTCGTACGAATTGCAACTATGCAGAATCGAATTTTTTCCGAGATGGATCCAGTGGTCTGGAATGGGCTCCCACAGGAGTTACGTATACTTCCTGCAGGCTCTTACTTAGGTATTTGTTCAACTCAAATTTGTGATATTTGCTGCGCTGGAGTATAGGAAGCGTTTCTGAGTAATCCCATTGACGAGGCGCCTGAGAAATTCTTGAATGAATGAATATATGAATGTAAGTAGGCATTTATTATTAAACCCTAAGTCATTTAGTAACCTTCCAAAGTCTGGTATATGCACTATATTATAATTGTCCCTTCTATAATCCATATCTGATTTATCTATTTTTAGTCTGTGAATAATAATTATTCGTACATGTACCTCTATACAGTTTGTCCGATTCCGGTCTTGTGCCAATTCTTGATATTGTTCCAGCAGTTGAAAGACAGAAATACCGTGTTCTCTGACTTCCTGTTTATTTAATTCCACTGATTTTGATAACGCTCACATCATTCAGATAAATGATTTGCGTCTAACCACACAGCTTACGAATATTGTCGTCCCGGTGTTCATCGTAAACCGTTCACCGCAGCATTATATAATATGCGACTGGAGCATATCTGGATGCGAAGGCAGGAAGAGAGAATGGACTCAGAGGGAAAGTGGATGAAACTGAGGATCAAGGAATTAAGGAGACAGAATGTTATAACTGAGAGCTTTAGATGCTGGATGAAGTATCGATTGAGGAGAAATTGTGGAGTTTAAAGTTCCGCCTTCAGTGATTCCCCGAGTTTGAGAAACCAAAAAACAGGAAGAGAGAGAGAGAGAGAGAGAGAGAGAGAGAGAGAGAGAGAGAGAGAGAGAGAGAGAGAGAGAGAGAGAGAGAAAGAGAGAGGAATAAGAACTTCAGGAGAAGATTAGACGGGTGAAGGGGCAGAGAACTTGGAGAAGGAATAAAAGAAATTAACCGTTGAAGCTAGACATTGAGTAAGAGGGGAGGGGAGAGAGAGGATCAAAGAGACAAAGAGGAGCATGGAGATATACGCAGAGACGAAGATGTACAGAGAATAAATAGGTTGATGAGATAATGGAGAACAACAGTTGACGAAGAAGTGGAGAATGAGGAGTGAGAGAATATGAAGGACGAAGAAGAGAATCGAAGTCCATGCTTCTCTCTCATTCGTTGTCTTTATGACGTTGTTGTTGATGTTGTTGTTGTTGTTGTCGTTGTTGTCGCTGTTTTGACTTCTTTGCTCTATAGACTTTAAATCGACTTCCGTTTGACTTCGTTCTTCGTGACATCAGTCATGACGTATATAGTCGACTGCATATAACGATGACGGCTGCTGATGCTGCTGAGGCAGGCATCACCAATCTTTTCGGAATGCACGCCATCCCATGCGCATGCGCACGGTGGATAGCAAGGGATTCCTAAGCAGTAGTAGTTGGACACAAATCTAGTGGATGCGTTTATAATAAATCGCAAGCTCCAGGAGCAAGTGATAATCCGAAAGATATTTGCGATGTGTCTTAATATCTGAACTGATCTAATTTATTTATCTGTCTTGATTTCTCTTTCTATGTGTCTACGCTTCTGTCTGTCTTTTTCTGTGTGTTTCTCTCTCTTTCTCTCTCTGTCTCTGCATACACATGAACTGAAACGTTTACGTAAATAAATTTTGCTACAGGTATAGCCGTTGTGCAATTAATTGAAGTTTTAAAAATTTCCATGCATGAATAGTCAAGAGTGTGTGTGTCGGGTGCGACTAGAAGCATTAAAGAGCTCATCGAAACTACACACGATGGCAAATGATGTTAACATGGTTCTTTCTCAGTTTGCATCATGTTTATGAAGTCGGATTTACTAGAAGACGATTTGCTAGCATGTTGCCTGCAAATACTGCTTACTTATAGTACTGTGGTCAGCAAGAACGTGTGTAGTTGCCCTCGATCACGACGTCAACGGCCTCCCTAGATCACGACGTCAAAGGTTTCCCTAGAATCTAAGAAAACCTTTTACGTCGTGATCTAAGGAGGCCGTTGACGTCGTTATCTAGGCCCTAGATAACGACGTCAACGGCCTCCCTAGATAACGACGTCAACGGCCTCCCTAGATAACGACGTCAACGGCCTCTGGTACCAAGGCCGTAGCCAGGATTTTATTTTTGTGGGGGTGGGGTGGTGTATACTCGACCGTGTGAAAGCCAACAAGGAATATGCAACCGAATCAATGAGTCTGGAGAAGCGACGTGAGTTCTCAAAGCAGGTCCTGGAGAACCAATAGCCTACATGACAGCGATTACACTCATGTAGTTCTCATATCATGTGCTAGTAAAATGGTTCCCGGACAATTGGGAGCGGACAATTGGGAGCGGACAATTGGGAGCGGACAATTGGGAGCGGACAATTCGGACCGGACAATTGGGAGCGGACAATTGGGAGCGGACAATTCGGGTTAACATTAAACCTAACCCTAACCAGTAACCCTAACCCTAACATTTACTTCACATGATTGCTTGCCATTCACAAGAAAAAATAGGCTTAAACGATTGAATGAAAGTTTGATCGCCGTAAGCGCCTGTTAGTGGCTCACAATTTCCGGTCCGAATTGTCCGCTCCGAATTGTCCGCTCCCAATTGTCCGCTCCCAATTGTCCGGTCCGAATTGTCCGCTCCCAATTGTCCGGCGACGAATCGTCCGGACGCCAGTAAAATAATGCGTTGGGCCATTTCATTTTCACATTATTTCATAGGGGGGGCGGGTTGTTCAAACATCCAAGACACCTCTCTAGCTACGGCCTTGTCCGTATACCCATAAGATATAGACCAAGTTTAACTACTGATCGTTTCATCTGTAAAATCTGGTGTAGAATTATAGTTTACGACTCTGAAAACTACAAGTAATGGAATGAGGTTGTCTTATAGTGTACCGTACGTATTTTTCAAAAGAAAATTCGTTCTCTGACCTCTCACCAGGAATTTTTTGTCCTTGGAGAAAGCGCTCGCCTTGTTATTCAGTTGTAACCCAGTATACCCAGTTGTTACCCAGTTGCTGAAATCTGGTATCCTTCAAGACTATAATTGCAGATTTATATCTGTAGGGGCTTATGTAGGCTATACGTCGGCGTTCGCTTGTGTTCTAGCTTACCACAAACTTCTGACTGCGTGGCTAAATGCCACATCTGGAACGTTTATGTGGAATAGTTGACAGGTGTGTGTGTCTGTCAAATATAGTGCTCTTATACAGTGGTTAGATTAAATCCATATGCGGATACTGTTGAATGGCATGCAGGACATACTGTGCGGCGAAGTCCCTGAATTTCGAATACTAGTGCTGTTTCATAGAAGTCCACGCCACAGCAGGAAAAAACAAACGGCAGTAAGCTATATATATATTTAATATGTACATAGGCCTGATATATAGGCCTACAGTATATATTATATGCAACATTATATATAATATAGGTCTATACACAATATAGAATAGGCTATGTAGCCTACGGATACAACTTGCGCTTAGAGGAAAACAAACTATAATATCACAAGAAATGGTTTCATTACTAGCCTAGTCTGCTAGAAACCTTTACACTTACTAACATATTTTGTATTACATTACTTTCCGTGTATTAGGCTATCACCATTATTATTACTTCTATGTATTAGGGCAGTGCTGTCCAACCTTTTTGGTACCAGGGGCCGCAAAAGCAAAATTCTTGAAGCCGAGGGCCGCAACAGGAAACTCAACAGCAGTGGCTAAAATTTATTTATAATATATTATATTAACATCGAAACGAGTATTGAAATTTAATATGGAATGATTATAATCCATAGACTATAGAAACCCACTCCCAGGAAAAGAAAGAAGAGATATAGTTTTCGGATTGGTCTTCTTGGTAGCATCACAAATCGGCAACTGTCACAACATCAATAACAAAAATAAACGCTCAAGTCGATCAAGTCTTCATTTTACACAAATTGAAAAAAATTGAGTGAGCCCGTGCGGGCCACTTAAAATCACCTAGCGGGCCGCATGCGGCCCGCGGGCCGCACGTTGGACAGCACTGTATTAGGGCATACGGACCTATTCCATTATTTGTCGATGTCATTGTGCATTTGCAAATGGAGTAATGAAGCCTAGGCTTTACTCCTTTTTTGGGCGAAAAATGTCTGTGGACTTTTTAGTCACCAAAATTTCTGTAGACGACCTTTTTTAGTCATCGGGTAGCCTAGTTTCAGCCGATTTGTTGCCCCAAAACCCTTTATAAATACAGCGTCAAACGCTCAACTTTTATGAATTTTCCTTTCATAACTCGCGATTTTATCACGATTTTTTACGCTTATGCTATAGGTTACCCACACGCTCTTTGTGAGGTGAGTAGGCTATACGCTGCATAGTGTATAGGGCCTACCCGCGTAGGTCTATAGGGCCTACCCTCGTTTTTTGAAGGTGAGTAGCCTATACGATGCCATTTTCCCGGAGGTGATTATATATACGTGTGTTTGGGCGAACAATAAGCTGAATCTATATTTTGTGTCCGCTTATTAATTTAATATGAAATTTTAATGGAACACGGTCCAGTGTCGTAATCGCAATATTTCTGAAGCGCCACTCGAAAGTCAAGCGCAGGGCAGCAGCTTATTCACGAGCGCTGAATATCCTTGGCCCACTGGCCCAGCTGCATGTCAACTGCAATTGAAGACGCTCTAATAATAGAACTAATTTAAATTAATAACCTATTGTTGCTTTGATGATTGGTCATTACTTCATGTAACATAACCAATGTCTCAAGTATCCAATTCGGTGTATTAAAGAGTAGCCTACACCGTTACACGTGATTACGTACTTATGCTTAACATGAAAATCCATCGACATCCAAAGATGGCTTGGAAGTTTACGAAGTTAGTTAATGACAATGTTGGGTTAGTAGCCTAGCACGTCACGCATAGCCTGACATGGTGACACCTCACTTAATCGAAGAGATCCAGCTTATTGTAATTACTCTACAAAAGTTGTACCAGTAAGAGGCCTAAGTAAAAACACGCAAAGGCAGGAAATTTGCAGTCAAGTTTTTTTTGTATGTGCACTTGTTATAGCGCCCCTTCAAGCTCACTACTCAAGGGCGCTCCCGACTACAGCGCGGACACTGCATCGGAGTTTCACGCCGAAGCGCTGAGCAACTGCGAGTGAAGGACTTGCCCAAGATTCCTAAGCGGCGACTTGAGGTGGATTCGAACCTGCAACCCTCTGGCTGCAAGGCATCGAACATACCCACTACACCACCGCACCCCACAAGTTTATGAAGCCGACTTCATGACAATATAAAAGGAAGCGTCTGGCAAGTAGTAAATCATAGAGGATAAAAAAGAACAAAAAATTCCTCATGAATGTCAATTTAATGTTTCAATAATTACAACAACAATGCTAATTGAAATACAGAGCGAGTCTTAGAAGAATACATCAAAATGTTATCACTCATCCGTAGCATGCACAAAACAAAATGCATAATTTTTGCCAATTAATATGTCCAACATTTAAACGATTCAATTCAAATTCAGGTTGAGCAAGTAAGCCAGTCTTGCAACACTTTAAAGGGCAATAAACATTCAAACATTTTTTACACATTACAACAGATTACAATTGAATAATGTGCGTATACAGCTTTTTGTAACAGTTTAAATCTGTCTAAAAGATTTTACATTAGTTTCAGGTTGTCCTGGCATGCCTAACAATTAATCTCATACCAGACAATGAGATCTTGCAATCACAATACAATGGCAGGCGGAAACATACCAGACGTGAAGCATTGCATATACCTTGTGTCAGATAATTAAAGGGAAGTGTGACAATTATAAGACTTAACACAGTAAACCATCAAGGGAAATGTACAGGTGTCAGGATATGATATGTTACATCAATCTTATGCTTCTTATGCTGTTTTCTAATATCTTGACTATCATAATGGAGTACAAGCATCGATATTTATTGGAGTATACAAGCATCAATCAATGTCCCAAAAGTTAACAAAACTTGATCTAATTACAATGCAAATGAATTAAATAACAGGGCAAAGATGATCTCTAGTGTAAAAAGTGCAGCAAAACCAAAATCACCTGAAAAGGTGGAAGATAATGGAAGAGAATATTATACCGAAAATAAAGCCCCACTCATGAACCCAAAGATCACCCCGAGTGAGAGGCAAGAATGTGGAACATAACAAAATAGTAAGTAATGCCTAAAATTTCGAACTGCACTAATACCTAAAGATTACCCCAAAGCCGATACACCACAAACTTCTTCCCACATCTTGAAAGCCAGCAGAAAAACTAGAGTCCTAACACAGACGTAACGGCAACAACAACGATGAACAAACCTAAAACAATATCCAAATGAATACAGATGAAGACAAGGACATTGATGTGAGTCATGATGATGATGATGGGCTAATGGAAACAATCTTTCTGACGGGAAACTTGTGAATATCTCGAGTGGCAAGTAGAAATAATTTTGTCTTTCTGTTGGCATCTTTGAACAAGTCAGTAAACCTTTGAACGTCATAAACTTTCCAATAACTGTAATTAATATATGCTTTGTTGGTCAAGGAAATTAATATTTGAGTGTGTACTGTGTCTTTCTGTTGGCATCTTTGAACAAGTCAGTAAACCTTTGAACGTCATAAACTTTCCAATAATTGTAATTAATATATGCTTTGTTGGTCAAGGAAATTAATATTTGAGTGTGTACTGTGTAATTCTGTTGGCATCTTTGAACAAGTCAGTAAACCCATGAACGTCATAAACTTTCAAATAATTGTAATTAATATATGCTCTGTTGGTCAATGAAATTAATATTTGAGTGTGTAAGATGCACGTATAGTGTAAGAGTAGCTGTGTATGCCACGTTTTTATATAATTAGATTGCCTACGTCATCATTATGAAAAATCGTAAATGCTATGAAATATAATTGAACACAGTCAGGATCAAAGAATGATCAATTTTAAATTTCGACATAGAATAAAAATCTAATGTCATAATTATAATTGCAATTATAGATAAGATTTTTAATGAATTTGTGACCCGATAGTATTTTACTTTTAAGATTTCTTGCACGGGGCAAGACCATTGCTTCAGAAAAATATTTTTCCATCAGATCATTATTTCACAAAATATGAATCAAAGACAGCGTCCGATGTATTACAATGTCAGTAACAGGTGAAATTAGTGATAGGGAAAGACGGTTTAATTATGTACTTTCAACGATATAGTTTCCTGCGTTATTTGCATTGTCTTTATGTGTTGTTGTCAACAGCCCTCTCGTGTTATGAGACCAAGTTATTAAACATGAAAAAAGGCAAATAATCAGACAAAAGAAGCTACTCTTATCACAGAAATTCAACTGCTTATCTTACAGAGGAGTGCAAAATTCTGGAACCTCCTCTGAATTTCATAATTTCAACCTCCAACCTTAATTATGTCAATTACTCAAATAATTTTTTGTGTAACACTTTATAAGGGATGCATTTAGCTTTTGGAATCTCCTTCTTCTAGTTTCACCTTAGTCATATATGAGTTTGTTTCTATGTTGGAGTTCCTGCTCAGAGATAAGAATGCAGTTGACCATTGATTCAAACAGGCGACTAACTGGAGGCGTCGCAAGATCGAGTCAATCGACTGGCCTGCCATATCTATGGATCCAAATCTGATCCAGAACTTGTAACAAACGATGGCCACGGAGAGAAATCAAGTGACAGACAACTACAAAACGAGATCCAATGGAACAACTCGACCTAGCAAACTTGAACGACCCCGTCACCACATAAACTCCGCCACTGCTCTCAAATCAACTCCAACAATGGTTGCACACTAACACCACCACTGCTCGCAAAGCAACTCCACATTAATTCCACAACTGCTCGCAAACAAACTACCCAAATGCTCGCAACTCAACTCCACCACTGGTTGCACACAAACACCACCACTGCTCAGATAACAACTCCTTCCCTGCTTGCACATTAATTCCACAACTGCTCGCAAACAAACTACCCAAATGCTCGCAACTCAACTCCACCACTGGTTGCACACAAAGACCACCACTGCTCAGATAACAACTCCTTCTCTGCTTGCACATTAATTCCACAACTGCTCGCAAACAAACTACCCAAATGCTCGCAACTCAACTCCACCACTGGTTGCAAACAAAGGCCACCACTGCTCAGATAACAACTCCTTCTCTGCTTGCACATTAATTCCACAACTGCTCGCAAACAAACTACCCAAATGCTCCCAACTCAACTCCACCACTGGTTGCACACAAACACCACCATTGCTCAGATAACAACTCCTTCTCTGCTTGCACATTAATTCCACAACTGCTCGCAAACAAACTACCCAAATGCTCCCAACTCAACCCCACCACTGGTTGCACACAAACACCACCATTGCTCAGATAACACTGGTCAACAGTGATTTTGTTTCCTGAACACTTTCAGGTGTTTCTTATGCAGTTTCTGCTGCTGATCACGAAAATGACCTTGAAATTGTCCCAGCACGTAACGTTTTTGAGAAATCTTCAATTTTCTATTTATTTCCATTTTTCGGATACATCGTTATAATAAGCTTCGTGTAACTGAGGTATGTCCAGGCATGCACTTAGGACAGTTTACATATATGCTTGTCTTGCATAATAAAATATAAACTTGGGTCTGCATATTCATTAATGCTGGTTAGAATCTTCCTGCAAAAGTTCTAAGCACTATTAGAGCCGCTTCTCTGCATAGGTCTACATGCAAATCCAACTGAGGAAGTTGGCATCAGTTTGTTTGTAGTTTGATGTCGTATTTCCAAAGTTTAGTTTTCTATACAGTATGCATGTATTCAAGATGCATAACAAGTTAGCCAGTCTATTTTCAGATAAGCTTAAACTATAATATATATTAAGACGGTTGTTGGCAGCAGAAAGATCTCGCCAGTGTTACATGAAATGTGATACATGTACATTTTGCTACAGTTATATGAGTAAGCCTCAGAAACACACAATGACTGGACTTGTCAAAAGAGCATAGAGATGTACTTTGGTTGCAAGACTGGAGAGAAAGCCAAGGAATGGGTGCCTCTCATTTGCTGTGGAAGATGTGCTGCAGATCTTAGAGTTTGACTCCGGGGGTCCTGCGAAAGCAATGCTGTTTGCCGTCCCGATGGTCTGGCGAGAACAGAAAGATAATGACTGTGAGGGGCTGCTCAGTTTGTCTCACTAATGTTTCTGGTTTCTCGGGCAAGATTAGGAAAGGAAACTAAGTGATACAGTCATCATCAGCACCCAATATTATGAGGAAGAACTGTCATAAAGATTTTTTTGCAATGAAATTAAATTATAGTATATTGAAAATAATATGCAATAAACAAGCATTTCAGTTAAAATCTTTCATGCCCGTTTTCTCAAAAACCTTACGTGATACAAAAATTCTGAGAACACCACCGTGTTCAGCACGTCAACTTCTCTAGAAAACAGTCAAAGTTTTTTCAGAAACAAAAAAGTTTAAATTTGTTGACCAGTGTAATATGCAATAAACAAGCATTTCAGTTAAAATCTTGCATGCCCGTTTTCTCAAAAACCTGACGTGATACAAAAATTCTGAGAACACCACCGTGTTCAGCACGTCAACTTCTCTAGAAAACAGTCAAAGTTTTTTCGGAAACCAAAAAAGGTAAAATTTGTTGACCAGTGTATAATATGCAATAAACAAGCATTTCAGTTAAAATCTTGCATGCCCGTTTTCTCAAAAACCTGACGTGATACAAAAATTCTGAGAACACCACCGTGTTCAGCACGTCAACTTCTATAGAAAACAGTCAAAGTGTTTTCAGAAACAAAAAAAGTTTAAATTTGTTGACCAGTGTAATATGCAATAAACAAGCATTTCAGTTAAAATCTTGCATGCCCGTTTTCTCAAAAACCTTACGTGATGGAAAAATTCTGAGAACAGCATTGTTTTCAGCATGCCAAATTCTATATAAAACAGTTAAAGATTTTTAGGAAACAAAAAAAAAGTTAAAATTTGTTGTGCAGTGTAACAACTCCTATGCTTGCACATTAATTCCACAACTGCTCGCAAACGAACTACCCAAAAGCTCGCAACTCAACTCCACCACTGGTTGCACACAAACACCACCACTGCTCGCAAAGCAACCGCACATTACTTTTACAACTGCTCGAAAACGAACTACCCAAATGCTCGCAACTCAACTCCACCACTGGTTGCACACAAGAAGCACCACCACTGCTCAGATAACAACTCCTCTTATGCTTGCACATTTATTCCACAACTGCTCGCAAACGAACTACCCAAATGCTCGCAACTCAACACCACGCCTGGTTGCATACAAACGCCACCACTGCTCAGATAACAACTCCTCCTCTGCTTGCACATTAAATCCACAACTGCTCGCAAACGAACTACCCAAATGCTCGCAACTCAAACTCCACCACTGGTTGCACACAAACACCACCACTGCTCAGATAACAGCTCCTGCCATGCTTGCACATTAATTCCACAACTGCTCGCAAACGAACTACCCAAATGCTCCCAACTCAACTCCACCACTGGTTGCACATAAACACCACCACTGCTCGCAAAGCAACTTCACCTCTGCATGCACATTAATCTTACAACTGCTCGCAAACGAACTACCCAATGCTCGCAACTCAACTCCACCACTGGTTACACACAAACACCACCACTTCTCGCAAGCAACTCCAACTCTGCTTGCACGAACTACCCAAATGCTCGCAACTCAAATCCACCACTGGTTGCACATAAACACCACCAGTGCTCGTCAAAGCAACTCCACATTAATTTTACAACTGCTCGCAAACGAACTACCCAAATGCTCCCAACTCAACCACTGCTTGCACACAAACACCACCACTGCTCAGATAACAACTCCTGCTATGCTTGCACATTAATTCCACAACTGCTCGCAAACGAACTACCCAAATGCTCGCAACTCAACTCCACCACTGGTTGCATACAAACGCCACCACTGCTCAAACAACAACTCCTCCTCTGCTTGCACATTAATTCCACAACTGCTCGCAAAACGAACTACCCAAATGCTCGCAACTCAACTCCACCACTGGTTGCATACAAACGCCACCACTGCTCAAATAACAACTCCTCCTCTGCTTGCACATTAATTCCACAACAGCTCGCAAACCGAACTACCCAAATGCTCGCCAATCAACTCCACCACTGGTTGCATACAAACCCCACCACTGCTCGCAAAGCAACTCCACCTCTGCTTGCACATTAATTTTACAACTGCTCGCAAACGAACTACCCAAATGCTCGCAACTCAACTCCACCACTGGTTGCACACAAACACCACCACTGCTCGCAAAGCAACTCCACATTAATTTTACAACTGCTCGTAAACGAACTACCCAAATGCTCGCCACTCAACTCCACCACTGGTTGCACAAAAACACCACCACTGCTCGCAAAGCAACTCCACCTCTGCTTGCACATTAATTCCACAACTGCTCGCAAACGAACTACCCAAATGCTCGCCACTCAACTCTACCACTGGTTGCATACAAACCCCACCGCCGCCCGCAAAGCCACTCCACCTCTGTTTGCACATTAATTTTACAACTGCTCGCAAACGAACTACCCAAATGCTCCCAACTCAACTCCACCACTGGTTGCATACAAACGCCACCACTGCTCGCAAAGCAACTCCACCTCTGCTTGCACATTAATTCCACAACTGCTCGCAAACGAACTACCCAAATGCTCCCAACTCAACCACTGGTTGCACACAAACACCACCACTGCTCGCAAAGCAACTCCACCTCTGCTTGCACATTAATTCCACAACTGCTCGCAAACGAACTACCCAAATGCTCGCCATCACTCAACTCCACCACTGGTTGCATACAAACCCCACCGCTGCCCGCAAAGCCACTCCGCCTCTGTTTGCACATTAATTTTACAACTGCTCGCAAACGAACTACCCAAATGCTCCCAACTCAACTCCACCACTGGTTGCGTACGAACCCCACCACTGCTCGCAAAACAAATCCACCTCTGTTTGCACATTAATTTTACAACTGCTCGCAAATGAACTACCCAAATGCTCCCAACTCAACCACTGGTTGCACACAAACACCACCACTGCTCGCAAAGCAACCGCACATTACTTTTACAACTACCCAAATGCTCGCAACTCAAACTCCACCACTGGCTGCACACAAACACCACCACTGCTCGCAAAGCAACTCCACCTCTGTTTGCACATTAATTTTACAGCTGCTCGCAAACGAACTACCCAAATGCTCGCAACTCAACTCCGCCACTGGTTGCATACAAACACCACCACTGCTCGCAAAGCAACTCCACCGCTGCTTGCACATTAATTCCACAACTGCTCACAAACGAACTACCCAAATGCTCCCAACTCAACTCCACCACTGGTTGCACACAAACACCACCACTGCTCAGATAACAACTCCTGCTATGCATACACATTAATTTTACAACTGCTCGCAAACGAACTACGCAAATGCTCCCAACTCAACTACTGGTTGCACACAAACACCACCACTGCTCGCAAAGCAACTGCACATTACTTTTACAACTGCTCGCAAACGAACTACCCAAATGCTCGCAACTCAACTCCACCACTGGTTGCACACAAACACCACCACTGCTCAGATAACAATTCCACCTCTGCTTGGACATTAATTCCACAACTGCTCGCAAACGAACTACCCAAATGCTCGCAACTCAAGTCCACCACTGGTTGCACACAAACACCACTACTGCTCGCAAAGCAACTCCACCTCTACTTGCACATAAGTTTTACAACTGCTCGCAAACGAACTACCCAAATGCTCTCAACTCAACTCCACCACTTGTTGCATACAAACACCACCACTGCTCGCAAAGCAACTGCACATTACTTTTACAACTGCTCGCAAGCGAATTACCCAAATGCTCGCAACTCAACTCCACCACTGGTTGCACACAAACACCACCACTGCTCAGATAACAACTCCACCTCTGCTTGCACATTAATTCCACAACTGCTCGCAAACGAACTACCCAAATGCTCCCAACTTAACTCCACCACTGGTTGCTTACAAACACCACCACTGTTCGCAAAGCAACTCCACCTCTGCTTGCACATTAATTCCACAACAGCTCGCAAACGAAACAACCCAAATGCTCCCAACTCAACTCCACCACTGGTTGCATACAAACACCACCACTGCTCGCAAAGCAACTCCACCTCTGCTTGCACATTAATTCCACAACTGCTCGCAAACGAACTACCCAAAAGCTCGCCACTCAACTCCACCACTGGTTGCATACAAACCCCACCGCTGCCCGCAAAGCCACTCCGCCTCTGTTTGCACATTAATTTTACAACTGCTCGCAAACGAACTACCCAAATGCTCCCAACTCAACTCCACCACTGGTTGCATACAAACCCCACCACTGCTCGCAAAACAAATCCACCTCTGTTTGCACATTAATTTTACAACTGCTCGCAAACGAACTACCCAAATGCTCGCAACTCAAACTCCACCACTGGCTGCACACAAACACCACCACTGCTCGCAAAGCAACTCCACCTCTGTTTGCACATTAATTTTACAGCTGCTCGCAAACGAACTACCCAAATGCTCGCAACTCAACTCCGCCACTGGTTGCATACAAACACCACCACTGCTCGCAAAGCAACTCCACCTCTGCTTGCACATTAATTCCACAACTGCTCACAAACGAACTACCCAAATGCTCCCAACTCAACTCCACCACTGGTTGCACACAAACACCACCACTGCTCAGATAACAACTCCTGATATGCATACACATTAATTTTACAACTGCTCGCAAACGAACTACCCAAATGCTCCCAACTCAACTACTGGTTGCACACAAACACCACCACTGCTCGCAAAGCAACTGCACATTACTTTTACAACTGCTCGAAAACGAACTACCCAAATGCTCGCAACTCAACTCCGTGCACCACGGGTTGCATACAAACACCACCACTGCTCGTAAAGCAACTGCACATTACTTTTACAACTGCTCGCAATCGAACTACCCAAATGCTCGCAACTCAACTCCACCACTGGTTGCACACAAACACCACCACTGCTCAGATAACAATTCCACCTCTGCTTGGACATTAATTCCACAACTGCTCGCAAACGAACTACCCAAATGCTCGCAACTCAAGTCCACCACTGGTTGCACACAAACACCACTACTGCTCGCAAAGCAACTCCACCTCTACTTGCACATAAGTTTTACAACTGCTCGCAAACGAACTACCCAAATGCTCTCAACTCAACTCCACCACTTGTTGCATACAAACACCACCACTGCTCGCAAAGCAACTGCACATTACTTTTACAACTGCTCGCAAGCGAATTACCCAAATGCTCGCAACTCAACTCCACCACTGGTTGCACACAAACACCACCATTGCTCAGATAACAACTCCACCTCTGCTTGCACATTAATTCCACAACTGCTCGCAAACGAACTACCCAAATGCTCCCAACTTAACTCCACCACTGGTTGCTTACAAACACCACCACTGTTCGCAAAGCAACTCCACCTCTGCTTGCACATTAATTCCACAACAGCTCGCAAACGAAACAACCCAAATGCTCCCAACTCAACTCCACCACTGGTTGCATACAAACACCACCACTGCTCGCAAAGCAACTCCACCTCTGCTTGCACATTAATTCCACAACAGCTCGCAAACGAACTACACAAATGCTCCCAACTTAACTCCACCACTGGTTGCATACAAACACCACCACTGCTCAGATAACAACTCTACCTCTGCTTGCACATTAATTCCACAACAGCTCGCAAACGAACTACCCAAATGCTCCCAACTTAACTCCACCACTGGTTGCATACAAACACCACCACTGCTCGCAAAGCAACTCCACCTCTGCTTGCACATTAATTCCACAACAGCTCGCAAACGAACTACCCAAATGCTCGCCACTCAACTCCACCACTGGTTGCACACAAACACCACCACTGCTCGCAAAGCAACTCCACCTCTGCTTGCACATTAATTCCACAACTGCTCGCAAACGAACTACCCAAATGCTCGCCACTCAACTCCACCACTGGTTGCATACAAACCCCACCGCTGCCCGCAAAGCCACTCCACCTCTGTTTGCACATTAATTTTACAACTGCTCGCAAACGAACTACCCAAATGCTCCCAACTCAACTCCACCACTGGTTGCATACAAACCACACCACTGCTCGCAAAGCAAATCCACCTCTGTTTGCACATTAATTTTACAACTGCTCGCAAACGAACTACCCAAATGCTCGCAACCCAAACTCCACCACTGGTTGCACACAAACACCACCACTGCTCAGATAACAACTCCTGCTATGCTTGCACATTAATTCCACAACTACTCGCAAACGAACTACCCAAATGCTCCCAACTCAACCACTGGTTGCACACAAACACCACCACTGCTCAGATAACAAATCCTGCTATGCTTGCACATTAATTCCACAACTGCTCGCAAATGAACTACCCAAATGCTCCCAACTCAACTCCACCACTGGTTGCACACAAACACCACCACTGCTCAGATAACAACTCCTGCTATGCTTGCACATTAATTCCACAACTGCTCGCAAATGAACTACCCAAATGCTCCCAACTCAACTCCACCACTGGTTGCACACAAACACCACCACTGCTCAGATAACAGCTCCTGCCATGCTTGCACATTAATTCCACAACTGCTCGCAAACGAACTACCCAAATGCTCCCAACACAACCCCACCACTGGTTGCACACAAACACCACCACTGCTCAGATAACAACTCCACCTATGCTTGCACATTAATTTTACAACTGCTCGCAAACGAACTACCCAAATGCTCCCAACTCAACTCCACCACTGGTTGCATACAAACACCACCACTGCTCGCAAAGCAACTCCACCTCTGCTTGCACATTAATTCCACAACTGCTCACAAACGAACTACCCAAATGCTCCCAACTCAACTCCACCACTGGTTGCACACAAACACCACCACTGCTCAGATAACAACTCCACCTCTGCTTGCACATTAATTTTACAACTGCTCGCAAACGAACTACCCAAATGCTCCCAACTCAACTCCACCACTGGTTGCATACAAACACCACCACTGCTCGCAAAACAAATCCACCTCTGTTTGCACATTAATTTTACAACTGCTCGCAAACGAACTACCCAAATGCTCGCAACTCAAACTCCACCACTGGCTGCACACAAACACCACCACTGCTCGCAAAGCAACTCCACCTCTGTTTGCACATTAATTTTACAGCTGCTCGCAAACGATCTACCCAAATGCTCGCAACTCAACTCCGCCACTGGTTGCATACAAACACCACCACTGCTCGCAAAGCAACTCCACCTCTGCTTGCACATTAATTCCACAACTGCTCACAAACGAACTACCCAAATGCTCCCAACTCAACTCCACCACTGGTTGCACACAAACACCACCACTGCTCAGATAACAACTCCACCTCTGCTTGCACATTAATTTTACAACTGCTCGCAAACGAACTACCCAAATGCTCCCAACTCAACTCCACCACTGGTTGCACACAAACACCACCACTCCTCAAATAACAACTCAACCTCTGCATGCACATTAATTTTACAACTGCTCGCAAACGAACTACCCAAATGCTCCCAACTCAACCACTGGTTGCACACAAAGACCACCACTGCTCGCAAAGCAACTGCACATTACTTTTACAACTGCTCGAAAACGAACTACCCAAATGCTCGCAACTCAACTCCACCACGGGTTGCATACAAACACCACCACTGCTCGTAAATCAACTGCACATTACTTTTACAACTGCTCGCAATCGAACTACCCAAATGCTCGCAACTCAACTCCACCACTGGTTGCACACAAACACCACCACTGCTCAGATAACAATTCCACCTCTGCTTGGACATTAATTCCACAACTGCTCGCAAACGAACTACCCAAATGCTCGCAACTCAAGTCCACCACTGGTTGCACACAAACACCACTACTGCTCGCAAAGCAACTCCACCTCTGCTTGCACATAAGTTTTACAACTGCTCGCAAACGAACTACCCAAATGCTCTCAACTCAACTCCACCACTTGTTGCATACAAACACCACCACTGCTCGCAAAGCAACTGCACATTACTTTTACAACTGCTCGCAAGCGAATTACCCAAATGCTCGCAACTTAACTCCACCACTGGTTGCACACAAACACCACCACTGCTCAGATAACAACTCCACCTCTGCTTGCACATTAATTACACAACAGCTCGCAAACGAACTACCCAAATGCTCCCAACTTAACTCCACCACTGGTTGCTTACAAACACCACCACTGTTCGCAAAGCAACTCCACCTCTGCTTGCACATTAATTCCACAACAGCTCGCAAACGAACTACCCAAATGCTCCCAACTCAACTCCACCACTGGTTGCATACAAACAACACCACTGCTCGCAAAGCAACTCCACCTCTGCTTGCACATTAATTCCACAACAGCTCGCAAACGAACTACCCAAATGCTCCCAACTTAACTCCACCACTGGTTGCATACAAACACCACCACTGCTCAGATAACAACTCTACCTCTGCTTGCACATTAATTCCACAACAGCTCGCAAACGAACTACCCAAATGCTCCCAACTTAACTCCACCACTGGTTGCATACAAACACCACCACTGCTCGCAAAGCAACTCCACCTCTGCTTGCACATTAATTCCACAACAGCTCGCAAACGAACTACCCAAATGCTCGCCACTCAACTCCACCACTGGTTGCACAAAAACACCACCAATGCTCGCAAAGCAACTCCACCTCTGCTTGCACATTAATTCCACAACTGCTCGCAAACGAACTACCCAAATGCTCGCCACTCAACTCCACCACTGGTTGCATACAAACCCCACCGCTGCCCGCAAAGCCACTCCACCTCTGTTTGCACATTAATTTTACAACTGCTCGCAAACGAACTACCCAAATGCTCCCAACTCAACTCCACCACTGGTTGCATACAAACCCCACCACTGCTCGCAAAGCAAATCCACCTCTGTTTGCACATTAATTTTACAACTGCTCGCAAACGAACTACCCAAATGCTCCCAACTCAACCACTGGTTGCACACAAAGACCACCACTGCTCGCAAAGCAACTGCACATTACTTTTACAACTGCTCGAAAACGAACTACCCAAATGCTCGCAACTCAACTCCACCACGGGTTGCATACAAACACCACCACTGCTCGTAAATCAACTGCACATTACTTTTACAACTGCTCGCAATCGAACTACCCAAATGCTCGCAACTCAACTCCACCACTGGTTGCACACAAACACCACCACTGCTCAGATAACAATTCCACCTCTGCTTGGACATTAATTCCACAACTGCTCGCAAACGAACTACCCAAATGCTCGCAACTCAAGTCCACCACTGGTTGCACACAAACACCACTACTGCTCGCAAAGCAACTCCACCTCTGCTTGCACATAAGTTTTACAACTGCTCGCAAACGAACTACCCAAATGCTCTCAACTCAACTCCACCACTTGTTGCATACAAACACCACCACTGCTCGCAAAGCAACTGCACATTACTTTTACAACTGCTCGCAAGCGAATTACCCAAATGCTCGCAACTTAACTCCACCACTGGTTGCACACAAACACCACCACTGCTCAGATAACAACTCCTCTTATGCTTGCACATTTATTCCACAACTGCTCGCAAACGAACTACCCAAATGCTCGCAACTCAACACCACGCCTGGTTGCATACAAACGCCACCACTGCTCAGATAACAACTCCTCCTCTGCTTGCACATTAAATCCACAACTGCTCGCAAACGAACTACCCAAATGCTCGCAACTCAAACTCCACCACTGGTTGCACACAAACACCACCACTGCTCAGATAACAGCTCCTGCCATGCTTGCACATTAATTCCACAACTGCTCGCAAACGAACTACCCAAATGCTCCCAACTCAACTCCACCACTGGTTGCACATAAACACCACCACTGCTCGCAAAGCAACTTCACCTCTGCATGCACATTAATCTTACAACTGCTCGCAAACGAACTACCCAATGCTCGCAACTCAACTCCACCACTGGTTACACACAAACACCACCACTTCTCGCAAGCAACTCCAACTCTGCTTGCACGAACTACCCAAATGCTCGCAACTCAAATCCACCACTGGTTGCACATAAACACCACCAGTGCTCGTCAAAGCAACTCCACATTAATTTTACAACTGCTCGCAAACGAACTACCCAAATGCTCCCAACTCAACCACTGCTTGCACACAAACACCACCACTGCTCAGATAACAACTCCTGCTATGCTTGCACATTAATTCCACAACTGCTCGCAAACGAACTACCCAAATGCTCGCAACTCAACTCCACCACTGGTTGCATACAAACGCCACCACTGCTCAAACAACAACTCCTCCTCTGCTTGCACATTAATTCCACAACTGCTCGCAAAACGAACTACCCAAATGCTCGCAACTCAACTCCACCACTGGTTGCATACAAACGCCACCACTGCTCAAATAACAACTCCTCCTCTGCTTGCACATTAATTCCACAACAGCTCGCAAACCGAACTACCCAAATGCTCGCCAATCAACTCCACCACTGGTTGCATACAAACCCCACCACTGCTCGCAAAGCAACTCCACCTCTGCTTGCACATTAATTTTACAACTGCTCGCAAACGAACTACCCAAATGCTCGCAACTCAACTCCACCACTGGTTGCACACAAACACCACCACTGCTCGCAAAGCAACTCCACATTAATTTTACAACTGCTCGTAAACGAACTACCCAAATGCTCGCCACTCAACTCCACCACTGGTTGCACAAAAACACCACCACTGCTCGCAAAGCAACTCCACCTCTGCTTGCACATTAATTCCACAACTGCTCGCAAACGAACTACCCAAATGCTCGCCACTCAACTCTACCACTGGTTGCATACAAACCCCACCGCCGCCCGCAAAGCCACTCCACCTCTGTTTGCACATTAATTTTACAACTGCTCGCAAACGAACTACCCAAATGCTCCCAACTCAACTCCACCACTGGTTGCATACAAACGCCACCACTGCTCGCAAAGCAACTCCACCTCTGCTTGCACATTAATTCCACAACTGCTCGCAAACGAACTACCCAAATGCTCCCAACTCAACCACTGGTTGCACACAAACACCACCACTGCTCGCAAAGCAACTCCACCTCTGCTTGCACATTAATTCCACAACTGCTCGCAAACGAACTACCCAAATGCTCGCCATCACTCAACTCCACCACTGGTTGCATACAAACCCCACCGCTGCCCGCAAAGCCACTCCGCCTCTGTTTGCACATTAATTTTACAACTGCTCGCAAACGAACTACCCAAATGCTCCCAACTCAACTCCACCACTGGTTGCGTACGAACCCCACCACTGCTCGCAAAACAAATCCACCTCTGTTTGCACATTAATTTTACAACTGCTCGCAAATGAACTACCCAAATGCTCCCAACTCAACCACTGGTTGCACACAAACACCACCACTGCTCGCAAAGCAACCGCACATTACTTTTACAACTACCCAAATGCTCGCAACTCAAACTCCACCACTGGCTGCACACAAACACCACCACTGCTCGCAAAGCAACTCCACCTCTGTTTGCACATTAATTTTACAGCTGCTCGCAAACGAACTACCCAAATGCTCGCAACTCAACTCCGCCACTGGTTGCATACAAACACCACCACTGCTCGCAAAGCAACTCCACCGCTGCTTGCACATTAATTCCACAACTGCTCACAAACGAACTACCCAAATGCTCCCAACTCAACTCCACCACTGGTTGCACACAAACACCACCACTGCTCAGATAACAACTCCTGCTATGCATACACATTAATTTTACAACTGCTCGCAAACGAACTACGCAAATGCTCCCAACTCAACTACTGGTTGCACACAAACACCACCACTGCTCGCAAAGCAACTGCACATTACTTTTACAACTGCTCGCAAACGAACTACCCAAATGCTCGCAACTCAACTCCACCACTGGTTGCACACAAACACCACCACTGCTCAGATAACAATTCCACCTCTGCTTGGACATTAATTCCACAACTGCTCGCAAACGAACTACCCAAATGCTCGCAACTCAAGTCCACCACTGGTTGCACACAAACACCACTACTGCTCGCAAAGCAACTCCACCTCTACTTGCACATAAGTTTTACAACTGCTCGCAAACGAACTACCCAAATGCTCTCAACTCAACTCCACCACTTGTTGCATACAAACACCACCACTGCTCGCAAAGCAACTGCACATTACTTTTACAACTGCTCGCAAGCGAATTACCCAAATGCTCGCAACTCAACTCCACCACTGGTTGCACACAAACACCACCACTGCTCAGATAACAACTCCACCTCTGCTTGCACATTAATTCCACAACTGCTCGCAAACGAACTACCCAAATGCTCCCAACTTAACTCCACCACTGGTTGCTTACAAACACCACCACTGTTCGCAAAGCAACTCCACCTCTGCTTGCACATTAATTCCACAACAGCTCGCAAACGAAACAACCCAAATGCTCCCAACTCAACTCCACCACTGGTTGCATACAAACACCACCACTGCTCGCAAAGCAACTCCACCTCTGCTTGCACATTAATTCCACAACTGCTCGCAAACGAACTACCCAAAAGCTCGCCACTCAACTCCACCACTGGTTGCATACAAACCCCACCGCTGCCCGCAAAGCCACTCCGCCTCTGTTTGCACATTAATTTTACAACTGCTCGCAAACGAACTACCCAAATGCTCCCAACTCAACTCCACCACTGGTTGCATACAAACCCCACCACTGCTCGCAAAACAAATCCACCTCTGTTTGCACATTAATTTTACAACTGCTCGCAAACGAACTACCCAAATGCTCGCAACTCAAACTCCACCACTGGCTGCACACAAACACCACCACTGCTCGCAAAGCAACTCCACCTCTGTTTGCACATTAATTTTACAGCTGCTCGCAAACGAACTACCCAAATGCTCGCAACTCAACTCCGCCACTGGTTGCATACAAACACCACCACTGCTCGCAAAGCAACTCCACCTCTGCTTGCACATTAATTCCACAACTGCTCACAAACGAACTACCCAAATGCTCCCAACTCAACTCCACCACTGGTTGCACACAAACACCACCACTGCTCAGATAACAACTCCTGATATGCATACACATTAATTTTACAACTGCTCGCAAACGAACTACCCAAATGCTCCCAACTCAACTACTGGTTGCACACAAACACCACCACTGCTCGCAAAGCAACTGCACATTACTTTTACAACTGCTCGAAAACGAACTACCCAAATGCTCGCAACTCAACTCCGTGCACCACGGGTTGCATACAAACACCACCACTGCTCGTAAAGCAACTGCACATTACTTTTACAACTGCTCGCAATCGAACTACCCAAATGCTCGCAACTCAACTCCACCACTGGTTGCACACAAACACCACCACTGCTCAGATAACAATTCCACCTCTGCTTGGACATTAATTCCACAACTGCTCGCAAACGAACTACCCAAATGCTCGCAACTCAAGTCCACCACTGGTTGCACACAAACACCACTACTGCTCGCAAAGCAACTCCACCTCTACTTGCACATAAGTTTTACAACTGCTCGCAAACGAACTACCCAAATGCTCTCAACTCAACTCCACCACTTGTTGCATACAAACACCACCACTGCTCGCAAAGCAACTGCACATTACTTTTACAACTGCTCGCAAGCGAATTACCCAAATGCTCGCAACTCAACTCCACCACTGGTTGCACACAAACACCACCATTGCTCAGATAACAACTCCACCTCTGCTTGCACATTAATTCCACAACTGCTCGCAAACGAACTACCCAAATGCTCCCAACTTAACTCCACCACTGGTTGCTTACAAACACCACCACTGTTCGCAAAGCAACTCCACCTCTGCTTGCACATTAATTCCACAACAGCTCGCAAACGAAACAACCCAAATGCTCCCAACTCAACTCCACCACTGGTTGCATACAAACACCACCACTGCTCGCAAAGCAACTCCACCTCTGCTTGCACATTAATTCCACAACAGCTCGCAAACGAACTACACAAATGCTCCCAACTTAACTCCACCACTGGTTGCATACAAACACCACCACTGCTCAGATAACAACTCTACCTCTGCTTGCACATTAATTCCACAACAGCTCGCAAACGAACTACCCAAATGCTCCCAACTTAACTCCACCACTGGTTGCATACAAACACCACCACTGCTCGCAAAGCAACTCCACCTCTGCTTGCACATTAATTCCACAACAGCTCGCAAACGAACTACCCAAATGCTCGCCACTCAACTCCACCACTGGTTGCACACAAACACCACCACTGCTCGCAAAGCAACTCCACCTCTGCTTGCACATTAATTCCACAACTGCTCGCAAACGAACTACCCAAATGCTCGCCACTCAACTCCACCACTGGTTGCATACAAACCCCACCGCTGCCCGCAAAGCCACTCCACCTCTGTTTGCACATTAATTTTACAACTGCTCGCAAACGAACTACCCAAATGCTCCCAACTCAACTCCACCACTGGTTGCATACAAACCACACCACTGCTCGCAAAGCAAATCCACCTCTGTTTGCACATTAATTTTACAACTGCTCGCAAACGAACTACCCAAATGCTCGCAACCCAAACTCCACCACTGGTTGCACACAAACACCACCACTGCTCAGATAACAACTCCTGCTATGCTTGCACATTAATTCCACAACTACTCGCAAACGAACTACCCAAATGCTCCCAACTCAACCACTGGTTGCACACAAACACCACCACTGCTCAGATAACAAATCCTGCTATGCTTGCACATTAATTCCACAACTGCTCGCAAATGAACTACCCAAATGCTCCCAACTCAACTCCACCACTGGTTGCACACAAACACCACCACTGCTCAGATAACAACTCCTGCTATGCTTGCACATTAATTCCACAACTGCTCGCAAATGAACTACCCAAATGCTCCCAACTCAACTCCACCACTGGTTGCACACAAACACCACCACTGCTCAGATAACAGCTCCTGCCATGCTTGCACATTAATTCCACAACTGCTCGCAAACGAACTACCCAAATGCTCCCAACACAACCCCACCACTGGTTGCACACAAACACCACCACTGCTCAGATAACAACTCCACCTATGCTTGCACATTAATTTTACAACTGCTCGCAAACGAACTACCCAAATGCTCCCAACTCAACTCCACCACTGGTTGCATACAAACACCACCACTGCTCGCAAAGCAACTCCACCTCTGCTTGCACATTAATTCCACAACTGCTCACAAACGAACTACCCAAATGCTCCCAACTCAACTCCACCACTGGTTGCACACAAACACCACCACTGCTCAGATAACAACTCCACCTCTGCTTGCACATTAATTTTACAACTGCTCGCAAACGAACTACCCAAATGCTCCCAACTCAACTCCACCACTGGTTGCATACAAACACCACCACTGCTCGCAAAACAAATCCACCTCTGTTTGCACATTAATTTTACAACTGCTCGCAAACGAACTACCCAAATGCTCGCAACTCAAACTCCACCACTGGCTGCACACAAACACCACCACTGCTCGCAAAGCAACTCCACCTCTGTTTGCACATTAATTTTACAGCTGCTCGCAAACGATCTACCCAAATGCTCGCAACTCAACTCCGCCACTGGTTGCATACAAACACCACCACTGCTCGCAAAGCAACTCCACCTCTGCTTGCACATTAATTCCACAACTGCTCACAAACGAACTACCCAAATGCTCCCAACTCAACTCCACCACTGGTTGCACACAAACACCACCACTGCTCAGATAACAACTCCACCTCTGCTTGCACATTAATTTTACAACTGCTCGCAAACGAACTACCCAAATGCTCCCAACTCAACTCCACCACTGGTTGCACACAAACACCACCACTCCTCAAATAACAACTCAACCTCTGCATGCACATTAATTTTACAACTGCTCGCAAACGAACTACCCAAATGCTCCCAACTCAACCACTGGTTGCACACAAAGACCACCACTGCTCGCAAAGCAACTGCACATTACTTTTACAACTGCTCGAAAACGAACTACCCAAATGCTCGCAACTCAACTCCACCACGGGTTGCATACAAACACCACCACTGCTCGTAAATCAACTGCACATTACTTTTACAACTGCTCGCAATCGAACTACCCAAATGCTCGCAACTCAACTCCACCACTGGTTGCACACAAACACCACCACTGCTCAGATAACAATTCCACCTCTGCTTGGACATTAATTCCACAACTGCTCGCAAACGAACTACCCAAATGCTCGCAACTCAAGTCCACCACTGGTTGCACACAAACACCACTACTGCTCGCAAAGCAACTCCACCTCTGCTTGCACATAAGTTTTACAACTGCTCGCAAACGAACTACCCAAATGCTCTCAACTCAACTCCACCACTTGTTGCATACAAACACCACCACTGCTCGCAAAGCAACTGCACATTACTTTTACAACTGCTCGCAAGCGAATTACCCAAATGCTCGCAACTTAACTCCACCACTGGTTGCACACAAACACCACCACTGCTCAGATAACAACTCCACCTCTGCTTGCACATTAATTACACAACAGCTCGCAAACGAACTACCCAAATGCTCCCAACTTAACTCCACCACTGGTTGCTTACAAACACCACCACTGTTCGCAAAGCAACTCCACCTCTGCTTGCACATTAATTCCACAACAGCTCGCAAACGAACTACCCAAATGCTCCCAACTCAACTCCACCACTGGTTGCATACAAACAACACCACTGCTCGCAAAGCAACTCCACCTCTGCTTGCACATTAATTCCACAACAGCTCGCAAACGAACTACCCAAATGCTCCCAACTTAACTCCACCACTGGTTGCATACAAACACCACCACTGCTCAGATAACAACTCTACCTCTGCTTGCACATTAATTCCACAACAGCTCGCAAACGAACTACCCAAATGCTCCCAACTTAACTCCACCACTGGTTGCATACAAACACCACCACTGCTCGCAAAGCAACTCCACCTCTGCTTGCACATTAATTCCACAACAGCTCGCAAACGAACTACCCAAATGCTCGCCACTCAACTCCACCACTGGTTGCACAAAAACACCACCAATGCTCGCAAAGCAACTCCACCTCTGCTTGCACATTAATTCCACAACTGCTCGCAAACGAACTACCCAAATGCTCGCCACTCAACTCCACCACTGGTTGCATACAAACCCCACCGCTGCCCGCAAAGCCACTCCACCTCTGTTTGCACATTAATTTTACAACTGCTCGCAAACGAACTACCCAAATGCTCCCAACTCAACTCCACCACTGGTTGCATACAAACCCCACCACTGCTCGCAAAGCAAATCCACCTCTGTTTGCACATTAATTTTACAACTGCTCGCAAACGAACTACCCAAATGCTCCCAACTCAACCACTGGTTGCACACAAAGACCACCACTGCTCGCAAAGCAACTGCACATTACTTTTACAACTGCTCGAAAACGAACTACCCAAATGCTCGCAACTCAACTCCACCACGGGTTGCATACAAACACCACCACTGCTCGTAAATCAACTGCACATTACTTTTACAACTGCTCGCAATCGAACTACCCAAATGCTCGCAACTCAACTCCACCACTGGTTGCACACAAACACCACCACTGCTCAGATAACAATTCCACCTCTGCTTGGACATTAATTCCACAACTGCTCGCAAACGAACTACCCAAATGCTCGCAACTCAAGTCCACCACTGGTTGCACACAAACACCACTACTGCTCGCAAAGCAACTCCACCTCTGCTTGCACATAAGTTTTACAACTGCTCGCAAACGAACTACCCAAATGCTCTCAACTCAACTCCACCACTTGTTGCATACAAACACCACCACTGCTCGCAAAGCAACTGCACATTACTTTTACAACTGCTCGCAAGCGAATTACCCAAATGCTCGCAACTTAACTCCACCACTGGTTGCACACAAACACCACCACTGCTCAGATAACAACTCCACCTCTGCTTGCACATTAATTACACAACTGCTCGCAAACGAACTACCCAAATGCTCCCAACTTAACTCCACCACTGGTTGCTTACAAACACCACCACTGTTCGCAAAGCAACTCCACCTCTGCTTGCACATTAATTCCACAACAGCTCGCAAACGAACTACCCAAATGCTCCCAACTCAACTCCACCACTGGTTGCATACAAACAACACCACTGCTCGCAAAGCAACTCCACCTCTGCTTGCACATTAATTCCACAGCAGCTCGCAAACGAACTACCCAAATGCTCCCAACTTAACTCCACCACTGGTTGCATACAAACACCACCACTGCTCAGATAACAACTCTACCTCTGCTTGCACATTAATTCCACAACAGCTCGCAAACGAACTACCCAAATGCTCCCAACTTAACTCCACCACTGGTTGCATACAAACACCACCACTGCTCGCAAAGCAACTCCACCTCTGCTTGCACATTAATTCCACAACAGCTCGCAAACGAACTACCCAAATGCTCGTCACTCAACTCCACCACTGGTTGCACAAAAACACCACCAATGCTCGCAAAGCAACTCCACCTCTGCTTGCACATTAATTCCACAACTGCTCGCAAACGAACTACCCAAATGCTCGCCACTCAACTCCACCACTGGTTGCATACAAACCCCACCGCTGCCCGCAAAGCCACTCCACCTCTGTTTGCACATTAATTTTACAACTGCTCGCAAACGAACTACCCAAATGCTCCCAACTCAACTCCACCACTGGTTGCATACAAACCCCACCACTGCTCGCAAAGCAAATCCACCTCTGTTTGCACATTAATTTTACAACTGCTCGCAAACGAACTACCCAAATGCTCGCAACTCAAACTCCACCACTGGTTGCACACAAACACCACCACTGCTCGCAAAGCAACTCCACCTCTGTTTGCACATTAATTTTACAACTGCTCGCAAACGAACTACCCAAATGCTCGCAACTCAACTCCACCACTGGTTGCACACAAACACCACCACTGCTCAGATAACAACTCCTGCTATGCTTGCACATTAATTCCACAACTACTCGCAAACGAACTACCCAAATGCTCCCAACTCAACCACTGGTTGCACACAAACACCACCACTGCTCAGATAACAACTCCTGCTATGCTTGCACATTAATTCCACAACTGCTCGCAAATGAACTACCCAAATGCTCCCAACTCAACTCCACCACTGGTTGCACACAAACACCACCACTGCTCAGATAACAACTCCTGCTATGCTTGCACATTAATTCCACAACTGCTCGCAAATGAACTACCCAAATGCTCCCAACTCAACTCCACCACTGGTGGCACACAAACACCACCACTGCTCAGATAACAGCTCCTGCCATGCTTGCACATTAATTCCACAACTGCTCGCAAACGAACTACCCAAATGCTCCCAACACAACCCCACCACTGGTTGCACACAAACACCACCACTGCTCAGATAACAACTCCACCTATGCTTGCACATTAATTTTACAACTGCTCGCAAACGAACTACCCAAATGCTCTCAACTCAACTCCACCACTGGTTGCAAACAAACACCACCATTGCTCAAATAACAACTCCACCTCTGCATGCACATTAATTTTACAACTGCTCGCAAACGAACTACCCAAATGCTCACAACTTAACTCCACCACTGGTTGCATACAAACACCACCACTGCTCGCAAAGAAACTGCACATTACTTTTACAACTGCTCGAAAACGAACTACCCAAATGCTCGCAACTCAACTCCACCACTGGTTGCATACAAACACCACCACTGCTCGTAAGGCAACTGCACATTACTTTTACAACTGCTCGCAATCGAACTACCCAAATGCTCGCAACTCAACTCCACCACTGGTTGCACACAAACACCACTACTGCTCGCAAAGCAACTCCACCTCTACTTGCACATACGTTTTACAACTGCTCGCAAACGAACTACCCAAATGCTCTCAACTCAACTCCACCACTTGTTGCATACAAACACCACCACTGCTCGCAAAGCAACTGCACATTACTTTTACAACTGCTCGCAAGCGAATTACCCAAATGCTCGCAACTCAACTCCACCACTGGTTGCACACAAACACCACCACTGCTCAGATAACAACTCCACCTCTGCTTGCACAATAATTCCACAACTGCTCGCAAACGAACTACCCAAATGCTCCCAACTTAACTCCACCACTGGTTGCATACAAACACCACCACTGTTCGCAAAGCAACTCCACCTCTGCTTGCACATTAATTCCACAACAGCTCGCAAACGAACTTCCCAAATGCTCCCAACTCAACTCCACCACTGGTTGCATACAAACACCACCACTGCTCGCAAAGCAACTCCACCTCTGCTTGCACATTAATTCCACAACTGCTCGCAAACGAACTACCCAAATGCTACCAACTCAACTCCACCACTGGTTGCACACAAACACCACCACTGCTCAGATAACAACTCCACCTCTGCTTGCACATTAATTCCACAACTGCTCGCAAACGAACTACCCAAATGCTTCCAACTTAACTCCACCACTGGTTGCATACAAACACCACCACTGCTCAGATAACAACTCCACCTCTGTTTGCACATTAATTCCACAACAGCTCGCAAACGAACTACCCAAATGCTCCCAACTTAACTCCACCACTGGTTGCATACAAACACCACCACTGCTCGCAAAGCAACTCCACCTCTACTTGCACATTAATTCCACAACAGCTCGCAAACGAACTACCCAAATGCTACCAACTCAACTCCACCACTGGTTGCACACAAACACCACCACTGCCCAGATAACAACTCCACCTCTGCTTGCACATTAATTCCACAACTGCTCGCAAACGAACTACCCAAATGCTTCCAACTTAACTGCACCACTGGTTGCATACAAACACCACCACTGCTCAGATAACAACTCTACCTCTGCTTGCACATTAATTCCACAACAGCTCGCAAACGAACTACCCAAATGCTTTGAACTCAACTCCACCACTGGTTGCATAGAAACACCACCACTGCTCGCAGAGCAACTCCACCTCTGCTTGCACATTAATTCCACAACTGCTCGCAAACGAACTACCCAAATGCTCGCAACTCAACTCCACCACTGGTTGCATACAAACACCACCACTGCTCGCAAAGCAACTGCACATTACTTTTACAACTGCTCGCAAACGAACTACACAAATGCTCGCAACTCAACTCCACCACTGGTTGCATACAAACACCACCAGTGCTCGCAAAGCAACTGCACATTACTTTTACAACTGCTCGAAAACGAACTACCCAAATGCTCGCAACTCAACTCCACCACTGGTTGCATACAAACACCACTACTGCTCGCAAAGCAACTCCACCTCTGTTTGCACATTAATTTTACAACTGCTCGCGAACGAACTACCCAAATGCTCGCAACTCAACTCCACCACTGGTTGCATAGAAACACTACCACTGCTCGCAAAGCAACTGCACATTACTTTTACAACTGCTCGCAAACGAACTACCCAAATGCTCGCAACTCAACTCCACCACTGGTTGCATACAAACACCACCACTGCTCGAAAAGCAACTGCACATTACTTTTACAACTGCTCGCAAACGAACTACCCAAATGCTCGCAACTCAACTCCACCACTGGTTGCATACAAACACCACCACTGCTCGCAAAGCAACTGCACATTACTTTTACAACTGCTCGCAAACGAACTACCCAAATGCTCGCAACTCAACTCCACCACTGGTTGCACACAAACACCACCACTGCTCGCAAAGCAACTCCACCTCTGCTTGGACATTAATTCCACAACTGCTTGCAAACGAACTACCCAAATGCTCGCAACTCAACTCCACCACTGGTTGCACACAAACACCACTACTACTCGCAAAGCAACTCCACCTCTACTTGCACATTAATTTTCCAACTGCTCGCAAACGAACTACCCAATGCATATCAACTCCACCATTGCGCCCACATCAACTGCACCACTGATCGTAAATCAACTCCACCACTCCCCACGCATCAACTCCATCACTGCTCGGACATCAACTCCATCACTGCTCAGAGATCAAGTTTACCACTGCACGCACATCAACTCCCACACTGCACGGACATCAACTCCACCACTACTCGCACACCAACCCAACAATGTACAATGCTCATCAACCCTGCACCACTGGCATATCAACTAAACCACAGCTTGCACTTCAATTCCATTACTTCACGCACATCAACTGCACTCCTGTTGGCACATCTGCTCCACCACACGTCGCACATAAACTCCACCACTGCTCGAACATCAACTACACGCCTACTTGCACATCACCTCCACCACAGTACGCACATCAACCCCACCACATATTGGCGAGCACTGGCGGAGTAGATGTGCGAGGAGTGGTGGAATTTATGTGCGAGGAGTACTGATGTGCGCGCTGCTTGCACATCAGCTATACCACTGCTGGCACATCAGCTCCACCACTGCTGGCACATCAGCTCCACCACTGCTGGCACATCAGCTCCACCACTGCGCCCACATCAACGTCACTACTGCTCGTACATCAACTTCACCACTACTCGCATATCAACTCCACCACTGCTTGCACATCAACTCCACCACTGCTCGTACATCAAGTCCACCCCTGCATGGTCTTCAACTACAACACTGCTCGCACATGAACTCCACCATTGCTCGTTTAGGTACAAGGGGCGGTGTTTAGCAGTACCTACGTACGAGTTTCTACCTGAACGCCGCAACTGTGATCATACCTGAAAATCTGGCACTGCTCGCACATGAACTGGTCTCACATGACCTCGACAATTGCTCACACATCATCTTCGCCACTGCTCGCACTTGAAGTCCACCACTGCTCGCTCATGAACCTGTCGCACACCAACTCTAGTACTGCTCGTACAATGCATGAGAAAATCTCTGAAGCCAGATACAATGGACACCATTTCAAAGGTGTCTGCTTTGACCTATCAAAGGCTTTTGATATGGTGAACCATGAAATTTTAATCTCAAAACTGAACCATTATCGGACAAGGGGTTCGTATTTTAGACTGGATCAGAGATTACTTAAGGGTCAGAAAGCAATACGTTTCATACAGTGTGCAAGCTTCATCTGTGCTGGATATTAAGTACGGCGTCCTGCAAGGTTCTATATTAGGCCCTCTAGAGTTATTGCAAAGCCTACAATTAATAGTATCTTGCACACCTCTAAAACGCTCAAGTTTGCTGATGACACCCATGTGTTTATATATGACTAGCGAATCATTAGTCGAATCGTTAGTCGAGTACCAAGCTCAAATGTAGATTTTAAAAAATCAGATTGTGCAATAACTCAAATTTATTTGCAGCTGAAGTTACTGTTGAATGGTTAATAAATTGTGAATGTTGTAATAATTGCCATTTTGCGTTTTTGTCAGTGATTTATCTAGTGTTCTTACATCAATTAAGGAATCTTGTCGACAATCTAAATCTAGATTATTAAATGATTTACTATCCCAATAGCAATAGAAATTCCATAGAAATAAAATTTATTAGTATCTCAAGTCACATTGGCCTCGCTGGTAATGATAGGGCAGATAATATGGCTAAAATGCTCCAAGTATTGATCAAATAAATTCTACTAATAATCTTGAGCTTCAAGAGATATTTACTATAATTAGACTATATTATATAATTAACAAAATAATGGCAACAAGAATATTCTCAAGTGGTAGTTATTATTATTATTTTCATTATTATTATTAGTAGTAGTAGTATCGTTATTATTATTATTTTTATTATTAGTAGCAGTATTATATAACTACCGGTAATATTTAACTATGCTTTCAATTGCAGTTGTACTTTGCGTTTGAGTATGCTGGACATACATGTATAATACACATGAACAGTTTGAATAAATGCATTCTAAACTGTAATTTTTATTTCATATGTATACATTTGAAATATTTAATTCGTTTTTTAAATAATATAGTACTACTAATTTGTTCAGAGCATGCTGGACGCATCTGAAAGAGTACCTTCTAAACTAAAGTTTTCATTTAACATGCATACATTTTGTAAAGTTGGTGTTTAATGCATTAATTGACAATAACCATAGGATGTTGTCACAGGGTGTCATTGAGCGAACGCCTGAAAATGAAGAAAAGACTGAAATGCAATCATTACAATCATCATGGAATTTTAAAATAAAATAAGTATTTAATGTCGTAGAACTTTGGAATACCAAATGTAATGATAATTTTATGTATTGGACTTACGGAAAAAAATTCCATCTTATGTTACTTTTGAAATTTATTGCGTGGGACAATTGCTATTATATTTTTTAAAATTTGCATCCGATCTTTTTGTCGTGACTCAATGTGGTGCGTCATATTAGTGAGATTGTGGAGCTCCACTTACACACCTTTTGATGGTGATGCTTGGATGCTATAAGTTTCTTTTTACTGCCTTGTACATTTCCTATATCGTCGTCAATGGCCTTTGTTGTCATAGAACGAAGTTAAACTCTTTAAAAATAATAATATTAATGGTGTCATTTGGAAGCCATAGCCTTCTTTTTGTTTGTATTGTATACAAAAAAAGTTGTCAACGACTTATGATTTCACAAAACAATGCTAAATCTTAAAATACCAGTAATATCATTCCATAATTTGTCTAGCGCATCTGTTAGTATCTCTCCTCGGTCGTCTGTGTGCCCAATGTCCATCTGCTCTTACGATCATCCTTTGTCATTTTGTCTCTGTGTCAATGTCCGTCTGTCGGCTACCAATACGCTCAGTTGTCCTTCCCACAAACTCGGTGCTAATATTGTTTCTGTGCCTCGATGAATGGTTACAATGAAAACACGGATTAGAACACAGATGACCATAGTGAGTCTGCTGAAATTCAAGATGAGAAAGATTCCATCCTAATAACCCATTTCCTAATTCTTGAAAATCCCCCTAACTTATAAAGCACTGCTTCTAGACAAAAACAGCTACTCAGCAAGGCTAAGGGTTATTGAAAACACATGGAAAAGTCATAAATAATACAATAATGAAAGCAAAATGCTACAAAGCAAAACACCAGATAAGGAAACAAATGTAAAAGTGCAGGTGATGCTTTTGCCTTCACTGCACATATAAACCACCAATTTATATTAAGAGTAAGGTACCTTTCCTAAGCAAACCTATATTTTATAACAACTTTTGGAGATTCAGCATGGATTGGAAAAACTAAACCTAACAAATCTACATGGGTTGGAAAAACTAAACCTAACATATCTACAGCCACTGTAAAGTGCACACCAACTTAGCCGCTCTGACTAACACAAACCCTTAAATAGCCAGGCACAGGGATAAAGAGTCAAAACGAGATGATGAATCAGGCTTTTAAAAGCTAACGTATTGCTCATACATTAATTAGGACTCAAGACATCCACAAAAGACATGCATAAACTGATGTTGATCTTACAACAGGGATGACTTTAGGTATGATGAGGATATCTGTAGGCTTCAGGACATCTGCAGGTAAGACAAAGGACATCTACAGGTACGATGGACATCTTTGCAGGTATCATGGACATCTTCATAGGAATGATGAAAGACTATTCTGTAGGTATGGTGAAGGACATCATTGTAGGTATGATTAAGCACATCTCTGTAGGTATGATGAAGAACATCTTTGTAGGTATGATGATGGACATCTCTGTAGGATATGATGAAGGACATCTTTGTAGGTATGATGATGGATATCTTGTCGGTATAATGAAGAACATCTTTGTAGATATGATGGATATCTTCGTAGCTGTGATGTAGGACATCTTTGTAGGTATGATGAAGGATATTTTCGTAGGTATGATGAAGGACATCTTTGTAGGTCTGATGAAGGATATCTTCGCAGGTATAGTGAAGGACATCATTGCAGGTATTATGAAGGATATCTTTGTAGGTAAGATGGACATCTTCGTAGGTATGATGAAGGACATCTTCGTAGGTATGGTGAAGGACATCTTTGTAGGTATGATGAAGGACATCTTTGTATAGGTAAGATGGATATCTTTGTAGGGAAGGCGAAGGACATCTTTGTAGGTGTGATGACGGATATCTTGTCGTTATAATGAAGGACATCTTTGGAGGTATGATGGATATCTTCGTAGGTATGATGAAAGACATATTTGTAGGTATGATGAAGGACATCTTTGTATGTATGATGACGGATTTCTTTGTAGGTACGGTGAAGGATATCTTCGTAGGTATGGTGAAGGACATCTTTGTAGGTATGGTGAAGGACATCTTTGTAGGTATGATGAAGGACATCTTTGTATGTATGATGACGGATATCTTTGTAGGTATGGTGAAGGATATCTTCGTAGGTAGGGTGAAGGACATCTTTGTAGGTATGGTGAAGGACATCTTTGTAGATAAGATGGATATCTTTGTAGGGATGGCGAAGGACATCTTTGTAGGTATGATGATGGATATCTTGTCGGTATAATTGAGAACATCTTTGTAGGTATTATGACGGATATCTTCATAGGTATGATGAAGGACATCTTTGTAGGTATGATGAAGGACATCTTTGGAGGTATGATGGCTATCTTCGTAGGTATGATGAAAGACATCTTTGTAGGTATGATGACGGATATCTTTGTAGGTATAGTGAAGGATATCTTCGTAGGTTTGGTGAAGGACATCTTTGTAGGTAAGATGGATATCTTTGTAGGAATGGCGAAGGACATCTGTGTAGGTATGATGATGGATATCTTGTCGGTATAATGAAGAACATCTTTGTAGGTATTATGGCGGATATCTTCATAGGTATGATGAAGGACTTCTTTGTAGGTATTATGACGAATATCTTCGTAGGTATGATGAAGGACATCTTTGTAGGTATGATGAAGGACATCTTTGTAGGTATGATGAAGGACATCTTTGAAGATATGGCAAAGGACAACTTTGTAGGTATAATGGACAACTTTGTAGGTATGATGAAGAACGTCGTTGTAGGTATGGCTAAGGACAACTTTGTAGGTATGATGAAGGACAACTTTGCAGGTAAGATGAAGGATGTTGTTGATACGACGGAAGACATCCTGTAAACACTACAAAACATAAGCAGAGGACGACATTGATCTATAAAAGAATATAACAGCAAAAAACATTTTCCATAATTACCTTAAACACTTCTGCACTATTATTTGCCTTATTTTCTCAAGCTTAAAATCATGGAAAAAAATTACTCCATGGCCAGCATTTACAGTAGATTTTACTGTGGCAATGTGCAAAAAAATTTCCAACTCAATGCATAAGCTAGATGAGCAATATGCACTGCCTGACTCTCCTTCCCTCTTTCTGCAAAACCTTGAAAACCAATCTAATCGTTCACATAAGTGTGTCTTAGTGTTTTTTTTAAAAATTGGCATATTACGTATTTGTGATAACAATTCGCTGTATACAGAAAACTTTTGGTTCAATGCAGCCTATTTAATAAAATCTCAGAGCAGAACGTTAAACTGGTCCCTGAATGGAAAATGATACGACTGACTGATCATTTCAATTCAAAAAATATTCTGTGTGGTACATACGGCAGTTGGTTCACAGGTTGAAGAAACTGCAGAAGAGAACACGCTTCTCTGCAACACTATGGTGATCATTTAAGTCTTCTGAAACACAAAATCATAACAAGCATTGGTGGAAATGATGATTGATGAATTGTCGAATTAATTATCAACAAAGAATAACCTCCAGAAAAATTCTTACTCAATCGTAAATAATTTCATTAAAATCTTAGGGCAGAGCATTTAAACTGGCCACTAATGGGCTTTCCAATGGTGTCCAAATAATACATATGCACGGAGGGGTCATGGGATTAAACGACTTGCGCATAGGTGCATACGGGGAAGGGGTCTCGGCAAAATGTATGTATGCAAAATAAATGTCTAATTATGATGTCTGCATCAGCCTATTCATAACTCTGTGTTATCCTATAGTCATCCAATGGCATTTGACTAGGCCTACATTAAAAATTATAAATACTGTTCAAATTTAAACAGTAAACCATAACAGTTAATAAATTTTAGCTAGCAAATAATGTTTCACAAAAAATAAATAGTAGCCTATATATGGAAAAATACATGCTTCGTAGATAACTGTAGCTAAATAACATTTGTAAGTTGGGGGGTGGGGTAGAGAAGCAAAGGGTGGGGCAGAGAAGCTTATTTGTACATACACATAGGCCTATGGGCAACAAAAATGCATGGCTGTGTACAGCGTGGTTAAAAACACGATTTTTCCCCATTTGTAATCTATGGATGATCCCTAAATGATAAATAATACATACACCTGACTGATCAGTTGTTCAATTTTTTTAAATGTATATGGTACTTACGGTAGTTGTCTCAGAAGTCCAGGAAACTACAGAAGATGGAAGGCAAATCAAATCGTCTATGCATCTGCAGCACTAAGGCGACTCGTCAGCTCCTCTGCAATACAGCATCACACATTCATTTGTTATATTTACAAGTACATTTGAATAATCAACACCAACATGTTGTACAATTATGACTCAATCTTAAAAATTTAATGTCCTTATTTCAGTATTTATATATTCAGCCTGAATGTGTGCCAAGAAGGAATCTATCATCCAGACTACACACAATGATTTAATACTGTTGCTCACTAACAAACTTATTTACTTGCACAAATATATAATTTCTGCTAACAAAATTACCATTCATCCTAAATAACTAGAAGAGTTTCTGATGAAATTATATCGCAACTGTTCATTCAGTGCCAACAGGAAGGCAAAAATGGGGGAAAATATAAGATTTTGACCATTACCTGTAAATGTCAATTTTTCATTTATTGCTCAGCTTATAGTTTCTGAAAAACGAATAATTTTTATTCATCTAGCTTATGATGAAATCATATAAATACCTTCTGTGGCTTCAAACGCTGACACGAATGGTAGGCAGAGCTGAAACACAATTTTAAGAAGTTATTTGCTATTGTTGCAAGTGCATGTGACAATAAATTCTCAAGCAATAATCTTTCCTAAAATATAAAACTGGAATGAAATGAATAAATTTGTAATTAACAAATTCTTCCAGTACATATAAAGCTGCCCGAATTTCTCAAGAAATTTTCAGGCCGTCATTCCCTAAATTTGTATGCAGGGTGTCAATAGCTAAACCCAAAGCAAATGTTACCTATTGTCTTGGTTCCGCTAAAAGGATTGTCATATTTAGGCCTACATCTGTCATTATTAGTCACGATGCATTTACAATAAAACACATTTTGGCAGTCATAATATTATGACAAGGTGTTAATAGTCAACTTTACTGCAGCTTAATTATTTTCTTCGTCAACTCACCATTTTCACAGCCTGCATTCAGGCCTACGGAAAGACGTTGCAAATGAAGTACTTTGGCAGTAAGACCATTGAAATCGTGAAAACAAGTTAAAACTCTGCTCAATTGGATGAAATCGCAATGTCGTTTAGCGAGGAAAGCAAGCTGTTAGTGAAGGCAGCTTAATTATTATTAGCTATTGCCAAAAGGCGCGTAAAGATGGCGCGTCGAAGATGTTAAGAGACTGACGTTACTAAGAAATATCGAAATGACGTCATTTCTGCTACAATTACGAGGTATTTCGAAGATAATTTACCTCGGGTACACAATAATAAGAATCAAACCAAAATCAAAGTTTTTTTTATAGCGCCGATGTAGCTGAAGATCGCGGCATCAAGCAGCGTTTAAATTTATAGACATCTCCAGGAAGTATAGTTCCCCTCAGGAACGACATTCCCCGCCGGAAAAATTTTACAAAATGATAATAGTTTCTAGTCGCTGCAGTTTACATTATTAGTTCGAATCTCTGAATATAGTTTCGTCAGATTAGGTCTATAGGCTACTATAGCTGGGGTACCCGGCGTTGCCTGGGAAATTTAGGATTCGACCCGCTCCGGCCACACCCACCACGTACACCACATCCACCACACCCCACCACATTCCGACCTCCACCGGTACGCCACCCGAGAAATTTTGGTTTTCGGGAAAATTTCCTCGCTCCAGCCCCCACCTCCCACCACCCCACTCTCCTTTTGACCTAGCACCGGAGCGAAAACGTCAGCTCTGGCTATTGCGGACTTAATTTGACATAGCGCCGGTGAAAAAGCTGGTCTCTCTGATGTGGCTTTTGTGGGCGCTGAGAAATTCTCGAAGATTTACATTACATTACATTTCATGAACTTGAACCGGTAGGCCTACAACAGCCGGCTTAATTGGCTCGCTTGGATAGGCTATCAACTATAATATTATACTCAATCTTCGAAAAATTCTCAGCGTCCACAAAAGCCACAACGTCAGGTAGGCCTAGACCTACGTAGATTTTTGTATTAAGTTGTCAGCTAGGCTATATTCAATTACCGGACTTGCATACTACACGAATGAGACGATGAAACGAGAGAAGGATTTTATGCTTCATTTACTGTCTTTCAGCGAGGATTGTAACGTTGCGGTGCTACGTGTTTGCGATAGTTCTGCTCGTTGCTGTTCTTTGCTTCGACCACCAAGCAGAGACTCAGATATTCCGATCCTAAACTCAACTTAACATCGTACGAGAAACTTTCCGGCTGGACTCTTATGTCTTCATCGGAGTTCATTTGATCGCGACTCGTGTTGTTGTTTTTTTTGGCTGCTTTATTACTCTCAGATGACTTTGTTTGCTGTAGCGACTGTTAACATCATAGGCCGTGCGCTTTTGTGCAAGACGTGTCTTGTTAAAGCGCGTTAGAAATAATAAATTGTATTATATTGTATTGTATATATTATAAATACAATCCTACTTTGATTTTGTTTTGACTATAATATTATGCATGCACCTTAATTCCGCGACTTCGCTTTTTTGGACGCTAAAAGAAATCTGACTAGCCTACGATTAACCTACGTTGCTCTTAATAATTATTATGTGACTGAAGTCCATCAATTCACAGTTCTGTTTGTTACGATTATAGGAACTTGTTCGATATCATACAAGGATACAGAGCTATAGAGTTTTAAGTGTTATTTTAGCTTACTTATTGACCTCTGTGAACCATATAGTTCGTGTAGGAGTGCAAAGACTTGCAACATTTTTTTCTAAATTGTCTCATATATTCTGACATGGAACTAACTTCGGCTTAAAAAAATACGGTTTCTACTGAAGCCAGTCTGTTTGTCTTAGATATTTTATTGCAACGAAACGTGCAAAATTTGATCTGCTAACGAACGTTCATACCCCTAAATAGAAATGGAACAGTCTTATTCGTCAACGTGTAATAGCAAAGCAAAGACTAGAATCCTTGATAGCATGGTGTAAAAAGGGATGGTGTGCGCACTTGGCTGAAATTTATGGCTAAAGTCGCTAGATGGCGATGGCGTTCGTAGTTGATGGACCTCGCCCATAAACCTAATGGAATTTCATGATATTGTATGGCATACATACTTATACTCCTTCACTGCACGTCCGTTCCTTAATGCCAGTCTCATGTCTGGGCGAAGGAGGAGGGCGACACAAATTATATTTGCTATGTTCTGTTCCATTTGCTCTTTGTCTCTTTTTCTCTTGTGTTCCGTGTTCTCTGTTCCATGTGATGCTACATGTATGTGTTCCCTGTGTTCCAATGTTCTCTATGTCCTCTGACCCTGATGTTCCTATCGATTTTCCGTGTTTCCGTTGTTTTCTGTGATGCGCCTTCTGTTCTCTGTTATTTGATGTTCCGTGTTCCCTGTGTTCCTTGTTCCCTGATGTTCCCTGTGATATACCAGGTTCCTTATGTTCCATGGGCCTTAAATGTTTATATCCCGTATGTTCCACGGACCTTGTTGTTATTTCGCGCCCTTTGTTTTCTAATGTCGCATGCGTTCAATGTGATGTTCCATGTTTCTTGTGTTCCCTGTTGTTCCCTGTTTCTTATGTCCCACAGCCCTTGCTACATATTTCGCGTTCCTTATGTTCCTTAATATTTCTGATGTTTATCCTGATGATTTATGTCCCTTAAATATATGTTTCGCGTTCTTTGCTAATTAATGTTTCTGATGTTCCCTCAGGTGTTCCATGTTCCTTATGCTCCACGGTTTTCGTTGCGTGTTCCGCGTTTCGTATTTGTAATGCCTCTGAAGCTCCCGCGATGTTCCTTGTTTCTTATGTTCCCTGATGTTCCTTGTGTTCATCATACCTTGTTGAACATTCCGTGTTCCATGTATCTTAATGGTTCTGATCTTCCCTCTTATGTTCCATGTTCCTTACGTTCCACAGACCCTGTTGCGTGTTCCACATTCCGTGTTCTTATATGTTTCTCATTTTCCCGTGATGTTCCAGGTTCCTTATGTTCCATGGTCCTTGTTGTATATTGCCTATGTTCCACGGCCCTTGTTGTTTGTTCCGCGTCTTTTGTTTTCTGATGTCTCTGGTGTTCCATGTGATGTTTCAGGTTCCTTATGTTCCGTGATGTTCCCTGTTCTTTGTGTTCCGCATTCCTTGTTCTTCACTGATTCTGATTTTCCCTGAAGTTCCATGTTCCTTATGTCACCTGATGGTCCATGTTGCTTGTGTTCCAATTCCTTGTTGCACTTTCCATATTCCATGTTCCTTAATGTTTCCGATGTTTCCCCTGATGTTCCATGTTCCTTACGTTCTCCAGTCCTTGTGGCATGTTCCGTAATGCATGCATGTTCCGTCTTCCTCGTCCTATATATTTTTTGAACAATGTTCTCTGTGATGCTTCATGTTCTTTACGTTCCACGCTCTTTGTTGTATATTCGCTTAGGCCTATGTTCCCTGGTGTTCCGTATGACGTTCGATGTTCCCTGCAATGTTACCTGATCCTCATCGCCCCTTATATGTTCCAAGTGATACTCCCTGATATGTTCCTGCCCTCTCCTTGTCCATATGTTCCATGTTTCGAACGTTTCTTATGCTTCTTGCTCTATATTGTATATACTGCCAACCATCAACTGGGGACAGCAGCGCCACCAGGTCCTGCTGAAATGCCAAAAACAATGTATGGCCAGTATAAGAAGTGCGCACACCATCCCTTCTTACACCATGCTTGATAGCAAAGCTTCGCAACAGGAGTATGCATTTAAGATCCTGCGCTCCGTGACGCAATAGAGATACCCAGAGTCCCACCAGATGACCATAATTATATTCCACCTAAAATTTAATCGTGATCGCTTAATGATCACAATTAATACCTAAACTCATTAAGCACGTCGCACAGCTCCTGTTCGTACTTTGGCAGTGCCAGTCCCAAGCGCAGAGAACGGAGTAGGGCGACGTTGGTCATCTTTGTTGTGGCATATAGACCTATAGCTTTATGTAGGCCTATACTGTCGTTAAAGCAACTAAAACCAACCATGCACGACCTAAAATAGATGCATTTCAGGAAAAGTACTGTGCTAATAATTATAGGCACACAGACATACACACACATATATGTGGGAGGTAGGGATCGAGATCGCTAGTGTTTTGACAACCTTATTATATTATTTATTATGAGCACTACCGGTATATATTATATATAGCTTATTGACGAGTGTATCATAGATTGAATATTGCCCCTTAATTCTTCTCAGATCCTCGGAGGCTCGGCCTCATCACATCACTCGAACAAATTACGGAGGGCATGGTTTAAAACCGTTTAGTGCTTACTCTGGTTTAACCAGCCTTATTTTATGAGTTAGGACTAGTTTCTCATTATAAATATGCAGTCAATCATAATTAGTCAGGAATGACAAAATAATTTCTGAGTTTTGTAAGAATAATAATATTATTATAGTTTAAAAAAGGTCAATTAGCAGATGGCGCTAGCGGCTAAAGTATTACTAAGGTGGATTTCCGATATATAATCGACCCTTGTTGCTACAAGGCGTGACTCTAAACGAACAAGAAACAAATGACATGGAGATCTAACGATTGATTAGTTTGTTACAAGTTCTAGCTAACAATTTGTATTAATCAAATATTTAATCCTGTTTTGCCGATCATCGGTACCGTACTGCTTTGGCTTTAAAAAGATTTTGCGAAGGTACGATGCCAATGTGCATTATTTTAGTTTAATTAAATAACCGTGCACTGCCGGTTCATTATGATTTTAGTCATCTGTGGTTAATTATTCTCAAAACCAATTTTTGTAGGTTACTTTTCGCTATAACTGTTCACTAACTCTTTCCCGTCCAAAGTCACTCCTCATCTTAAGTTCAACTTTTCCAGGTAGGCATACCACATTGCACGTCGACTCTGGAGCGATTATCTCACACCTGTAGGTTTGAATTCTGCAAATTCCCGGCTCCTTCCCCAATATCGCCACTCACCCAGGGTAGATGTTACCGACGGCTCGGTAGAACATAAGCAGTATGGCCGTCACAGATAACGGCAGAATAGAGCGCTCTGACCTACGACGATCGATATCGTAATCGTAATCTCCTAATTTCTAAAGCGCCACTGGAAAGCCAAGCGCGGGGCACCGGCTTATTCACGAGCGCTGCGTTGCGTTAGAAGGGTTGTCCGTGAGAGTAGTCCGTGGTGGTCCGGGTCGAGTTACCATAGGATCAGGATCAAATGCGTTGAGTCAAAAGGGTTGTCCGTAAGAGTAGTCCATGGTGGTCCGGGTCGAGGTACCGTAGGATCAGAGGGGTGGAACAGCTACTAAGGTGGGTGTCGTCTGAGCTGGGAATTTGAGGATGGGGGATCAGATGAAACAGGATAAGAGTTCTTGAAAAGGAGTGTCTTTAGTTTCGAGTGAAAGGCCCGAGGTGTGATGGATAGAGGAGCCTGAGGAAGGTGATGGTGTGTGATTAGTAATGACGGAGGAGGAACTGAAAAGGATCGGAACTCAGCAGGCAGATCATTCCAAAGGCGTGGTGCTGAGATGGATATGGCTCGGTTGGAGAACTTGAGATGACTTGTGACCGGCGGTCGAGAGAGTGTAAGGCAGGCGGATGATCGGGTAGAACGGGTAGGCTGGATGGTGAACAGTTCGCGAAGATATCTGGGCTGGGAGCATTGCAAGGAGTTGTATGTTAAGGAGAGAACTTTGAAGTGAATTCGCTCTGGGATTTTCAACCAGTGAAGAGACTTGAGGATGGGGATGATGTGATAATGTCTGGGTGTTCTGGTTACGGCTCTAGCAAGATAGCCCAATATTTCCGCGAAAGTAAATAAGTCAGTCATTGATCAGAACACCATGAAAACGAATATTTTCATAAATATTAATAAGCTTATTAAAATAAGCTAAAGAACACAAAGTATCCGATTACTCTTGGCAAATAAGCTAAAATAAGCTGTCGTGTAAAGTAAGGAAGTGTAGAGTAGCTATAGTTTATCATGCGACATATCACCTGATAACTACGATGGATAGGTCTAAAAATAACGCTATGTAAGCATTTTATAATATTATTTCGGCTACGAGCAACATGATATTTATTTGTAGTGACTTTTACTGATTCAGAATTATATACGGTTTTTTCTACCATTTAAGCATAGTAACATACCACTATAGGCCTATTTGGCTGTGGGCAAAGCCGAGCCAGATATTGTTCACATGATTGCTTGATGTAAAGTATCAGCTGCATCTCTAACTTAGACTTTATTACTCTAAAGGGCACGTTGAATTTTGGTCTTATCATTTTGTTTTGCAGGCAGAAATTTCGTTCGAGATTTCTGTCCCACCTACACCCCCACCGGACGTAGCTTTGATCAGTTAATTGAGCATGCACTGTCAACATTTCTAGTGATGGAAGACAAGGCAGCTAGGGAGAGGACTGGCCACCCACTCTCATATGCTGAAGCTAAGAAAACGAAGTCGCTAACACTTCATACCCAGTGTTTAATCTAGACGTCTCTGGGGGGGGAAAGTTCCCCCCCCAGGATTGACATTTCCCCCCCCAGAAAAATTTGACGAAATGATATTGGTTTTTAATTACTGTTTTCATCGTTGTTTTACATGAAGTGTTATAATATACCGTAATATTATTTATTATTATATATGATTTAAATGACATTATTTACTTCTATAATATATGATACTATCATGTTGCCATGACTATAACTTACTGTATATATTTGTATAAACACTATTTTTTCTTAACTAAAAACAGAGATGACATCCCTTCCAGAACAATTTGTCAAAATGATAACAGTTTTTAGGTGCTGTTTACATCATTGCATTACATGAACTGTTATAATAATATACCGTAATATTATTTAATACTATATGATTGTAGTAATTACGGTATTTGCTATAATATATGACACAATCCTGCTAAAATGAGTTTAACTTACTGTTAATATTATTATTACATAAATTTATATTATATATATATATTATATTTATAAATTTATATTATGTACAAATACTATTTTTGCACAACTGAATGGCTTCAATCCAGTGCTATCCTTCAAATTTTAAACTGTCGAATTTCAAAATGTTTTGGTCCTATTATTTGAACACCTAGTAAAACAACATCATTACTACACATGGCTTCTTGATTTTGGTACCGGTAGTTTAGTTTATTAGTTCTTGGTTGATTTGTGTACCATATGATTTCTGAAAGTGTATCTTGGTAAGCAATGCAGGATCATATTGGGAAACATGGATAAGCTGATTAAAGTGCTTAAAAGTCAGCTTATATAATCACGTCTGCAGTTATTCATTAGAATAACCCAGCAACAGCAGAACTGAGCTGCTGATCTCGATACATAAAGATTTTTTTATTGTAATTATAATTATATGTATATAGCCTATATTGAAATCCTAAAAAACGTTTATATCAGTACTGAAATAATGGAGTAATATTTTCCTAAAATGGCATCTTCAAAGTGTACCACTGCAATGTGGAAATTGAAAATTTTCTAATGGGTCACTGAAAAAGTACAGCTATTTTATTAAGATGACACCTTAAAATGCTGCCATTGCAATTTGGAACTTCAAAACTTTTCTAATGGGTCACTGAAAAAGTACAGCTATTTTATTAAGACGACACCTTAAAATGCTGCCATTGCAATGTGGAAATTCAAAAATTTTCTAATGGGTCACTGAAAAAGTACAACTATTTTGTTAAGATAACCCCTTAAAATGCTGCCATTGCAATGTGGAAATTCAAAAATTTTCTATTGGGTCACTGAAAAGTACAGCTATATTTTGTTAAGGTGACACCTTAAAATGCTGCCATTGCAATGTGGAAATTCAAAAATTTTCTGATGGGTCACTGAAAAAGTACAGCTATATTTTGTTAAGATGACACCTTAAAATGCTGCCATTGCAATGTGGAAATTCAAAAATTTTCTAATGGGTCACTGAAAAAGTACAGCTATATTTTGTTAAGATGACACCTTAAAATGCTGCCATTGCAATTTGGAAATTCAAAATTTTTCTAATGGCTCACTGAAAAAGTACAGCTATTTTGTTAAGATGACATCTTAAAATGCTGCCATTGCAATTTGAAAATTCAAAAAATTTCTGGTGGGGAGGGCACATCCCCTCCCCATACCCTCCCCCTCCGGTCTCGGTGCTATGAATATCACGAGCGTCCTTCGGACGCTCAATTGTCTCCCCCCCCAGAAACCTCAATTCCCCCCCCAGAGTCGGGGGACTAGATTAAACACTGCTTCATACCCACTGCTGCATCAGGGATATCGTAAGGGTCACTGCTCTTCTTGACGCATCTATGTTATTGTGTAAATTTGCAATGATGGTTAACTGTGAAATGTTCTAATTTAATCAAACAAAAACTGAACTTGATGTGATTTGAAGATGTCGGGCAACAAGAACATCACACACATCTGCTGCATTGGGGCCGGCTACGTGGGTGGCCCGTCGTGTTCGGTCATCGCGTTGAAGTGTCCGGATATAACAGTGACCGTCGTTGATCTCAGCAAGGAACGCATTGACCAGTGGAATTCTGATACCCTACCCATATTTGAGGTTTGACTTACAAATTTTGTTATTATTAAAATTACTAAATAGAATGTCGACGTGTGTTATCAGTACGGTGTAGAAGAGTCCTGAGTTGTTAGGAACGAGAAATTGGTATGGAGCTGATGAAAATTGCATGTCATTGGTCCTTGTCATTGGAGTTTGGAACATGTTCTTTGTTATTTAAATTAAATGGTGTCCCAAGCACATCTTTCCAATGTCTCAACAGTGCTTTCTTTTTTTGGTCTTTCACACTGTTAACCCTTTTGATTGGACACACGCATGTGTGCGGACACACACACATACGTGTACACACATGCAAGAGCGCACACATGCACACACAAGACACACACACACACACATACAGCACGAGAGATCTTTGATGCAGCACTCAGTTAAAGCTTTCGTACATACAAGTTGTACTGTACATGGCATCTTTATTACAGCATTGCATGTACTACTATAATTCGATCGGCCGGCTCAGTGGACTCACTCTTTTAAGTAACTTGCTAAGTACATACTTATTTAAGGGCGGATACAGACATTTTAGAGGGGGGGGCAAAATTTTCGGTTTTGTTGGTGGGACAGGGGCAAAATTTCGTGTTATTCGTCGCCGAAAAAACTGATGACCTTTTTTTAGTCATTCGTCCAATTTTTCAGGAAATAGATACCAATTCAGCCACCCAAAAAATTGACGACCTTTTTTATTTTTTAGTCGTCAGTCATCATAGTCGGGAGTATGGTAAATCAAATGGGGGGGTCATGTCTCATGCAATTTTTAAATGGGGGGACCATGGCCATTTTGCCCCCCTGGATCCGCCCCTGTATTTATTCACTAGGTCTAGCTGCTTTGTAACTTGCCCTTGTATTGGTATGGCTTTGTTATGGCACCATATAAATTGTCATAATATTGTTGTTATTATTATCATTATCATTATTATTATTATTATTATTATAATGCATTTTCTGTTGTAATGTTATTGAGGACAAGGACATAGATCCCAGATTTAAGTTCGGCTTGTAGCTTCATCTTATTGCAATCCAGCATTGTTATTTGATTGTAATTCATGTAACTTTGAAGCTAGCTGGCATCATAGGCCCATGCTTAACAAGTTGTCTTAAGGGCAGCGGCGCCCGCAGGCGTACGCACTTACGCAAGTGCGTACAGCAGCGGCGCCCGCAGACGTACGCACATAGGTAAGTGCGTACAGCGCGATGACCGAAAAGGTATGTTTCTGGGAAAATCTAGGTTGATGACAAAAAAAAAAGGTCATCAGTTTTTTCGGCGGATAGAAAAGGTATGTTTTTGGGAAATTCTAGGTTGACGACTAAAAAAAAAAGTCATCAGTTTTTCCGGCGGATAGAAAATGTATGTTTTTGGGAAATTCTAGGTTGACGACTAAAAAAAAAAAAGGTCATCAGTTTTTTCGGCGACCTAACGAAAATAACATTTCTGTGCGTACAAGAAAAAAATCCTGCGGGCGCCGCTGCTTAAGGGTCTAATGCATATGGGAATTTTGATTTAATGTAATACTGATCTTGACTGAGCTTGTATGCTGAAGTATTTTTTTATAGGATTCACACCTCAGTTTACGTGAATGCAGCTGCTTTCATGCTAATGTCTTTTGACAATTTTAAATCAATTGCTTTTGCCAATATGTCATCTGAACGTGCTTATAACAAAAAGCACGAGCTGTACTTGTGCACATTTACTCTGTTCGTCTTGTTTTAAAATCGAACAAACATTTTGGTGATGATGCGTGTAAGCTGTTCACGTTGCCTGAAAATCGTCTTCAAAAGGAATTGAATTCTTAAACTAGTGGAGGACACGCTGATCATTTTGTCAGTGGCTCTGAAGTGGCACATGTATGTTTTTGATGGCTAGTGCTGCATTCAATCCAGATGGGCATGTCTTGCATGATCATGGCTTCTTTTGATCATATGATCATGGCTTCTTTCAATCATACGATCATGACTTCTTTCAATCATACAATCATGGCTTCTTTTGAACATATGATCATGGTTTCTTTTGATCCTATGTTCATGGCTTCTTTTGATCATGTGATCGTGACTTCTTTTGATCATGTGATCGTGACTTCTTTTGATCATACGATCATGACTTCTTTTGATCAAAAGAAAATGGCTTCTGTGGAACATATTATCGTTGTCTGTTTTGATTTATGATCATGATCTCCTTTGATTAGGTGATCATGGTCTCTTTTGATCATAGTTGTGATAATGCTACATTTGCAATATTATTATCGTAGTGTTTTCAGCAAATATCGCTTTGCTGGTTCATGATGTTATGAATTATGCCGTATATTAATATGATTGTCATTCTCCCAATCTAAATGTAGTCCTCAGCAAAATTTATGAAGTCTCAATGAAGCAAATGAATCACAACTTAAGACCTGAACTGTTTGGAATAATGCCATAAATGTCACGCTGAGCAGGACTTGAATTACGCGTATTGCTGAGGAGAATAGCACAAGAATGATAGATCTAGAAAACAAAAAATATTTGAAGAGGCGTATATGTATGCATGCATTTGCATAAATTGTATACATTGTATGTTTATATATATTTACTAGCTGTACCCGGCCACGCGTTGCTGTGGCTGAAATGACCCTCCCTACCTCCTTCCCCTGCCTCCCTCTGTCCCTCCCCTCCCCTCCCTCCCGTTTCCTCCATCCCTGCCCTCGCTCCCCTCCCCTTCCTCCCTCCCCTCCCTCTTCCTCCCGCACCATCCCCTCCCTTCCTCACTCACCTCTGTCTTCCTTTTCTTTGTCCCTCCGTCCTTCCCCGTCCGTCAGTCCGTTGTCGGTCCGTACGTCCGTCCGTCCGTCCGTCCGCAAAACTTTCCTAGATCCTTGATATATTGCGCTTTTTCGAAAAAAGCATATTAAAAACCCTGGCGATCGAATTCGAAAGGAACGTTGTGTGAAAATTTGAAAGCAATCGGTGAAGAACTTACCGAGATCCTTGATTTCGTTCAAACCAACAGTTGGATAAATACATGTGCTATAAAATGGCTATAAAACGAAGCACGCATGTGGCCTATAAATAGACGGTCGTATTCGAAAGCAACATTGTGCGCTATAAATAGGCAGTCGTATTCGAAAGCAACATTGGGTGAGATTTGAAATCGACATCGCTCGAATAGATCGCATAGTTGTGTTTTTTGGGTCGTAAAGATTGCGCTTTTCTCCAAAAGGCATAAAAAAACCGGAGGTGTTCGAATGGAACGGTTTGCGAAAATTTTCAAAGCAATCGGTTCAGAACTCTCCGAGATCCGAGGTAACAAACAGTAACTTTTTACATTTTTTTTTATATAGATATATATAAATATATATATATATATATGAATCATATGATAATAATAATATTATATTCTTTATTGAACAATCCAGTTGACAGACTGCAATGGTTACAGTGTACAGTTATGCAAATGAAACAATTCACAATCTTGAATTCACGTTCTGAAACGCAAATGACAGAAGACATAAATCTTAGCTACCAACAGAACAGACAGCCTGCAATACATGCAATACATGTATGCAGTATATATTTTTAGTTTGAATGAGTGAATATACAGTGCTGTGAGTTACTCGTTAGTAGTAAAATACTAGTAACTAGTTACTTTTTGAGGTAACTATTGCAGTAACTAGTTACTTTTCTGAAAAGTATTTAGTTACAGTAACTGATTACTTTTACCAAGTAATGGTAAATAAAAAACAATAGTTACTTTTTGTTACTTTAAAAACAAGTAGATCAAGTGTGTGCTTTATTTCCTGTATGTGATTAATAATTGCGCTAGAAACATCGCTGAACATTTTGCCACCTATGGCTTTCCATTCTTATCGTGAACACGGACCATGCATTTCCGGTACGTGCACATATTTCTTTCGAAGCGTTGGTTAAATAAGTGTTCCTGAGGTTCAACACTGGAATACCATCCAGTGCACCTGTTGAACAACTCTTTAGTTTAGGTGGCCAAATCCTGACACCAAGGCGAAACCGACTCAGCGATGATCATTTTGAGAAGCTGCTACTGCTGCGAGCTAATAAAGACGTCTAGTCAGCGATGGGCAAAAGTTTAACTAAAAGTTCAACTTTTAGTTGAACTAAAAAATTAGACTCCTTTTTTTAGTTATTAGCTAAATGACAGTAGCAAAATAAGCAATTCTGCAGCTGAACCATCTTCCGCAATAACAGTGAACACTGTCAGCAGCTCAGCGTGATGATGGTGTAGTTACTTATTTTTTGCAATTCAGAATATAAATGTTATACTCTGTTGATTACATGCTGAAAAACCCATCGATGAAATTGGACCTGTGGTAACTAAAAGTAACTATGGCTACTTTGAAAAGTAACTGTAATCAGTAACTGGTTACTTGTTTGGAAAAGTAATCAGTTGCAGTAACTAGTAAAGGTCTAGTTACATTTTGCAGTCCAGTAACTAGTTACAGTAACTGATTACTTTTAAAAAGTAACTAGCCAACACTGCAAATATATATATAAAGTATACAACTATATATATATATATGTAATATGTATATGTATATTTATATAAGTTCTAATGTAGAACATGAATCGAATTAGAGATCAGTGGCCACAGTAGTCAATACTTGACACTGTTCATCTCAGTTAATACCGAGAATCAATGTTTTATTGACTTGCATGCCATCTGTTGTGAGGAAAACTGTCCAGATATATGAATTGAATATCTGTTGATCGAACGTTTTCTAATTATTGAATAGACGAGCAGCGTTGTGGCCTGTAAGGCTAATGTAAATTAGGTTAGTAAGTAAGTAAGTGAGTATATAATGCTGTAGTAACCAATTGTTATTATTATTAAATAAATTTGTAAATTTGAAGGAAGTAAATCTGAGCTATGAACCAAGAGCGGAGGTTGAAATGTTGATCATTCTTTGGTGTAAAATCACGTACATTCAGTGAATAGCTAAAGGGTCTGTAATGTCCAAGCAATAAACAGTGACATACTAACAACAAACTAGGCAGTACGAACTTTGGTCAGCATGTTTGGTCACCATTGAATCAAATATGGTGTTCATTCAGTCATGTTGAAGAGAGCTGTGAGTTTGCTTGGGCTTAGTTACTCTCCAACTAACGTCAGGATAGAATCAATAACTATTGATTTTGACAAATAACAGTTTTATAGTAAATGCACAGTTTGTAAATATTGTTCATATTACACAGACGTCTTTCATAGTTCCCCTGTGTTTTCTTTGCTTGAATTTCTTAGAAAATCCACTTACGGTTTGGTGCTTGTTGTTTGAATTGCCAGATTGGTACTTGTTGTTTGTATTGCCAGTTTGGTACTTGTTGTTTGTATTGCCAGTTTGATACTTGTTGTTTGGATTGCCAGTTTGGTACTTGTTGCTTGTATTGCCAGTTTGATACTTGTTGATGTATCTATTGCCAGTTTGGTACTTGTTGTTTGTATTGCCAGTTTGGTGCTTGTTGTTTGTATTGCCAGTTTGGTACTTGTTGACGTATCTATTGCCAGTTTGGTACTTGTTGTTTGTATTGCCAGTTTGGTACTTGTTGTTTGTATTGCCAGTTTGGTACTTGTTGTTTCTAAATTGCCAGTTTGGTGCTTGTTGTTTTGATTGCAAATTTAGCCATTGTTGTTTTGATTGCCAGTTTGGTACTTGAGCTTGGAGAGGTTCATTGGTGTTGTTTGCTTGTGAGTAAATTAAGTGACAGTCTCATAAACAAGCAAAATAGTTATGCAGTACTGATCTGTGTCAATTTCCATTTGCTCATAGTCGTTCCTAACCATATTTTGGAACGTATGCCCATTTGACAACTTATTTTTTTAAATGTGACCCACTGCATAATGTGGATCCTGTTTTAATCGGTAAAACTCCTAAAAGTAGAATGACAGTCATTTGTATTTACGTGAACGTATGTATAATTGGTTTCGTGTATGAAATATCATCCTAAAGAGCGATACTTAGAGTGCAATCATAAATGTCGAGTCTTGCTGTTTTATTTATTTTATTCTATTTCTCACAATTGCTATAGCGCCTCTTCAAGCTCTTTACATAGAGGTGCTCCCAACTACAGCGCGGACGCTGCATCAGAGTTTCACGTGGAAGCGCAGTAGCGCACGGTCAATTGCGAGTGAAGGACTTGCTCAAGGTTCCTACGCGGTAGCATTAGGTGTATTCTAGCCTGTAACCTTCTGGCTCCAAGGCATCGGACCCGCCACTACACCACCGAACCTGATCTTAGTTGCCTGATCATGTACCCATCTACCATGTAAGTTCGTGACAAGACTGAATTGAACAGGTTTTTTGTTTATTGTCATGTTTTCAGCCGGGTCTGGATGAAGTTGTGAAACAATGTCGTGGAAAGAATTTGTTTTTCTCGACCGACATAAAGAAGGCGATCCTTGAGTCGCAGCTTATCTTCGTCTGTGTTAACACTCCAACCAAGACCTATGGAGTTGGAAAGGTATGGTCAGCATGTGATCAGTGATACCACTTTGCTAACTCTCATCAATCAATCGTTCAATCAATCGATCAATCAATCGATCAATTAATCGATTAGTCAATCTAAATGCACTACCTTCAAGATCTCTACTTGTGGGATTCATATTTCGGTATTTGTCAACATGTTTATGCAATGACTGGTGAGATGCACTTGAAGGTGCACCGGTCTCAGCACAGAGTTGATAAAGTACAGAGTTCTATGATCTAGATTTCGTGACGTTTTCATTGGTATGCATGTATTTCGGCAACTTGTGTTATATTGTATTTGGAAATTTATGCAGCAACTATTTCTGAACGAACTACTTACAGGCACTCTCGGCACGACGGCTATGAAAAGTGGTGCCAAGGCTGCCATGCTGTGAGACTGCTTTGTCAAGGAAATTGTTGCATTTTGAGGGTAGAATCTGTTATGTCTGTTTGTGACCTCTTTTTTTATGCCTGCAATCTTTTCATGTATGCACCAAGGAGTAAGAGAACTTCCAGCACATTGGTAGTCAACACTGCATAGTCTAGGAACTCAGAATGTAAATTGTTGGCTTTTAAAGGTACGATCTGATGTACAATTGTTCATGCCAAAAATTTTGTGATCTCTTTTTATGTGTGAATGTCTGTCATTTTTCTTTTTCTTCATTAATTGCTCCTAAATGATTGTGCACCTGACTTGCGTTTCATCTTGATAATGTGTATTTCTGTCTTGTGTGATTCAGAAGAGTACACCTGACTTGCGTTTCACCGTGACAATGCATATTTCTGTCTCTTGTGAATCAGGGCAGTGCACCTGACTTGCGTTTCATCGAATCTGCCGCTCGGATGATAGCGTCGATTGCCGAAACGAACAAGATTGTCGTCGAGAAGAGCACAGTCCCAGTTAAGGCGGCCGAGAGTGTGCTAGACATTCTTAGGTCAAACCAGAAAAGCAGCGTCAAGTATCAGGTAACAAGGTTCAAGTGAAACAAGTGCTTCACTCGACCTTTACGACAAATCTATTAGGACATTGCATATAGTTGGGTCATTGTAGGAAAAAAAGAATCATGCTATAAAGTGTAATGCATTTATCTACTAGAGATCAATAGACCTACTTCTGTTGAGTTCAACGAGCAATCAATGCCTTACATTTGTATAGAGTTATATTTTCAATTGTGTAGTTAAATTTTACAATGCATTTTTTAAAGATGTTTATGCAGTATTTGCCTTGACATGAGCTACGTGTATTCATTCTCATTGACCAATATGTCTTAAGGCAGAGCATATTACATGAGTATGTAATTGAAATAAATGCCAAGAAATTTATGAAGCACTTCATAATCAGAGTGTAATCGAAATCAACCTTGTTTACATTATATTACGAACAAAGCGCTTGCTCTGTTGGCCTAGGTGATTGTAAATTCAGTAAGAATAGCTAATTCATCTGTTGGAAAATTTGCTCAGTTAAGCAGAGGAGTCTTCATGGACCTACAAGCACGTAACCCAATTGCATCTCATCTAAAAATTTATGGAGTGCCTCTTGCAGCATAGACTATACACAGCATAGACTATTCACAGCATAGACTATTCACAGCATAGACTATTCACAGCATAGACTATTCACAGCATAGACTAGACTATTCACAGCATGGACTATTCACAGCATAGACTATTCAGAACATAGACTATTCACAGCATAGACTATTCAGAGCATAGACTATTCACAGCATAGACTATTCACAGCATAGACTATTCACAGCATAGACTAGACTATTCACAGCATAGACTATTCAGAGCATAGACTATTCACAGCATGGACTATTCTCAGCATAGACTATTCACAGCATAGACTATTCAGAGGCACTTTCAGCTCAGAAGCTCCAGGAAAAAATCTTGAGAGAGCAAGAGGATGGTAGGAAGAGCCCAGACATGCACTCAGCCTTTTTATCTTTTTTCTTAGGGGTGGCGTGAAGGTGGCACATTGGATAACACATTGGCATGGAGCTGAGTTTGATTCCCGAAGCCTACGTAGGATAGACATGCTTTATGGGCTGCTATTAACGCCGTTATATTGCATGCTGTCTGTTCTGTTAGTAGGTAAGATTGATGCTAATAAAAATAACTGTCAACCATATTGTTGAACAAATGAATTTTTTTTAGCCTTAGAAGAGTGGTAAGTCCATCAGTGAAAGGAGTACAATGAAATGAGTTCATTTGTTTTTACGTGCGCAGGTTTTGTCGAATCCAGAGTTTCTTGCCGAGGGAACTGCCCTCAACGACCTCTTCAACCCTGACCGGGTTCTGGTCGGCGGAGAGCAGACGGACGCTGGTCGTCAGGCGATCGAAGACCTGTGCAGCGTCTACGAACGTTGGGTGCCTCGCAATAAGATCATCTCGATGAACACGTGGTCGTCGGAACTTTCCAAACTGGTTCGTCGAATTGGTCTTACCGTCACGACTTGACTTGTCATTGTCGAAGATCTTATGTTATGATAAGCTGGGGCGTGGGGCGCAGTGGTGTATTGGTGGCGTCGTTGCCTTGAAGCCGGAAGGTTCGAGGTTCGAATCCACCTCAAGTCGCTGCGTAGGGGCCTTGGGCAAGTCCTTCATTCGCAATTGCTCAGCGCTTCGGCGTGAAACTTCGATGCAGTGTCCGCTCTGCAGTTGGGAGTGCCTCTGACTAGAGAGCTTGAAGGGGCACTATAACAAACAAAGAAAATATAGAAACAGTGAAACAGTGGGTGTGCATACCAATTGTGACTGCTCACGTGGGCTTGCCGAGCTCTGTCGGTTCTTAATCGCCCTTTTAACCATATTATGGAACCATATATGGATTGTTATAATTATTATCAGGTTTTTATTGATGTGTCAAGTTCTGTTGTGCTTTGTTGTTGTTTTATTTAGGCTGCCAATGCATTCCTTGCTCAGCGTATCTCGAGCATAAATTCCATGTCCGCCATCTGCGAAGCGACAGGTGCCGACGTTTCCGAAGTATCGCACGCCATCGGAATGGACTCGAGGATTGGACCCAAGTTCTTGACGGCTAGCTTAGGTCTGCGTTCTTTTGGACTACCCACTGAAAAATTGAAAAAATGTCTGCTGAGATTGATGTGGATAATAGATATTGTGTGCTATCCAATTATTTATACTGTCTTTTATAGCCCTGGACCTGTTTTGTTGGATTTGCTTTTTTGCAACTGGAGTATACATGATTTTAGCACATTTTATCGACCTATCCAAAGCATAACTTCTTTAGGTGCTCATTAATTTCTTGTCTTTCTTTGTCCCTTTTCCACATGCGTTTGAAACCATTCTCTTTGATTGTGGTTTGGTGTCAGGTCGGGAGCGCTTCTGAGGAGTTCTCTTGAAGGGGCGCTGTATAAATGTAGAATTACAATTACAATGATGTATGCAAGCATTTGCCAATTCATTCGGAAATTTATATAACGCCCTTTCAAGAAAAACTACTCAAAGGCACTCTCAACTTCAGTACGTCCAAGAAGAACAGTTTTAAGTTTGGTAAGGAAGGATCCTGGTGGAGTCCCAGGGTGTAGGCATAGCTCTGAAGGAAGGCCATTCCAGACCACTGACCCGACCACAGAGAAGGCTTGATTCTTCATGATTGCAGTGCGAACAAAAAAACTAAGAGAACTCCATTTTCAGCAGAGCTAGTATCATACAGGCTCTCAGTGTTTACTTCTCAGCATTTTGAATTTTTGTTTACATTCTCACTGATTTCTCAGGTTAGGTTCCTTGCAACTGCTGCACATTTATGTATGGACCCCAGTCACCACGTTATGACGCGTAGGGCCACCGAGAGGGACAGGAGGGGCAATGTTGTTGTGCTTAATGGTTAATTGTTATGAAGCAGTCTTAGCAATTTTTTTGACTTAAATTTTAGGATTTGGTGGCAGCTGCTTTCAAAAAGATGTCCTCAACCTGGTTTATTTGTGTGGTAGCCTGAACTTACCTGAAGTGGCTGCTTACTGGCAACAGGTACGTTGTTTAGTATTCGTTTTCAATTTAAGTCTAGAAGAAGAATGAAACTTTAGTAAATGTTTAAGCCTAAAAGTTATTTATCAGATGAGTAAAGGTAACTATTTTCTCTGCTCTACTGAGCAGTGTGTGCTAAAATTGTCTCTCTTGCCTCCGCACAGTCTTGCCTTCAGTGGTTGTTTTCAGTGGTTGACCAAAGTTTGCTTTGGAATGGGCTTTCTTTGTTGCTGCGCTTGTTCCTCAGGGTCCACTCTGACCCTTTCTATGCACATCTGAAAACTGCTCTCTTTAGCTGCACTCTGGTTTGGAGTGCTTCTGAGTAGTGGCCTTGAAGGGGTGATATGTATATATATATATATATATATATATATATATATATTCTTGTGATGAATGCATGAATGATTGAACTAATTACCAGGCATTTTATTAAAACACTTAGTCATATATATATATATATATATATATTTATATAGTTAAGCTGTTAATTTTCTGTTTCTTTTTAGGTGGTCGAAATGAACGAGTTTCAGAAGCGTCGATTCGTGAACCGTCTCATCTCAGCCTTGTTTAACACTGTCACGAACAAGAAGATCACGTTGTTTGGATTTGCGTTTAAAAAGGACACAGCTGACACCCGGTACATTTTGGCATCATAGTATCTCAACTGCTTGACTGATGTTGTGATAGATAGACTGAATGCGCTGAATTCTTAATGCCTGATTGTAGCATTATGCAGATTTTATTGGCTTGTAATTTGATATATTAAAGGAATGCAATGCCGTAGTATTGGAACAAAGCATTTACATAGCATCCCGTATTATCCTTGAGGATGTACAGTGTACACACACTGGTACTTACACATTACATGTATACGTTTATGTAGTTGTTTGTGTTTGGTTATGTACAATTGTATATTCATGTACCTGATGTGGTTAATAATAATCTTCGTTTATTTAAAAAGTGAGACAAATCCAGGTGACACACTGCACCCAGTTACACGTCAAATCACATTGAATAGAATCCACGACAAATAATGTGAACATAGCAATGTCATTGATGACTGGCTGTCACGCTGAGAGCGCCTCTGAATAGCTTGTCTGTAAGAGGTGCTTTATAAATGCTTGTATACCATACAATGTGTCTTAAAGCAGAACATATTACACGAGTATGCAATTGAAATAAATGCCAAGAAATTTATGAAGCACTTCATGATCAGAGTGTAATCGAAATCAGCCTTGTTTACATTATATTACGAACAAAGCGCTTGCTCTGCTGGCCTAAGTGATTGTAAATTCAGTAAGAATAGCCAATTCATCAGTGGTTTTGGTGTGAAATTTCGATTCAGTGTCTACGCTGTAGTCGGGAGCGCTTCTGAGTAGTTATATTGAAGGGGCACTATGACAAGTGCACATACATACATAGATAATAATTTCTTTCCTTTAAAGAGAGCCCTAAAAATAAAGTGTTTAATTTCCTTTGCTGTTAGAACAAATGGATGCGGTCTGGGGCGTAAGTTAAATACACGTGCATGCATTCAATAATTATGAGACGATTTTTGTTATTGGCAGAGAGTCTGCAAGTATCACTGTTTGCAAGTATTTGATGGAGGAGGGTGCAAAGATCCACATCTACGACCCGCAAGTCAGTGCCGAACAAATGATGCTGTGAGTTTATTGCAACGTTTCTTTTGTATTTCTCCTCATTGCTTTGCTTAGATCTTAAAAGTTTAAGCTGTTTATTTCTTAAGATGATGTTTTTGTTAGATTAATCAGATAATAAACTTGTATTATACCCAAACTAACACCGGCAGATCGGTGGAGGAATGAGGGAAGGGACGAGGAGGAAGAAAAATTGAATGCAAGATTGAATAAAAGATTGAATGCAGGATTGAATGCAAGATTGAATGAAACATTGAATGAAGGATTGAATGCAAGATTGAATGAAGGATTGAATAAAAGATTGAATGCAGGATTGAATGCAAGATTGAATGAAACATTGAATGAAGGATTGAATGCAAGATTGAATAAAAGATTGAATGCAGGATTGAATGCAAGATTGAATGAAACATTGAATGAAGGATTGAATGCAAGATTGAATGAAGGATTGAATAAAAGATTGAATGCAGGATTGAATGCAAGATTGAATGAAACATTGAATGAAGGATTGAATGCAAGATTGAATAAAAGATTGAATGCAAGATTGAATGAAAGATTGAATGCAAGATTGAATGAAGTGTTGGAAGCGAAGTAAATAATTTGAATTTGAATTGAAGAATAAGAATAACTAAAAATGTGCAACAAATTAATGATAAAAAGTTTGTGTAAAAGAGACATTTTAGTTGTTGCTTAGTGCTTTCAGGTGATTTTTTAAGCACTTTTAGTCCTCTGATATAGATCTCCTTTGTCAGATTTAAGAACATTGGAACAGGAAAGTGATTACAGAAAATGAAAGAAAAAAATGGTAGTCTAGGGGGAGGAGTAAAGTTTATAATTTTCATGGTGTCATAGAAGCAGATGCTTTGAGAATTCTGACTAAAACTGGCACTCTCTCAAATTGTCTGGTTTTAAATTTCAGTGAGCTCAATTACCCTGGAGTTTGTCCAGACTCAAAGAAAGGTAAATTTTTATATTTTTACAAAGCTTGAATGAACTGTTTGTTGTTATCAACAAATATTTAATGCTTTAATTATTGTGGTTTGGTGTCAGGTCGGGAGCGCCTCTGAGGAGTTCTCTTGAAGTGGCGCTATATAAATGTACAACTACATTTGCTTTAAACATCTGATTGCTTATCAGTTACGACAAATAGTCTAATATGATCTAAACCAGTTTTAATGCTGCTTTCTACAACTACTTTATCAAAGCATGTAAGTCATCATTTGGAAATTATCTCTTGAAGTAAACGGCTTTCAATAGTTATTAATTTTGTTGTCTAATATATTTATTGATCCAATAGAGGGCTAGTGTTTAGGCATTGGAATAGTTGACTTCTGATGGGTTTGGTTATGAAAATCGTATTCGCTGGGAATAAAGTATTTTGCTGCAGTTTAGGGAATGAGCTTAAGGAATGAAAGTTATTTTTTTGTTTCTTATGCCTGAAAGCCTGTATGAAATTTTGATGCTTGAAACTTGTATGTCCTGTGATGTTTGGAATTGTGAGGACGTGAAGAGAATGATGAATAAGTTCAAGATTCGTATTCACTGGAATATTAGAACATTCAAAGTGGAATGTCCTTTTAAGATTCTTATAGAATTTTTTTTCGATTTTGATGTGTGCGTTGTTTGCGTGACTTTTGCAGTGGAAGATCTTGTGACAATATGCAAGGATCCATACGTTGCTGCGGATAAGGCTCACTGTGTAGTCGTCTGCACAGAGTGGGACGAATTTAAGGTATCTACCTTTTTCATATAAACCAAAGAGAGGTATAAATAGTTGGTCATCATAAGAACATGGATTTAGGATCTTACAGCATTTGACTTTTGATTGACTATATAGATGATGTGCACTTATTAACCTGCCTGTGCTCCAAAATGTGGATAACAATTGGTCAATAGAAGAATATCGTTTTATCTTATCTTATTATCTTAGGTTTTACAGATACAGTTTATTTTCCTATGCTTAAACTCAGTTGCGCTCTTGTTCAGTGTTGGAAAGCCCTTATTCTGCTCTCAAGTTCAGTCAACATTGCAGGTTTTGGTTTCATTGCTGGCTTCACTTTGTTGATAAGACTTGAGTAGAGTTTTCCTCAGTGATTGTGGTAAAACCTTAATATTGCACGCATCATAGTATAACATTGTACGTATATGACTTCCAAAGATAGCTGTTGTAAACTGATTCTGTGCATCTTTTTTCCAGCAAGTGCATGTTTTTAGTTTTGTAAACTGTTGATTTGAATCCCTCTTTGCAGTGTGTATTATCCGTGTGATCTGAGTGAAAAGTTGCCTTTATAGATTGTAATTGTCATGTTTGACCTTGACCATATGTGACGCAAGGGCTCAAAACCCGTCGTTTGTCGCTTCCTAGATATTGCGCTAGACGCCGAAATAGGCGAGAGGGGTAAAGAATGCAGATTATTCTTCAATTCAGTTTATGACTGTGAATTCGCCCTAACTTGCGAAGTAGTGAACCGATTTTGATGCCGTTTGGGTTATCTGATTCAGAATATATGCCTTTAATGCCCAGAAAAATTTCAGAATAATAACTTAGTGGATTCAGTAGGCTTGGATGACACGAATATTCAGTAACTTTTTATTTTATTTTTTCGCTATAAACTAATGAAAGAATCAAACGAGCACAACTTTTGTTGTAAAAAAGATAATTTCATTGTGTTAAAAGCATTTTAGAACATGGTCATTGTAGCATATGACTAAATCAAAAGGTCAAAATCCGACATGTGACGGGTTTTGAACCCCTGTGTCACATATGTCTCTCTCGTTCCCCCCTTCAGAGTATTCAATGAATATTTGTTGTAAGAGACTGTAGGAATTAACGTTAGTAATTTATTTGGCGTTTTTTAAATTGTATTCATTTATTAATTTAGACTGACAAGCATGCTGTAAGATGACATGGTATGGTAGTAAGAGATTCGTTCATAAAAAGAATTTGTATAGCTCCCCTTCAAGAGACTACTCAGAAGTGCTGCAGACAAAATACGGCTAAAAACAGATGACTGCAAGTTCAGCAGTTCTATGTCGAATTTAACACTATGGCATCCTGCAAGGCATCCATCTGTCATACTGCTTATTTTACAACTTACTTGGGGCTAGTAGCTATTGAGCTGCATCTTTTAGATATAATTATTCTTCAAGCAAGAGTAATAATAATAATAATAATAATAATAATAATAGTGGTAGTAATAATAATTATAATAATAATGATTAAAGTAATAATAATAATTATGACAATTTATATGGCGCATTAACACAGCCATGCCCCGTTACAATGGTGCCTTACAAAACAGCTAAAGAGTGTTACGATTTAACTATCCCCTCCGCTTACTTGGTGTTACAAATTGTAATCGTTGCAGGGTTACGACTACTCGCGAATCTACGACAGTATGATGAAGCCGGCATTCCTTTTTGATGGGCGTCAGCTGCTGGACCATCAGAAGCTGACAAGCATCGGTTTCCACGTGGAAGCGATCGGAAAACGCATCTGCCGCAGCCCGGCGCTGCGACAGCACGCCGACTCGAAGCCATGAGATTGACCTATGACCTGGCCTCATTAGCAGCTAATGAGGGTGTGGTGCCTGCCTGGCACGAAGGTGTCCCTTATCTACGTTGGGATTTTCCGTGGGTTGATTTTTATACTCTGTATTTAACGTCTGGGGGTTTATCGTTGCGGCCGCTGTCTTATGAAACCTTGTGTTTGGGATGGATTTTAATTTATTTTTTATTTCAATTGTACGAACATTATAGGGTTTTTGTAGGCTACTTTGTTAATGTTTACTTGTTTAATTTTTATTATATTTGGTAGCTAATTTGGATTATGTTAATGTTATCTATTATGGGACCAGCTTCAGGCATAGGAATCCGATGAATATGTGCAGTGTTCCAATGTTGTTATTGAACTGCTTGGTTTAAAATTGGATGTTATCTGGATCTCTTATTGGAATGGTACATATATGAGACTAACCATGCCAAAGATTTGCTTTTCTGTGCAACCTTGCACTTGTGAAGAATGTTCGTAATAATAGTTCAATTGTAGTTCAATTGTAGTACAATATATATGATATATATGTGTGTGTGTGTATGTATGTGCAATTCTATGCATATATATATTTTATATACATACACTTGATTTGATTAAATAATGAAGAACATTATTTGTGAATCTTCAAATAAAAGACATTTCTAAAATGTGAAATGTTAGATTACCGTTTCCATCAGAGTTCGAGACCCAATTGCATTTTTTAATGCAAAAGGTGTTGGCACCGTTTGTGGATTTATAGTTAATGATTGCTGGATGTGACTATATGCATATTTGAAGTTTGAATAGAGACATTGCCTAGAGTGCCAATTCCCAGTATGAGTATGCCAGCAAGTGTGGTGCTATGCAACTGACAAGCATGGTAATTTTAAGCCATGCCAGCTGGTGTGGTTAGCCCGTGGATAGCGCAGTTTGTAGAAATATGAGGTCATCCGGACAAATTTAGACTAATTCCTATGGTTTTACAGATGGGCAACATGGGTTGGTAGGCGGCAACACGGTTTGGTTGGTGGCAACATGGGTTGGCAGGCGACAGCACGGGTTGGTGGGTGGCATCATGGGTTGTCTGACGACAGCATGGGTTGGTTGGCGACAACATGGGTTGGTAGATAGTAACATGGGTTGGTAGGCAGCAACGTGGGTTGGTAGGCGGCAACGTGGGTTGGTAGGTAGAAGAAGGCATCCATGTGCTTTGAGAAAGTTTGCTGAGGCTTATGGCAAAGTCTGTTTCTCTCACCTGTGCACACCTCCAATCAGCTGGTGTCCAGTGAGTAAGGGTTTTTCTCTGGCTGAGGCAGAAAAGCAGGAGCAACAGTGGGACAGACCATTGATTTTTTTTATAGATTTTTATCATGCACTAGGAATTGAACTTTTTACTTGCAGGTCAAATTTTCTTTGTGTCGGCATCTTTGTGCCATTATGTAGGAGTGCTTGTTGTTTCTGGATTTAGGATTGCATCAGCTGAGATAACAATGTAGAACCTTCATTTGATTCCATTTTGTTTGTCTATTTGTATATACAGTGATTTTTCTTTGAACACTTTAAAAGCATGGTGATCCGTTAACTTAGTGAAATTCACTGAATTGGATTTTGTGGAGTAATTCTTGTACTGTGTGTAATCTTAGTTTCTCGTTTAATTGGTTTGTATGCACTGAACAATGAACATTGTGGCTTTAAGTGACCAGGTTTGTATGGACTGAACGAACATTGTGGCTTTAAGTGACCAGGTTTGTATGCACTGAACGAACATTGTGGCTTTAAGTGACCAGGTTTGTATGCACTGAACGAACATTGTGGCTTTAAGTGACCAGCTTACAGGGTTTTATGTTACATGGGATGATTGAAATAATTTCATGGTGAAGTAGAGTTTGTAGGAATCAGTTGTAAATTTGTTCATATAGGAAACTTATTAAAGGAGTCTTTGAAATTCGAGTTACCAGGTTTTTTTAGTGACTTTTAATAATCAGGGTGAATGGGTGAAAGCCTTTAGTTGGGGGTGGGTCACTGCAGTCTGATTATCATTGTGTAGTAGTGAAGTATTGATTAAGTTTAGTCATTTTGTAAAGTTTCTATATAGCGATTGTGACCCTAGTAGGTGACTTGCACTGAGTTGCAAAACCAGTGGTCATATATAATCTTTCAATCAAAATGAAGTTTAGATTAGTCTTGTTTTAGATGATGATTATATTAGCGTTTATGGTTACTGTATCAAGTAACTAAAATAAAAGTCCAGTAACTATTACTACAACCTGATAAATAATACTAAATTGACTATGACGATAACTAAAATGGAACCCTTTTAACTACAAATGTAACTTGACTAAATTAAAAGCTGTGACGAGGTCGATAGTTGTTAGGTTCTTCATGGCCTAGTAGTGTCAGAGAGTGAGGCCATTGCATTTCATCTGTCACATAGGTGCCAATGGTTGAGAACCTTGGTTAGTTGCAAGCCACATCAGGATGGGAGCTGGTGGGTTGAAGTCTATGCAGGACATGCGTTAGTGGCTGACCACCAACTTAGGCTGAGTCTTGGGAATGAATAAATGTTTTGCATCCAGCTTTAACTGGTGCTTCGACTGCCTGGCCTTTTTTGATGAAACTAAGGCCAAGATGTCGGCACGAAAGCATCAATTCACAGTTATTGGCATCAATTCACAGATATTGACCTTTTTGGTTGAGGCCAGGACAAATGTCTCTGGGTTTTCACATGTTTAACTTACATAAATCTGAATGAGTTTTTTGTTTTCATGCTTTATTGAATCTAGTATTTAGCAGGTGATGAGTTGCTATTGGGGTTCTGAGGTCCAAAATTCAGATGTAGGCATTCCTGAACTTAAGCTTGGGATTAAAGTTTAGAGCTTTTGTAGATATCGGAATAGGTTTGAACTTTGAATTGTTTAAATGCAACAAGGTAAGTTATGTTACAGTGTTTTCACTTCAGGTGTATTTTTAAAGATAATGTAAAGCCATTATTGTTGGTTTTTGTTTTACCTGAACTATCAAAGTTTGAATAGGTTTAAAAATCTCTTGATTAGGTTTCTTGCAGATAACTATCTCAATTCCACTCATCACATGTTGAGTTTTGGTGATGGTTCTGCACGAAAAAGAATGCATGGTTCGTCGTCCATCATTTTGATGTTTTATACTTTAGCTGTTGTCCTTTCGTCTCCATTGTGCCTTCTTGTGTCATGTACTCTTTAATCGATCAATCAATCAATCAATACATCAATCGATCGATCAATTAATGCATTGAGCAATCAATTAATGCATCAATCAATACATCAATCGATCAATCAATCAATACATCAATTGATCGATCAATTAATGCATCAATCAATAAATACATCAATTGATCGATCAATTAATGCATCAATCAATACAGCAATTGGTCGATCAATTAATGCATCAATCAATCAATTAATGCATCAATCAATTAATGCATTGATCAATCAATCAATTGATCAATCAATTAATGCATCAATCAATACATCAATCGATCAATCAATCAATACATCAATTGATCGATCAATTAATGCATCAATCAATAAATACATCAATTGATCGATCAATTAATGCATCAATCAATACAGCAATTGGTCGATCAATTAATGCATCAATCAATCAATTAATGCATCAATCAATTAATGCATTGATCAATCAATCAATTGATCAATCAATTAATGCATCAATCAATACATCAATCGATCAATCAATCAATACATCAATTGATCGATCAATTAATGCATCAATCAATAAATACATCAATTGATCGATCAATTAATGCATCAATCAATACAGCAATTGGTCGATCAATTAATGCATCAATCAATCAATTAATGCATCAATCAATTAATGCATTGATCAATCAATCAATTGATCAATCAATTAATGCATCAATCAATACATCAATCGATCAATCAATCAATTCATCAATTGATCGATCAATTAATGCATCAATCAATACAGCAATTGGTCGATCAATTAATGCATCAATCAATCAATTAATGCATCAATTGATCGATCAATTCATCAATTGATCGATCAATTAATGCATCAATCAATACAGCAATTGGTCGATCAATTAATGCATCAATCAATCAATGCATCAATTGATTGATCGATCAATCAATACATCAATCGATCAATCAATCAATACATCAATTGATCGATCAATTAATGCATCAATCAATACATCAATTGATCGATCAATTAATGCATCAATCAATCAACTGGCACCTTGTTTGTATTACCGTGTGATAATCTCTTGTGAATGTGATGCAATGTTGTAGCATAAGGGATGATTTTATTTGAGAGATTATAAAGTACTGTGTGTGTGTGTGTGTGTGTGTGTGTGTGTGTGTGTGTGTGTGTGTGTGTGTGTGTGTGTGCACGTGTGTGTTGAACTGCGCTGATTAATTATTCAGCTGGTTTTATTTAAATTTTAAATGTAGCAACAGTTTGGGCAATTGCAGATTTTTCCGTTCGCTCTCCTCTATCCATCTATTTAAAGCTTTTTTTGTAAGACAGAGCGTGGCACTGTCTTTAACGACAAGTGCAGGAAGATCTGTAATAAATGGGTTTCTCTGACATTAAAACTTACTTGAACACAAAATCCGCTTATTTCATGTAACCTCCTGTTTTATATAACTGATTTATGTGTGTGGGCCAGGATCATTATGTGGCTGACAGACGAGATTCGGCTGTTATAATTTCATTGATGAAGTCTGCGGCTGAAGGGTTAAGCGGACCCATTGTAAGTCTTACGTATTAACCTACTATAGGCCTAACTGTTTTTTGTGTACAAACCACTTCCAAGTAAATCGAGCTGCCACCCACTGATTCGATATATAGGCCTAGCTACGTGTTTCGATCGACTCGACTTGGACGGGTTACAAACTCACGATCAACTTGATCCATCGAGTCGATCGAACTGATGTGAAATACACAGTAGGCCTACACGCAAAGCACATTTCATACAGGCCTAGGCCTACTAGTACTTAAAATACTCCACATCGCAAAATGCGAAATTTCATAATGTATGTAGGCCTGTTGTATGTGTTTTTTTTATTAGGCATTCACGCGTAGGCCTACGTACATTGTTTTTGGCTCCTAAAAATTAATCCTTTAATTGGCATGTTTATGAACTCCCGAAGGGATGCTTAAGATCACCCTTCGTACTGCAAATACTACTTAGAGCCCATCAGCCTGGCCTTTGAAACTGTGCAACAGGTAGGCCCTAGCTTTAGCCATGAACTTCGGTCAGGAGGCTCCTCCACGCTGCCCCATCCTAGTGGAAGGTTCACCTTGAGCGACAGAGCGACTGTTGATGCGGATGCGACGACCCGGACCACCTGGAAAAGTTGGCTGCTGGAGCTGATGCTGGCCGGGATGCTTCAGGTCATAGGCGTAGGAGGCGGGCAGTGCTAAAAGTGTGGAAAAAGAAGTGCCTGGACGCCCCTTATCTTTCCAAAAGAAGTGCCTGGACGCTCCTTACCTTTCTAGTCATTGCTGGCCAACAAGTGGCTGGACGGCGTTCAGATTTTAAAATAAGTGCATGGACGCCGTCCATGACCGTCCAGCCACACTTTAAGCCCTGGAGGCGGGGGTACAGAGGGGCAAATGCCCCCAAATTTTGGGCAAATGTGTTTTTCGGGCAAGACAGGCATGGGCGGACTAACCTTTTTTCGGGCAAACACGCATGGGAGGATTTTTCGGGCACACAGGGGCAAAATAGCGATATTATTTGAAGATTTGTACGAAATGCGAAATGACTAACACAAACAAGGGCATCAGTTATTTTTTCTGTGGAAAATCGAGATGACTAAAAACGGTCTTCAGAAAACTTGGTCGATGAAAAAATGTCCTTTTCGGGACAATAGGCTATAGGCTACTTTTCGGGAAAAGTAAAAATCTTTGCCCCCCCCTTCCACTGCCGAAATGTCGGCGACTTCCGGACCGCGAGTCGACAAAATATTTAAAATGTGCTTTTCGGGCAAAAGTAAAAAATGTTACCCCCCAACTGCCGAAATGTCCCCTACGCCTATGCTTCGGGTTGCAATGCAAAATGTCAATCACATCCTGAAGAGATTTTTTCCATCTCTTACAATTTTTTTATAGCCTATGCGCCCTAAACATTGGCCATTTGTTCTATGAGTAAAGGATGTTAAATTATTTATTCAGCGAGTCCTATTTGCGGGGCCACCAATGGCATTGTTCTGTTCATATTGGTTTGATTTCTTTATATTTAATGTGCTTCTACATGTACAATTGTACATGTAACACCATATGGGTGTGGTTTGCTACCCGGATGTGTGTCATTTTCAAATAAACGAATGGTCTATGTATCTCTTGTATATAAGTCTATAGGTCTAATTATATCTTCCATCGTATCTTTTCTTAATCGCATCTTACCGGATTATTTGTATAATATTATTCTGCTCCTTTAGCAGCGACAGTGGCGTAGGCAAGGGGGGGGGGTTTCGGGGGTTAAACCCCCCCCCCCCATTGGCTCCGAAAAAAAGGTTTTTTTAATGCTATTTTTCCGTTTAAGTAAGAAAAAATAGCAAAAAACAGGGTTTCCGGCCATAAAAACCCCCCCCATGAAAAATTCCTGGCTACGCTACTGAGCAGCGATGACCAATCAGAAGCGCGTGACACAACGAGGAAAACGAGAAGCTTTAAATCACTAAAATTTCAGACCTATTTTGGGGAAGTTTTTTTAGCTCTTGAGCGAAGCTACCCGAGAGAGAGGGGGAGAAAGGAAGGGGAGAAAGAGAGAGCGAGAGAGACTGACAGATAGACAGCAGTTACGTGGGTTACTGTCCTGGCCACATGTCGTCTAGTCGTCTGTTAACTTTTAGGCCTATGTCGGATTTAAGTTGGCGTCATTCGTCTTCGCTCTGGGCGGCATCTGAAACCGACATCTTACCATCTGCTACACAGCTTCTGAGGAAAATGCAGCTATTATTTACCAAATCAGGTTTTAAATGTAACAACTCTTTGTATAATTCCGATTATACTCCAGGCCTTCCAATCTTTCATTGACCTTACATACTCTCGTGAACTGCTGAGGACGTGATCGGCTGAGTATAAGCAATGAACTGAGTTTCCAAGAGGCTCTGTATATTCGGAGATGCAACCAATTGCCAGACATAGGAAATCATTCGAGTCAGGGGCGGATCCAGAGGGGCAATCCGGCCATGGCCCCCATTTAAAAAGTGCATGGGACGTGCCCCCCATCTGGCTTCAACAAGCCATTAATGAAGGATAGTAGAGAGGCCATTACTGCGACTGATGACTAAAAAACGTTATCAACTTTTTGGCGGCTAGACCGGTATCTTTTTTTCGAAAATTGGACGAATGACTAAAAAAGGTCATCAGATTTTTCGGCGACCAAGACGAAATTCTTTTTCCCCTGTCACAACCCAAGACCAAAAATTGTGGCTACCCCTTCGAAAAATTCTGTATCCGTCCTTGATTCGAGTCAGCCTCGCCTATGAAACATCACAAATGACCTCCCCTTCAATGGGGTAGAACAAGAGGCCCTAATCTGCTTGTATTATTCTGAAGCCGGTCTACAGCAAGGCTTCAGCAGCTTAGTGCATTTAACCGAGAAGAGCAGGGCTTAAAGTGTGGCTGGACGGTCATGGACGGCGTCCATGCACTTATTTTAAAATTTGAATGCCGTCCTGGCACTTATTGGCCAGCACAGTTTGGAAATGCATTGGGCGTCCAGGCACTTCTTTCGGAAGGGTAAGGGGCGTCCAGGCACTTATTTTCCACACTTTAAGCACTGGAGAAGAGCACTATAAACAGTTACATACTATGCAATAGCAATATGTATGTATGTATGTATGCACTCATTGCACTTGTTATAGCGCCCCTTCAAGCCATTTACTCAGAAGCGCTCCCGACTACAGCGCGTTCACTGAATCGGAGAGTCATCCTGAAACGCTGGCCAAGCGTGTGATTGAAGTTTGTTGCACCTTATTCCGCCTCACTAGTCGCTGACTTCTGTCACTGAGTTCTGTGTACTTCTCAACATCCAGACTGATAAATTCACAAAATATTGCTGTTTTCGTGGTTTCAACTTCTCCTCCTATACGCATGACTGGCTTTAATAAGTCTACATAGGCCTACATGTATTGATTCCGTCGATCAGGATATCCCACAGCTGGCGACTAAACCTTCGCGCAAGGGGTTATATACAGGGTGCGCCAAAAAAAGACCCCCCTAGGTTTTTTCCCAATATCTTGGCCAAAAATAAGAATTCCAAAATGAAATTTTACAGTCTTGAAGACAATTCATATTTACATATGATGGCCAGATTTCATCAAAATATTTCACACAAACCAAAAGTTATGCCACTTTTAGGAAGGCCACCCACCGTTTTTTGACGATTCAAAAACGTAACGCAACAAAAAGTAGGTTTTTGCCAATATTTTGGCCAAAAGTAAGAATTTCAAAATGAAGTTTTTACAGGCTGATAGACAATTCATATTTACACATGATGACCGAAATTTCATCAAAATATTTAAAACAGAACAAAAGTTATATCACTTTTAGTGAGGACACCCACCTTTTTTGACGTTTTTGAATCATCCAAAAAACCGAGGGTGTTCTCACTAAAAGTGATATAACTTTTGTTCTGTTTTAAATATTTTGATGAAATTTCGGTCATCATGTGTAAATATGAATTGTCTATCAGCCTGTAAAAACTTCATTTTGAAATTCTTACTTTTGGCCAAAATATTGGCAAAAACCTACTTTTTGTTGCATGACGTTTTTGAATCGTCAAAAAACGGTGGGTGGCCTTCCTAAAAGTGGCATAACTTTTGTTCCGTTTGAAAAATTTTGATGAAATCTGGCCATCATATGTAAATATGAATTGTCTTTAAGACTGTAAAATTTCATTTTGAAATTCTTACTTTTGGCCAAGATATTGGGAAAAAACCTAGGGGGGTCTTTTTTTGGCGCACCCTGTATTCCACTTGTAACGTTGATGTTTAGTCACCGTTTCACCAGAGACTTCGTGCGTTGACTACTTTCGGCGAAGTCCAGAGTATTCGGGTAAGTGCTTGGAATGGGTGGACACGGGAAAGAAGGGGAATATGGCAGATCATAAGGGATAGTCAGCGGGGTTTTTTTTAGCGCGCAGGTTCGTTCTACACATGTACTTCTGAATGAATTTCTGCAGCTGTAAGAACATTTCCGGAAGTTAAAAATAGCAAAAACTCCTCATTTTCATCCTTTTGGGATTTATTTACCATGGAAGATGGGAAGGGAGAGAAGGGATTGTGCAGCTTAATGAATTTCTTAAAAGAAGACAATGTCATGGTAGTTATTTGAGTTCATCACCTCTGCTCAAGAAGTCAAACACATCCCTTCACAAAGCATTGGTGCAAAATTAGCGCGCATGCAACTGAGCTGTATAGTCAACTAGCCAAAGGCAACCAGCCAGTTACTTCACAAAATTCTTCGCTAAACACCAAAACATCGATATATATAATTATATTATATACAGGGGCGGATCCAGGGGGGGCCAATCCGGCCATGGCCCCCCCATTTAAAAATTGCATGGGACGTGGCCCCCCCATTTGGTTTCAACAAGCCATTAAATAAATGTAGTGGGAGAGAAAAACAGGACATCAGGCCCCCCCCCTATTACAAAATCGCACGGGACTTGGTCCCCCCCGTCGATTCAGCGGTGGATGTTTCCCGAAAAATTGGTCAAAGACTAAAAAAAAAAAAAAATAAGGTCATCAGTTTTTTTGGCGGATGAAATGGTATTTTTTTTCCCGGAAAATTTGGTCGATGACTAAAAAAAATTTCTCCTGTCTCACAAGACCAAAAATTTTGGCCCCCCCTTAGAAAATTCCTGTTTCCGCCATTGATTATATATACACTGTGTCCGGATAAAAAGTAGACCCCACAAAAAAGTGTAATAACTCGGTCAAAACTCTTAGGATTTGTCTGAAATTTTAAACAGAGCAACAGTGACCATATTTACACGAGATCCTAAAGTCGATTAGAAATATTCCTGAGTTTGTCAAATTTATGAGCGTTTAAAATGCAGCACCAAAAAATTGAACTTTCCAGCATGGAAAACCTGAAAAAAGTGAAATTCAGCTATATCCGGTGTTCAAAATGTCCTTCTTGTTCACGGACACACTACTGTAGCCGTAGACGCTACTGTTTGATGGTCCGGTCGATGATCACCTGGTCAAACATCTGCCACTCTTCAATCAGACGCGCCCTACGCCCTATACGGTTATCGATGCCATGAATACGCGTGAACGAAAAACGCGCTCCTCCAGTAAATGCACCTGGTACTCCGGATCGAGGCCTGGATTGCTGGGCGGCCACAGCTGGGTGGTATGAAGCCGAGTGTATCCATGGACAACTACTACGTCTACGGTCGTGTGTTCGTGAACAAGAAGGACATTTTGAGCACCATATATAGCTGAATTTCACTTCCTTTCAGGTTTTCCATGCTGGAAAGTTCAATTTTTGGGTGCTGCATTTTAAACGCTCATAACTTTGACAAACTCACGAATATTTCTAATCGGTTTTAGGATCTCGTGTAAATATGGTCACTGTTGCTCTGTTTAAAATTTCAGACAAATCCTAAAAGTTTTGACCGAGTTATTACACTTTTTGTGGGGTCTACTTTTTATCCGGACACAGTGTATATATATATTTATATATATATATTTATATATATATATATATATATTTATATATATATGACAACAGATTGCGGGAAGTTCTATAGCCTATTTGAATGCATGGCAAAAGAAACGTGGCTGTTATATTCACTTATTTTCAAACCAGCTGTGGTAGGCTACCCGGTGTTGCCCGGGAATTTTAGGATTCGCCCTATTCCCGGCCAATGCCCTACTTCCCCACCCTCACCTCGCCCCATTCGCTTCTTTCCTCCCTCCGTCCCTCTCCTCCCTCCCTCCGTCCCTCCGTACTTCCCTTCATTATTACCCCCCCCCCCCGTCCATGTCTCTCTGCCTCCATGTCTCCCTGCCTCCCTCGCTATCATGCCCACACCGACATAGTAGTGAAGGTTTCGAGTGAAATGCACATAAACTGTGGGGAAAACTCAGAAAGTGTGGAAATGCAAGTGATTTTACGCACACAATGTGTAAAAATTTGTTTTTTCGCCACCCACCTTGGCCCCCATGGTGGGACAGAATCGCAAACTCCTCCACTGGGTGTCCCATGCCCAGACCTACACAGTAGTGAAGGTTTGGAGTTAAAAGCTCCTCCACTGGGTGTCCCATGCCCAGACCTACACAGTAGTGAAGGTTTGGAGTTAAAAGCTGAAAAACTGTGGAAATGCATTCCGGTCAAACAGGCACAGTTTCCTCTTTATTTTTTTTATAGATTACTAGTTCACAACTTAACATGGCTATATATATATTATATGCATGTTATTAACATGAAGAATTGAAGATACACGTATATTAACATGTAGCCTATAGTATTTATCGTGTATCTGATGTCTTTTAATTTCGCAGGTAAGTCAGTTGAGTGATAAGATAGAACAATGAAGGTTGCAGCAGCTGTCGGTATCTTCTGCCTCATCGTGACCGTCGTCAACGGTTCTGTCATCGTCAGTGACGAAGTCTATAAAGTCAACCCGGAAGGTGAACATTTCAGTCTACGTCTAAGAGCATAATGTAAACCGTGAGATCTAATCAAGCGGATACATGACTTGTGTAGCGCCGATAAAATAATCCATAAGGCTACGAATCTATTATAATTATGCAGTGTAATTTGCAAAAGTGGGTGCCAGATATTGGTCCTACTGGTTCAGGCCGTAATAAACGAATTGTATGGACATTCTTCTTTGATACCGTAGGCTACTGTTCAAAATCTTGCACAAAGATTTTCTCGCTTTTGCCATCAACCGAGAGAGTAATTCTTATCTAGATGAGTATTGAGTATGCAAGCAGTTTGATCAATCTCTAGACCTTCCAATCGACAGACCTACAGAACATGGGCGCCCGCACACAGGGGCAAGAGAGGACACTTGCCCCACCTGGAAAGTTGACTTCTATTTTTTAACTTCTGCTTTTGTAGTACTAAATTTCTTCGTGTTAGAGAATTGATAATGCTAATGATGAACAACTATTCTGCCCCCTGTTTTGCTATTTGATCCGAATGCGAATCGAGCAGCAGTGTTGGATTCCATTCGAAAATGACGTCAGGATAATCAGGATTTGAAACAGTTTCTGCTTATGACCATCGACAAATTTGGCACTCTTAGTGGCTGTTGTAAACGAATTCTTTGAACTGTTTACTGCGCGTGGATTGCTGCTGAATTTCGTTGTAGTCTGCATGAAATTTTCTGAACCCCAGAAAAATCCTGCCTGGCAAAAGTTATACCTCGTTAAAACCGGAAAAATGCACAGAAAATGACTATAAGAATTATACATTTGTATCGCATACGTATAAAAAAATATTCAACCAGAATTTTCCACAATTTTCTAATTGCTATTTCGTCATAAGTATTAGTCATACATGTGAACGGAAACTGTTTCAAATTCACTATCTAAAAGGTTAATGGCAGTAGCCGAAATAATGTAAATCGGGTGGATTCAGAGCGAGCATTATGGGTTCAACCTCCGAAAAAAGAATTTTAGAATTTTTTTGAATTTTCCCCTATTTCTGTGTATCTTGTGACCACATGTGGTAATAGCAGAAACAATATAAATCAATATAAATCATGGGTTCAGTTAGGGTGGGGCTTTGCGGGATCAACCCCCAGAGAAAAAATTAATAAAGAAATTATTTAATTTTTTTTTCATCCAATATTTTGTGTATCTTTTGACCATGCCCACTGGAAATTGGAAATGTCAACTGAAAATCCTCTCAATTTTTTAAAGGGTTATGCCCCTGATAAATACCAATAAATAACCATAAAGGCTACTGGAAGCACCTCTCTAATGGTTATTGCTTCACAGCGAAAATGTGATACCATTTGTAGGCCAAGGAAATGTTAAGGAGTGAAAACATTATTCTGTATCAGTCTAAGTAATTCCATTTAGTCATCAAAATGCAAGTTGTCCCATACAATGCTTTGCATGGACATGGACACAATCCCAGAGTCATCAACCGAGGAATCATGTTCACCGTCTGTGTCACTGTCAGTTGCATCATTGATGTCATTCCACAAGCAAGGGTCAGTCCAGTCAAAAACGTGATGTTAGGCTATGGTTGTCCTCGTCTGGGTAAAAAGAATGTCACAGCAAGCCAGAGAGCAAAGAGAATAGGCTAATGAGACGCTGGCAACACAAAGTGCATATCCTGTATGCAAAGTTATTGGTGGTACAATAACACGACCTCTCTTAACATCGGCTATAGCAACGATCAAGTTCCAAAAAGGAAGAACAATTGACTGGTCAATATGGAGTTAGAATGACATGGTGTTAAGATACAATTTAAGAGTGGTGTTCGGAGTCTTAAAGACAAGGCATTGCCATCTTGGCCTTAATATCCCCATTGAAGCAGAGTATAGAGAAGTTATCGAATGAGACTACTAGCGTACTTTGCAAAGAGAAACATTAAACAGACCTGGCAAGGGACTTTGGGGGAGAGGGCTTAGGCATGGACGCCGCAGGAATTTTTGCTGGAGGGCCAAAAAACGATGGTCACGGTTAAGAATTTTTTTTGCAAGAAGCTGAAAAACGCAAAGCCGGTAGGAGCATGTATGGACCTTTTTCATAGCGCTGTTTTAGTGTATATTTCTCAGTTTCACTTTTCAATTTTTTTTAATACGAATAGTTTCTTTAGTGTGAAGAAATTTTCTAAAAAGTAGTAGTCAAAATGTAGGTTCCGAAAGGGGGGGTGCAACAAGTCCGCTTGCCCCTGGAAAACGGAAACCTATTTTTCATTCAATTAGGCTATTCATTCATACTCCCTTTAGTTAGGCCTACTTCTATATTTTAATCGTAATTTCTAAACATCTAAAGCACCATTCGAAAGTCAATTACAGGCACCAGTTATTCATCGAGTCAAAGGGCTGTTCAAATGGTAGTCAGAAGGAGGTCTGAGTCCAATTGTCAGAGGGACGGAGGGGCAGAATGGCTGTTAATGTGGGTGCCATTAAGGATTGGAAAGTGAAAGATCCGAGCATCAGATGAGTAGGGGTATGAATTCTTTTGAGCAGGCGAAGCGTCAGTTTTTGGGTGGAACCAATTGGCCATGATCACCGTTTTTAGCAAGAGCTTGAAAAATGCAAGGTAGAAAATTAAAAACATGTTTATTTTATAGATGTTTCTAAACGTAAATTTCTTAGTTTCATTTTGTCCATCATTAGTATAATTAAATCTCAAACGCGGCGAAATTTGTTAAAAACCCAAAAGTAGCATTATAGTTTTAAAAAATAGGTGTCAATTTTCCAGAGAAGGGGGGGGCAAGTGCCCCCTCTTGCCTCGGCGTGAGGGCGCCCATGGGCTTAAGGTAATGGTTTGACGCGGAATCTTTTCTCTCTACCCTCCAAAGGGTCCACTCAACCTTCCAGTCGGCAGATGACGTTGGTCAACTGAGTCGTAGTATATGTGTTGGGCGCCCAGTTGCCTGTCGACCGTTAAATAAATCGACTCCTGTAAATGACTTGTGAACATCCGTCACACTATGAATTGTAATCAGTCTGCGACATGTGACGTCAGTTTGTAATTAAAAGCGAAGTTCACTGTTAAGATGATCATAAGCGAGGTTTGAAGTGATTGATAAGGGTTTAACCTTAAGCAATAACCCCTCATGTCTCATATCTCCCCCATCACCCCTCCCTCAACTCATATATCCCATTGGCCACTGGGATAAGCCATTGAGTGATGCCAGTGTATTTCCTGTTCTGAAGATGCCATCCATTGTTCAGTCAACTGGAGAGATGGCAAAACCTACAGGGTCACAAAAGGGGAAAGTATTCAACTGCCCTCTGTCAACGGCGGACCCTGCTACGAATGCGGACCATGCCGTTATCGCGGGATACAATGCAGACAGCTATTCGAGTAAGGTTTTCATTGACGAATACGGGCGGTGGCCCGTGGGACTGGGAAATATCAAGGGAAAGATGGACGGAATGAGAGAAGGAATGACGGAAGGAATGCTGGAAGCAGGCAAGTACGAAGGATGGCAGGGAGAGGAAGAAAGGAAGATAGGATGTTTTGAAGAAATGGAGAAGAAGAAATGAATGATGCAGGAAACGATTGTTTTACGAAGGAATGAAAAACGACTAGAGTGCTTGTGGGGAAGTTCGACACATTAAGCATTTTTGCGAAATTTCTAGGCTAAAACGAGATCATAAAATTATAACAAAAATACTTTAAAGTAGTACTATATCTCTTTAATCAAAAGCAATAACAATTTATTCCTTGCAGTTTATTTCTTGAAATTACAAACACCTTTTCTGAGGGCACCAAATTGTCGAATTTACCCTCACTGTGGGGGGAATTCCGACAGTTACTGTCTGTCCCTGGAATCAGTATTTACAACGTGTGCAGGTTAGATAAATGTCATTGACAGCATATGTACACGTCTCATGAAATCAACGTCCACCCATCTGGCACCTTATCCATTCTTCTTCCTGGTTCTTGGGTGGATCAAAGTATGAACAACCACATTGAGCAAAGCGTAATTACATGGATCACTGACATCGTTAGCATTCGTGTCATAGTCCATACATACATAGTCTACATAGGCCTACATACATACATACACACATACATACATACATACATACATACATACATACATACATACATGCATGCATGCATACATACATACATACATACATGCATACATACATACATACATACATACATACATACATACATACATACATACATACATACATGCATACATACATACAATGCATACATACAAGCAGTGCATACATACATACATACATACATACATACATACATACATGCATGCATACATACATACATACATACATACATACATACATACATATATACATACATACATACATACACACATGGTGTACACATCCGAAGTAAGAACTGAGGTCTTCTCTCTTTTGACATTTTGTTTATCTTTTAATATTGGTTATAAAGTCTTTCTTCTTGAACATCTATTGTAGGCACCAAAAAATCAGACTTTTATTGTATAGACATTAATTTTTGCATGTATACAGTAACGATACACGCATAAAACGAATCACGTAATCCCACGTATATGCATGAGTCGCACACTGTCGAACTTCCCCCAATCAGAGGTGTCGAACTTACCCGAACTTGGGGGGAAGTTCGACAGGTCACTTACTCGGCGACCCACTGTGTAATGAGCACTATGCATCCTACCAGCCTACTTTTCATTGCCATTAGACGTAGTTCAAGCATTGACAACAATAAAATCTCCCTCGAGATGAGCGATATGCAAATAAACTCTTAACATGATTTTACATTGGGCAGTCGGATGCATTGATCATTTATCAGGTGCACTGATTTAGCTCAGGGTTTCGCGGATTGCATGTGGCAAAATTTTAATCCGAGTTGGCCAAAATAACAACTAAAGAAAGCTTTATTAAAAAATATATTCGGAAATGACATGTCATTAAAGTTCGTGAGTAAATAAGCAAAACAGTTACGTCTGTCGAACTTCCCTCCAGTGTCGGACTTCCCCCCAAGCACTCTATTATGAAAATTTTATATCTTACTCCAAATTTCTATGAATCAGTGAATCATTCAATCATTCTAAACCGTCAAAGGTTTAGGCTAGATTAATTGGCTGGCTGACTCTGAAGTACCAACGGGTACTGCAAAGACGTCAATCAGTTATCTGTAGACAGCAGTTTGTCTGATCATCGGTTGTTTTTCTTTGGAAATGTCTTTGTTTTAAGTCTGCTGTCAACGACTCAACGGTTGAATTACAATACTTCTTTATTTCAGCTGTCCATCCGAGGAACTACTTATCCCTGGCTGATCACGTTCAGTGCAAGACTAGCTGCTCAGTTTCTTCAGTCGTTCACCAAGAAATCTTTTCCTTGAAGAACGCGAAAAAAATTGCTTCCTGTGTAGTCGTATAGTTACCGTAGCAACTGCTACTGCTTTTTCTGACATCAGCTATAATATAATATCAATTCTATAAACTATCAAACATGCAACTCACAGTCTCCGGACTAGGGCTGCCAACTTTTGGTTTTGCCATTCCGGAACAACCGTACGTAGACGTAGTCACTCGATATGTCATTACCAATTTACACTGTCCAGTATTATTGCATATAAGTGTAACAAATGTTGTGTATCCGGATAAAGGACATAGGCCTACAATCCAGTGAATCCACTAAAAAATAGTCTTTAATAATTGCAGATAAATTTTCAAAAGACAAGTGTCCTAAATTTAGAATAATATTCAACTTCAAGAAGATAGCTTTTTAAATTCCAGTAACCTAGACATACCAAAGTGACCTTACCATACACTCATGAGCCTAGCACGAGCGAAGCTCATGCCATAGCTCGAGGTAGCCCTACCAGTATACAACCGAGGTTTGTACAACTATTTGTCATGCATGCAGCTTACACTGCAGATCTTTGTCATTTAATGCATGGAGAGCATGACCTCTCTAAAACGTTTTCTTCTGCTGAAGTTTAAACAGTTCCACAGCATTGAGCACAAAGTCGTAGAAATCAGCGCATGCCACGCCAAAAATTTTATTTTGTCAACATTTTCGCTTAACAAGTTTGGTGTTCAGGAAAATGCGATTGTTAAACAACAGGTCATCTATTATCATAGCCTAAATGCTGAAGTAGCCTAGCTGAACATCATCGTAAAATGCGTTGGCAATGGACTGGTGTCGTTAGACATACTGCCTAATGCTACTGAGTGTCAGTGGCGTGTAAAGTTTTGAAGACTTCAACCTATAGCCTATATACAATAGCGCTGTACAACATCCGAGTTTCAATCATAAGAGTAAGTCTGGCAGAGCACAGAACGCAAAATCTTCTTATAATTTGTCGAGTCTAGTGTCAAAATAAGAACATTTTGTGTAGTGAACATTTTGCTCTACAGCAAATTTCGGGACAATTTGGGATCAATCCGGGACACGGGACGCACAGGGCCGATTCCAGGACTGTCCCAGCTAATCAGGGACGGTTGGCAGCCCTACTCCGGACACTTTTTTGAATCCTGAGGGATTAGAACTACCATGGGAAAAATACTATAAAATCCTTTGAAAAGCTATCGACCTAAGTCACTTAACAGCCTTACAGTGGAAAACATTTTTTTTTAGCTTCAGTTGACTAAATTTATAGCCGTTTCTTTTCGACAGATAAGTTACATTTAGCATAATACTAATGAATGACATTCTCATAATAATTATAACGGTGTTTAGGTCGGTTTAGTCCAATGAACTATAGGCTGCGATTAGGCCTACACTTCCAAGTGAACTGATATCAGCTCTGACATTTTTAGACTATAGATTCACTTTTTTTAGACTGGATGCAAATGCTTCTTAAAGTGTAGTCCTGATGGTATGCACACAATAGAACTGTTGACCCATTTTAATTTCTAAATAAAATGCTTCGCTTCAATGCAACTACACATGTGGCAAATTGTCGTTGTCATCAGATTTTAAAAGTTTCTTTACTTTTTGTAATCTTGCGGCCTATAAAGTCCAAGGACATTTCAGCAAGTTAAACTGTTAGTTAACTGATTATATTTAGCGGAATTCCGGCATGTGTATGTCCCCCTCGCCGCCCAACGGTTCCATTGACAGTGTACCGTCAATGCACATTGCACACATTACCTGAAGCGTACTGCTTTCTAATGAATTGTTCATGCTACGATAATATCTGCCACAATGGCTTTGTGGTGTGCAATGAAAGTTTGAGACCGTTTTGACACCTGTCTATGGGGTGGGGGTGGGAGGAGAAATAAAACGTAATGAAATATCTCGCTGCACATGTACATAAATGCAGATGCAATATCTCCCTCATGTCCCATATCCCTCACTTGACATCTTTCTCATCTAGTATTTCACTCACATCACCTCTCCCTCATCTCGCCGATCCCTCAAATCACCTCTCCCTCATCCCATATATACCTCACACCACCTCTCCTTCATCTCTCCTATCCCTTACATAATCTCTTCCTCATCTCACCTATCCCTCACATCACCTCTCCTTCATCTCATATCCATCACATCACCTCTCCCTTATATCATAATATCCCACACTTCACCTCTCCCTCATCTCACTTATCCCTCACATCAACTCTCCATCACATCACCTCTCCGTCACATCACTTCTCACTAATCTCGCCTATCCCACGCATCACCTCTCCCTCATCTCACCCATCCTTCTCGTCATCTCTCCTTCATCATCAGGCTTCAGGTTTCCTATCCTCACATGACCTCTCCCTCATCTAATTTATCCCTTGCATCACCTCTCTCTCATCTCACCGATCCCTCACATCACCTCTCCCTATCTCACCTATCCCTCACATCACCTCTCCCTCATCTTTCCTATCCCTCGCATCACCTCTCCCTCATTCTCTCCTATTCCTCTCGTCATCTCTCCCTCATCTCATATACATCTCTCACATCGCCTCTCGCTCATCTC
>OX457041.1:49510279-49522779 GCA_949752735.1 Lumbricus terrestris
CACCAGTCAAAAGGTTTCCTATGGGGATGATAATATTTGTTTAATTTTTTCGAATTTTTAAAATATTTTTTTGTGGCCCCCAAGGAGCTCAAAATTTTATATATAGCGTACTATGATATTCGTGTGCAAATATTTCAATATATGAGGCAACGTCATTCACACCACATATATTTTACATGCTTTTGCACAAAATATGATATTAATTCATTCATTCCGAAAACTTATATAGCGCCCCTTCAAGAAGCCTACTCAGAGGCGCTCCCAGTCCAGTCACAGCTAAAAAGATAGGTCTTGAGCAACTTGTAGAAAGCAGGCAAATTATTCCGAGATAGTAAGCGTAGTGCAAGCGGGAGCCCATTCCTTGTGGACGGGCCAACAACCGAGAAGGCTCGACGCTGTCTGGCAGCAGAGCGGGTTCGAGGGACCATCAGCTCCCCATTGGCCGAAGAGCGTAAAGTTCTACGGGAGGCTACGACAGAGACAGGGCAAGACAGAGATCAGATAAGTAGGAAGGAGCACTACCAATTAAAAACCGCCAGGATATGTCATAGGCTACAATGTAATTGCTCAAAAAATGTTATACTGTATTTTGCTCAGACTGGTTTTGCAGCTAATTGACTGAAATTTGACCAAATTTATATATGCACAGACTTTTCATATAATAATTTTTAGAATTCGGAATATTATTTAACCATTATTGACTACTATAATAATTCGAGCAGTTATTCAAAAAATAGTTTACTTTGAGATGGCATATTAGTACACAGTACCAAATGTGAGATAGTCACATGTTTGGTCCAATCAGTAATAGTCACATGTTTGGTCCAATCAGTAATTTACTACATCGGAAGAAGAGACTCAAGTGAGTCATGGTTGCAATTTGGGAAGTACTTTCGATGTTTTTCAACAGCTTGCAATTAGAACTGTTTATGAGTTTCACTATCCTGGCGTACTGTCCGACCTCAGCTGATGCTCCATTTAATTGCTTCATGTTAGTTAGAAGATTACAAGCATATGATTATCCTGCGTGTTCTCAGTATTACTGCACTTAAAGTAATGCAATGCCATTCTTGATACGTCAGTCAAGAGCACGCAACTCTTGAATTGTTTTCCGATCTCTTAACACCACACAAGGAAGCAACTCTCATACTACACATGACCCCGAAATCGGATCTCACTTGGTCAAGTTTCCTCCACAACTTTATTAGAGCTATATATCTCTCAAAGCTTTTTCCAGACTACCGGCATTGACGACAGCTTTCTAGAGAGTCCTGCTGTTTGACCATCTGGAAAATCGTTCAATTAAGCCATTGTAATCGTGAACAACTTGACATGTGTCAATGGGTGTGCCTGATACAGACATTTAATGCCATAACAAATGAAAGACATAAACAGTTCTAATTGCAAGCTGTTGAAAAACATCGAAAGTACTTCCCAAATTGCAACCATGACTCACTTGAGTCTCTTCCGATGTAGTAAACTACTGATTGGACCAAACATGTGACTATTACTGATTGGACCAAACATGTGACTATCTCACATTTGGTACTGTGTACTAATATGCCATCTCAAAGTAAACTATTTTTTGAATAACTGCTTGAATTATTATAGTAGTCAATAATGGTTAAATAATATTCCGAATTCTAAAAATTATTATATGAAAAGTCTGTGCATATATAAATTTGGTCAAATTTCAGTCAATTAGCTGCAAAACCAGTCTGAGCAAAATACAGTATAACATTTTTTGAGCAATTACATTGTAGCCTATGACATATCCTGGCGGTTTTTAATTGGTAGTGCTCCTTCCTACTTATCTGATCTCTGTCTTGCCCTGTCTCTGTCGTAGCCTCCCGTAGAACTTTACGCTCTTCGGCCAATGGGGAGCTGATGGTCCCTCGAACCCGCTCTGCTGCCAGACAGCGTCGAGCCTTCTCGGTTGTTGGCCCGTCCACAAGGAATGGGCTCCCGCTTGCACTACGCTTACTATCTCGGAATAATTTGCCTGCTTTCTACAAGTTGCTCAAGACCTATCTTTTTAGCTGTGACTGGACTGGGAGCGCCTCTGAGTAGGCTTCTTGAAGGGGCGCTATATAAGTTTTCGGAATGAATGAATTAATATCATATTTTGTGCAAAAGCATGTAAAATATATGTGGTGTGAATGACGTTGCCTCATATATTGAAATATTTGCACACGAATATCATAGTACGCTATATATAAAATTTTGGGCTCCTTGGGGGCCACCTAAAAATTATTTTAAAAATTCGAAAAAATTAAACAAATATTATCATCCCCATAGGAAACCTTTTGACTGGTGAGACCTAAGAATTTCAAGAAAAAAGTTTTTCTGGGACACCCTAGTATACAGGCTAGCATGATCCGTGCATCATATATTTGGCTATGTTATGGTAGTTTATTTAACGACGCCGTCATTTCGACGATGATTGGTGTGTAGGCTAGAAATTTGTCTTTGTTTCACAAGGCAATCCATTATACGCGGGAAAATCGTCAGCAGATATTTTCATGGCCCCAAGAAACTATACACTCCAAATGCAAATGTTGCTGGCAATAATAATTTACCGGACACAGCCATGTCCGGTAATGCCTGAAATTTCTGACCGGACAGTTTGTGTAAATACCGGACTGTCCGGTTCATTACCGGACGCCTGGCAACCCTATTGGGGGCATATATCCCTGCCCAAACCCTCCCCTGCTAGGCTCTTCGTGCCTCGGCGATCGTCATTCGGCCGCTCGTCCGTCCCCCCCAAAGTTCGGACCAGGTCTCCGCCTATGTGTGTGTGTGTGTGTGTGTGTGTGTGTGTGTGCACGTGTGTGTTGAACTGCACTGATTAATTATTCAATTGTTTTTATTTAAATATAGCAGCAGTGCAGGTTTTTCGGTTCGCTCTCTTCTATCCATCTATTTTAAGTTTTTGTTGTAAGACAGAACTTGGCACTGTCTTTAACGATAAATGCAGGAAGATCTGTAATTAATGGGTTTCTCTGACATTAAAACTTACTTGAACACAAAATCTGCTTATTTTCACGTAGCCTACAGTTACTCCTGTTTTATATAACTGATTTATGTGTGTGGGCCAGGATCATTATGTGGCTGGTTGATTTCCTGTCTGGTAGTCAATGACTAGTAATAATCAGAGACAGTTGATATATTGGATGCGGAAATGATGATTACTGTTATCTAGTTTATAATATGCAATGCAGTATAAACCCAAGGGATCGGTGTTTAGTCGAGTCTCCACTTTCGAGGGGGTGGGTGGGTGAAATTCAGCTTTCGGGGGTGGGTGTGGGTTGGGGCAGACGACAACTGCTGAACCCCAGACACCGGAAGAATCCTTTGACCGGACATTTTTTCTGACTACTTTTTTAGTACTTCAATGCTACGATGTCGAATTATTCTAAAGCCGAAAATTTAAAATAAATACCAACATTAAAAATATCTGGGGGATGTTACATGCAGCACTTTTTCTGGGGGGAATGGTGCATATATAGCCTATTATGAGCCTACATGTGAATAATTTTTTTGTCCTTAACTTCATTTGGTGCAAACTCAAAAAATTTAGTGAGCTCGGGGCCACTTGAAATTACCCTGCGGGCCGCATGCACGGTATACAGCACTGGTCTAGAAGAACACGTACACGGTCAAAGCTGTCAGATTGGTGAAAGACTATAGCCTATTATGAAAACTCGAGCAATCTGTGAAGTAGTGACTCCATCATGGCTTCTGAGTGCAGGGTCAGAATGTAGGAGATATAAAGAATATCTGGACGAAATTAAAAAGAAGGAAGAAGGAAACCGAAAAGAAAAACTGAAGGTCGCAGATGCAGAGTAAAAGAAAAAAGAGGAGAAATAGAAACAAAAATATGAGGAGAATGGAATCGAACATTTGCAGAGCCTGTTAATTGCTTCCCAATCACTAAATCTGTCACTAAGCTTATCTCATGCGACTGATTCTTACTTGATAAACAATCGGCTCACATGCCTCAATCTCTTTAGTTTTTTTCTCCTGAGTTAGGCTACTGCGTAAAATGATGAACCATTTAAGAGGACATAGCCTATAATAGCCCTATATACTTGCTACCAGATAATGACATCATTGTCTTGTATAATCTTGAAAACAATGCATTTGATTTGATTTGATTGACCGAAGTGGATAGACCATTGACCAAAATTTCAGCCCAGATTTTCAGGGTAGGCTATTCCACAACGACAAACTCTCAATAGCAGGCCTAATCATTGCAAACAAACGCCATGGTTGCCCTGACACGCGTGTACGAATTGGAATAGGTCGTAGCCTATTAATCTCTAGAGTGAAAAGAGAGACAGAACGAGAAAGAAGGAGAGTGAGACAGACATGCAGACAGAAACATACAGACTTGACGAGACACAGAGAGATAGACAGTGTCGCTGCTGTCCTGGCCATCTGTCGTCTTTAAGTCGCATTCATTATGTCGGCGACTTTCGTCCCATGGGCGACACGTGATATCGACATCTTACCATCAGTTTCTGCTAACAGCTGGTAGGGAAAACGCTCGTATTAGGTCCTATTAAGCAAATCCTATACCAATGTATTGCCTACAAGAGACCACAAACTACAGACATTTATACTTTTCATCATTGCAAGTTTTGAAAAAGGTGTGTCAAAGAGCTTCAAAATCAAAGCAAATCTGAATTAGGAATAGGGCAAGAATTCCTACAGCAGTTTAGTCTAATAAAGTGTCATAGAAAAGGATTTACGGATAAAGAAAACAGAAGCAAGGACTCCTAGTCACAGCATAAGCTAAAAATATTTGATGAAAAGCACACCTTGTTTTCGATATTGCCATTAAGCAAGTTGAGCATGTTCTCAAAATTTATGAGTAGGCCTAGACCCTATGACAAGGGCAGATAAAAAAAATTCGAAGGGGGAGCAAAAATGTTTGGTCATGGGTTGTCACAGGGAAAATTTCGTCTTGGTCGGCAAAAAATCTGATGACCTTTTTTTAGTCATTCGTCCAATTTTCGACAAAAAATACCATTTTAGAGGCCAAAAAAGTTGATGACTTTTTTAGTCGTCATGAGTCATCCTGGTCGTAGTAATGGCCTTTCTACTATCCTTCCTTAATGGCTTATTGAAACCAAATGGGGGCACGTCCCATGCAGTTTTTAAATGTGAGGCCATGGCCGGATTGGCCCCCCGGATCCGCCCCGCCCTATGAGCCGTTTTTGATAATGACGAAGACGACGACGATGGTCCGATGGAGAACACTAATACATGGGCACCCGCAGCATAGGTCAAGGGGGTCGCGTGACCCATGGAAATCGTGACAAAATATTGATAGAGGTTATCTCTGCATTACTGGGCGACACTGGAATCCGTTGCTCAGTCATGTAACCTATGCCCATGGGCGGATCGAGTTTATCAGAGGCTAGGAGGCTAAGCCCCCCCAAGAAGACCCAGAGTCAATTTTTACCGTGTACATATGTAGGCCTAAACGGTATCGCTTTTCGGACTTAGCACCCACGGGAAATTTCTGAATGACTAAAAAAAGTCATGAACTTTTTGGCCAAGGAAAAATGATGTACTTTTTCAGGAGATTTGAAACTTGACGACTTAAAAAAAGGTTATTAACTTCTTCGGGCCGGGAAGAAATTTTTTCGGCGAGGCTAGTCCTGGACCAAATTTTTCCAGCTTCCCCCCCCCCAAGAACGAAAACCAAACTCCACAAATGAGGGACATGTAACACGTACTCCTTGCTTTATTTGACGTGAGTGCGACCTTTGACACCGTCGACCATGGCACTCTTTTAAAGCGCCTTGAAACGTCGTTTGGTGTCATTGGCCGCCCACTGCTGTACGTGGTTGCGGGCTTTTCTTTCTGGGCGCAGCCAGTCTGTGTTTTTTTTGTTCCACCCGGTCTGACTGGTCTAGGGTCTATTTTGGTCTTACACAGGGTTCCATTTTAGGGCCTTTGCTTTACATTTTGTAGGCTATACCTCTGACCTAAATAAGATTCACAGTCTTCTGTGGGGGTTGCTGCACACCAAAATGCTGATGACACACATGCATATGTCCAGGGTCCAGCTTTAGAGGCTATCTCACTAGTGGAAAAAATACTCATGACGTCGGAAACGATTGGTGCCTGGATCGATGTCATCCAACCGCCTCAGGTTAAATCCTGGAAAACACAATTTATTTGGGTTGGAAGTCGCGTGCAAGTTTCTAAAGTTGACGTGCAAAATCTGCAACATTGCTTTCTTGGCATGACTTTTTCTACCACTGTGCGTGATTTGGGTGTGACCTTGGACCAGGAATTTACCCTTTCTGATCACTTGAGGAATGTATGTCGCACTTGCTTCTACCATCTTCGTCAAATTCGCTCGGTGCGTCGCTCGCTTACAACGAAAGCCGCCACTACTATGATGCATGCATTTATATGCACGAGAGTTGACTATGGTGGTGCCACCTATGCGGGCTTAACCCTTTCACGCATTAATAAGTTGCAATCTGTCCTTAATGCTGCGGCCCGTCTGATTGGCGGCATACCAAAGTTTGGGCATTATATCAAGTTTTATACGGGAAGAACTGCACTGGTTGCCTATGCAAAAACGTATTGAATTTAAGCTTTTAATGTTCATGCGTAGTTGCCTAACAGGCCAAGCTCCGATCTATCTCATGGAACTCTGTGTACCTGTACTATCCATTCCAGGCCGTAGATTCCTTCGCTCTGCTACGCATGCATATGGTGACCTGGTTGTCCCTATGGCTCGATCATCCACAGCACTACATAGAAGCTTTGCTATGGTCTTTCTGTAATAAGTTACCTATTAGTCCACGTAATGAACTTTTTTGTCTTTCTTTGCCACTTTTCCGCAAGCGTTTGAAAACCATTCTTTTTGATTTTGGTTTGGTGGCAGGTAGGGAGCGCCTCTGAGGAGTTCTCTTGAAGTGGCGCTATACAAATGTAGGCTACGATTAAAATACAATTACAATTACACGCAAAGCACGTTTCACACATGCAGGCTTACTCAAGGGCGGATACAGGAATTTTCGAAGGGGGGGGGCCAAAATTTTTGGTCTTGTGAGACAGGAGAAAAAATTTTTAGTCATCGGCCAATTTTTCGGGAAACATCCACCGCTGAATCGACGGGGGGGACCAAGTCCCGTGCGATTTTGTAATAGGGGGGGCCTGATGTCCTGTTTTTCTCTCCCACTACATTTATTTAATGGCTTGTTGAAACCAAATGGGGGCCACGTCCCATGCTATTTTTAAATGGGGGGCCATGGCCGGATTGGCCCCCTCCTGGATCCGCCCCTGGGCTTACTTGTAGCCTACAAAAAATACTCCACATCGCAAAATGAGAAATTTCGTAATGTATGTATTGTATTAGTTTTTTTATTAGCCATTCACGCGTACATTGTTTTTGACTCCTAATCCTTTAGCATGTTTATGAACTCCTGAAGTGATGCTTAAGATCACTCTGCGTAGCCTACTGCGAATATTAATTTAAGAGCACCATCACTGCCATCAGCCTCACCTCTGAAGCTGTGCAACAGCTTCAGAGGTGAGGCTGATGGCGGTGATGGGCTCTTAAATTAATCACAATAATATCGCATTCTTTTAAAATTGTTAAACTTTTACATGCAACATTTGAAAGTCAAATATGTACATAGGCTACATTATATCAGCGTGGTTTATTTTAAAATAGTGCTCTTAGTTCAAAGAAATTTGGGAAACAACGTAAAGTGTCTCATCTTAGGTGACTCTCCTACACTGCAGTGTCGCATTGACAGGAAATCAACTGCGTGAATTTATGCTTGAGGATCCGCTTTTGCCTTGGGCCCCGCAGACCCTAGGGCCGGGCCTGTTCAGAAGCGCGTGAAAACAACGAGGAAAAAGAAAAGTTTTATATCACTAAAATTTCAGACCCATTTTGGGGGAAGATTTTGTTTAGCTCTTGAGTGAAGCTACCAGAGACAGAGAGAGAGAGAAAGAGAGAGAGACAGACAGACAGACAGACAGCCAGACAGAACGACAGACAGAGACAGAGAGACAGAGACAGAGAGAGGGAGAGAGAGAGGGAGAGAGAGACAGAGACAGAAACAGAGACAGATACACAGCGAGAGAGAGCCCGAGAGAGAGAGAGAGAGGGGGGAAGGGAAGAAGGGAGGGGGAGAGAGGGGAGGGAGAAAGACTGACGGATAGACAGCAGTTACCTGGCGACTGTCCTGGCCACATGTCGTCCAGTGTTTAATCTAGTCCCCCTCCTCTGGGGGGGGAATTGGGGTTTCTGGGGGGGAGACATTTGAACGTCCAAAGGACGCTCCTGATGCACGTAGCACCGAGACTGGGAGGGGTATGGGAGGGGATGCGTCCCTCCCCATCAGAAACTTTTTGGATTTCCACATTGCAATGGCAGCATTTTAAGGGGTCATCTTAACAAAATAGTTGTACTGTTTCAGTGACCCATTAGAAACTTTTTGAATTTCCACATTACAATGGCAGGTTTTTAAAGTGTCGTCTTAACAAAATAGCTGTACTGTTTCAGTGACCCATTAGAAACTTTTTGAATTTCCACATTACAATGGCAGCATTTTAAAGTGTCGTCTTAACAAAATAGCTGTACTGTTTCAGTGACCCATCAGAAAATTGTTTGGATTTCCACATTGCAATGGCAGCATTTTAAGGTGTCATCTTAACAAAATAGCTGTACTGTTTCAGTGACCCATTAGAAACTTTTTGAATTTCCACATTGCAATGGCAGCATTTTAAAGTGTCGTCTTAACAAAATAACTGTACTGTTTCAGTGACCCATTAGAAACTTTTTGAATTTCCACATTACAATGCAGCATTTTAAAATGTCATCATAACAAAATAGCTGTACTTTTTCAGTGGCCCATTAGAAACTTTTTAATTTCCACTTGCAATGGCAGCATTTTAAGGGGTCAACTTAACAAAATAGTTGTACTTGTACTGTTTCAGTGACCCATCAGAAAATTTTTGAATTTTCACATTGCAATGGCAGCATTTTAAGGTGTCTTAACAAAATAGCTGTACTTTTTCAGTGACCCATTAGAAAATTTTTGGATTTCCACATTGCAATGGCAGCATTTCAAGGGGTCATCTTAACAAAATAGCTGTACTGTTTCAGTGACCCATTAGAAACTTTTTGAATTTCCACATTACAATGCAGCATTTTAAAATGTCATCATAACAAAATAGCTGTACTTTTTCAGTGGCCCATTAGAAACTTTTTAATTTCCACTTGCAATGGCAGCATTTTAAGAGGTCAACTTAACAAAATAGTTGTACTTGTACTGTTTCAGTGACCCATCAGAAATTTTTTGAATTTTCACATTGCAATGGCAGCATTTTAAGGTGTCTTAACAAAATAGCTGTACTTTTTCAGTGACCCATTAGAAAATTTTTGGATTTCCACATTGCAATGGCAGCATTTCAAGGGGTCATCTTAACAAAATAGCTGTACTGTTTCAGTGACCCATTAGAAACTTTTTGAATTTCCGCATTGCAATGACAGCATTTTAAGGTGTCATCCTCACAAAATACCTGTACTTTTTCAGTGACCCATTAGAAAAATCTTTGATTTCCACATTGCAATGGCAGCATTTTAAGGGGTCATCTTAACAAAATAACTGTACTTTTTCAGTGACCCATTAGAAACTTTTTAAATTTCCACATTGCAATGGCAGCATTTTAAGGTGTCATCTTAACAAAATAGCTGTACTTTTTCAGTGACCCATTATAAACTTTTTGAATTTTCACATTGCAATGGCAGCATTTTAAGGTGTCATCTTTGAATGAATGAATGAATGAATGAATGAACTTGTTTATTGCACACACACACACAAGTCAAATAGTATAAACAAGTCTCAACAAACATAGTGCAAAAGGAATCAGGAAAAAGCTAACAGCTTATATACTCTGACCCCTAGCTCCAAGACTATTTTTAGTGCGTCAGTATTAATACTTAACTAAGACTTAATTAATTAATACTTAACTAAGACTTAATTAATACTTCTTGACAAAATAGCTGTACTGTTTCAGTGACCCATTAGAAACTTTTTGAATTTCCACATTGCAATGGCAGCATTTTAAGGTGTCATCTTAACATGATATTATCATATATTATAGTAGTAAAATAATGTCATTATAATGTCATTATAATCATATAATAATAAATAATATCACGATATATTATAACACTTCATGTGAAACAATGATGAAACAGTAACTAAAAACCAATATCATTTCGTCAAATTTTTCTGGGGGGGAAATGTCAATCCTGGGGGGGAACTTTCCCCCCCCCAGAGACGTCTAGATTAAACACTGCATGTCGTCCAGTCGTCTGTTAACTTTTAAGTCGGATTTAAGTTGGCGTCAGGCGTTTTCGTTCGCTTTGGTCGGCATCTGTAACCGACATCTTACCATCAGATTCTGCTGCACAGCTTCTGAGGGAAACGCAAGCATTATTTACCAAATCACAAAATGTAAATCACAGGATTTAAATGTAACAACTCTTTGTATATTTCCTATTATACTCCAGGCCTTCCAATCTTTCATTGACCTTGCATACTCTCGTGAACTGCTGAGCACGTGATTGGCTGAGTATAAGCAACGAACTGAGTTTCCAAGAGGCTGTATATTCGGAGATGCAACCAATTGCCAGACATAAGAAATCATTCGAGTCAGCATCGCCTACCAAACATCACGAATGACCTCAACCCTTCAATGGGGTGGAACAAGCAGATCCTCGGTGGTCGAGTGGGCTGGTAGCCCGCTCGCCGCGCCGGCGACCCGGGTTCGATTCCCGGTCGGTTTATCAGAGATTAATTTCTCGGATCTTTACTGCAGGTGGCTCGGTCGCAATATAAACGTGGAGTAGCGGTGGTGAAGGATCTCACCCTCAGGGTCGAAGCCATAACACAGCCGCTATATAAATATGCGATTACATTTACATTTACATTTACATTATGGATCATAGGCCTATTATTCAAAACAGGTTTCCAGCAAGGCTTCAGCGGCTTAGTGCATTTAATCGAGAAGAGCATTATCAACAGTCACATACTAAACAATAACAATAATAATGTATGCATGTATGTGCACATGTTATAGCGCCCCTTCAAGCCCTATACCCAGAAGCGCTCCCGACTACAGCGCGTTCACTGAATCGGAGATTCATGCTGAAGCGCTGGTCAATTGCGAGGGAAGGACTTGCCCAAGGTTCCTATTAAACGGCTTGAGGTGGATTCGAAACTGCAACCTTTCGGTTGCAAGGCAACGAACGTATGCCCACTACACCACCGCGCCCACAATATGTATGTATGTACATGATCAAGTATGTGGCTATGTATGTATGCATGTACATGTATGTATGTATGTATGTATGCATGCGTGTATGTATGGATGCATGTATGCATATGTATGTATGTATGTATGTATGTATGTATGTATGTATGTATGTATGTATGCATGCGTGTATGTATGGATGCATGTATGTATATGTATGTATGTATGTATGTATGTATGCATGTATGTATGTATGTATGTATGTATGTATGTATGTATGTATGTATGTATGTATGTATGTATGTATGTGTGTATGTATGTATGTATGTATGTATGTATGTATGTATGTATGTATGTATGTATGTATGTATGTATGTATGTATGTATGTATGTGTGTATGCATGTATGTATCTATGTTGTATGTATGTATGTATGTATGTATGTATGTATGTATGTATGTATGCATGTACGTATGTAAGCATGCATGTTCGTATGAATATATGTATTTATGTAGACTATGCATGTATATAAATTAATGTATGTATGCATAATATGTATGCATGAATGCACGTGTGTAAGCATGTAGGTATGTGCATGAGTAGACTTATGTGTGTAAATGTATGTAGACTATTTTCATGTATGCATGTATAATTGTATATGTGTATGTAAATTATGTATGTGTGTATATATGTACTATGTATGCATAGTATGTATGTATGCATGCATGTATGTATGTATGTATGTATGCATGCATGCATGTATGTATGTATGTATGTATGTATGTATGTATGTATGTAAGTATGTATGTATGTATGTATGTATGTATGTATGTATGTATGTATGTATGTATGTATGCAGGGCCTCCGACAGGATTTGGAGGCCCAGGGCCACAACTAATTTTCAGGGCCTTCTCATTCAATAATCTACGTCGAAATTCTGAATCGCTATGAGATCCTGCTTCAATGTCAATATGTCTTATAATATTTGAAGGATTTAAAATAAAATAATTTGAATTAGGCTATCTGACAGGCCTACATTGTCAATTGTTAAATGCTGTACAATTACATTTTCTTGGTTCAAAACTCCATTCTGTATCAGTCACATTTGTTACAGTCATCAAAGTCTCTTGAGGGTCACTTTCTGTTTGTGATATATTTATTTCTCGAAGATCTTCTGTCTGGCTGAGCCTATTGCTA
>OX457041.1:49525279-49722779 GCA_949752735.1 Lumbricus terrestris
ATATATATATATATGACGACAACAGATTGCGGGCAGTTCTATAGGCCTATTTTAATGGCAAAAGAAACGTGGCTGTTATTCACTTATATATTATATTGTCCAACCAGCTGTCGTAGGCTACCCGGCGTTGCCCAGGAGTTTTAGGATTCGCCCTATTCCCGGCCAATGCCCTACTTCCCCACCTTCACCTCGCCTCCCTCCCTCCCTCCCTCCCTCCCTCCCTCCCTCCCTCCCTCCCTCCCTCCCTCCCTCCCTCCCTCCCTCCCTCCCTCCCTCCCTCCCTCCCTCCCTCCCTCCCTCCCTCCCTCCCTCTCATGCCCACACCGACACAGTAGTGACGTTTTCAAGTGAAATGCACATAAACTGTGGGGGAAAAAGCTCAGAAAGTGTGAAAATGCAAGTAATTTTACACACACAATGTGTAAAAATTTGATTTTTCGCCACCTACCTTGAAAAGCTCAAAAACTGTGGAAATGCATTCCGGTCAAACAGGCACAGTTTCCTCTTTATTTTTATAGATTGCTGGTTCACTACTTAACATGACCATGCATATTATTAACATGAAGAATTGAAGATACATGTATATTAACATGTATAGGCTAGTATTTATCGTGTATCTGGTGTCTTTTAATTTCGCAGATAAGTCAGTTGAGTGATAAGATAGAACAATGAAGGTTGCAGCAGCTGTCGGTATCTTCTGCCTCATCGTGACCGTCGTCAACGGTTCTGTCTTCGTCAGTGACGAAGTCTATAAAGTCAACCCGGAAGGTGAACATTTCAGTCTACGTCTAAGAGCATAATGTAAACCGTGAGATCTCATCAAGTGGATACGGTACATGACTTGTGTAGCGCCGATAAAATAATCCATAAGGCCACGAATCTATTATAATTATGCAGTGTAATTTGCAAAAGTGGGTGCCAGATATTGGTCCTGCTGGTTCATGCCGTAATATTGGCCTAAACGAATTGAAAGGAAATTCTTCTTTGATACCGTACTGTACAAAATCTTGCACAAAAATTTTCTTGCTTTTGCCATCAACCGAGAGAGTAATTCTTATCTAGATGAGTATTGAGTATGCAAGAAGTTTGATCAATCTCTAGACCTTCCAATCGACAGACCTACAGAACATGGGCGCCCGCACACAGGGGCAAGAGAGGACACTTGCCCCACCTGGAAAGTAGACTTCTATTTTTTAACTTCTACTTTTGTAGTACTAAATTTCTTCGTGTTAGACAGTTAGAGAATTGATAATGCTAATGATGAACAACTATTCTGCCCTCTGTTTTGCTATTTGATCCGAATGCGAATCGAGCAGCAGTGTTGGATTCCATTCGAAAATGACGTCAGGATAATCAGGATTTGAAACATTTTCTGCTTATGACCATCGACAAATTTGGCACTCTTAGTGGCTGTTGTAAACGAATTCTTTGAACTGTTTAATGCGCGTGGATTGCTGCTGAATTTCGTTGTAGTCTGCATGAAATTTTCTGAACCCCAGAAAAATCCTGCCTGGCAAAAGTTATACCTCGTTAAAACCGGGAAAATGTACTTCTGTAAATAGGTTATTTTTGTTGTACGCCTCTCTGCCAGCTTGCTGAGAGACATACACTTCGGTGTATTTAACCCTAGCTTAAGCGAAAACACTGAGCATGAACTTGTCCATTCAATTGACAGCTGTGATTCTACATCTGAACACCCTACCTCCATTATTTCTAATACTCTGAAGCAATCTTCCACAAATGAATACTCTATTACAGCTAATCTATTCCCTTTTTCACAAGCACAAATTGGGTCCAGTGAGGATATACTAAAAACCTCCACTGATGGCTATGTAGGATTTCAAAGAGACCTAGGAGACTTAACCTTAGAGGTATTAACAGAGGAGAATGATAATCGAACTCTATTAAACAACCCTGATCTAGATCCTGATAGCAACTATTTTAATGATTTGCAATGTGACAGTACATATTCGTCTATTCAATCCCTCAAATCAAAGCTAGCCTCCTCTCCATGTTCTCTCTCATTTATGCATGTAAATGCAAGAAGCATTTTACCTAAAATTAATGAAATCAAAGATCTGTTGAACTCTTTACCTGTATCTATACTTGCATTAACAGAAACCTGGCAGAACGAATCCAATACTGATCTAACAAAAGTGCCTGGTTATCAATTTGTTCATCGTTCCAGAGGAACTGGAAAGGGCGGAGGAGGAGTGGGATTCTTGATTAGAGAAGAAATCTCGTACCAAATCCTAGACTCGATAGGATCCGATTCCTCTCCTTTTCAATTTTTTGAAGGTCTTTTTATTCGCCTAGCACATAAAACTGGGGCAACCACAGTTGGGGTTATATATCGGCCATCTGGGCTTAAACTAGAAGATTTCTCTGAAGAAATTAACAACATTTTAGATCATATGCTAAAAAATCAAAAGACATAGTAATTTTAGGTGATTTTAACATGGATCTCTTGAAAATTATTAGCCACAAAGCCACTGCTGATCTCTACCATTGCCTAACCGCCCATCATCTATTGCCTCTCATAACCAGACCTACCAGGATCACTGACCATACATCTACATTACTAGATAACATATTCACTAACATTTGGACCAAACTTATTTATTCCTCTATTCTCATTGAAGACATCTCTGATCATTTACCAATCATAGCATGGTTTGATTTTAGTCCCATCAAACCTCCTAACAAGCCTCAAACACTGACATTTAACCTAGTATCTGATGACCATAAAGCCAAATTTTTGCAATCCTTAGACTCTACGGACTGGTCTAATATCCGTGAACCTTGTACAGAACTAGACACTGATAAGGCCTATGACCTATTTCTTAGTAATTATAAGAAGCTTTACAATGATTCTTTTCCCATTTCCACTAGGACTGTAGCGGGTCGCTTCCCTCGCGTGAGCTTTGCAGCCTCACCAAAAGAGAAGTCCCAGGGAGCCAAAGACTGATGAATGTGAGCAGGAGTCGGAGCCTGGTAATCTAGAGAGTCAGTAGGCAGAACAGCGCTCGGAACGGAATGATGCGTTGGGCGGATGTCAGATATTGGAGGACTTGCAGGTATCGTACCAGGATGCTGCCCGAGTGGTCTAAGGGACATATAGTCAACGGTTCTCTGTCCGAGAACGCCCGCCGCCATGGGTCGAGCTGGATTCGACAGCTCCCTGCCCCCGTCTGGTTCTCTTTGGCCCGACACGATGGCCGCGTGCCGCAATTGCATGGATCCTAATTGGGCTGCCGATCGTGTGTCTTCGTCAGGCACAGATGTAATTATAGGCTCTATCTCTACGTGATTGGATGCAACTTCTACGCGGTCGTAGGCAAAGTCATTAATGTACATGCACGCGGGGTCGATATTAAGCGTTGTTTCATTGAGGGAATTGTTTTGATGTGTTGCCATTTGGCTTGAGTTCAATTCAACACCGAAACGCACACGCAGCTTAAACACCACTCGCAGTGTATGTAATTAATTAAAACTCGCAAACAAACAGTCAGATTTCACTATAATTAACTAAAACTGTCCATATGACAACCTATCGCCAAAACTCAGAACGTAAAAAGGGAAGGACTTAACTCCTTAAGCGTTAATTATAAGTCGGTCGCTATGGGTCATCTACTCGCTACCGCTAGATCACAACGATCAACGCTAAACGTTTGGGCCGTAATTTTAGAGGCTAAAGCTGAACCTTTACACTCTCTCCCACCTACTCAAGTGGTGAAACCACGGGAAGACCAAACGTAGCGGACCATTCAAACAACGGTCAACCCCTCCACAAATTTCCATACCTCGGGTCTATATCAAAATATTTCATCCGGCAAATGTAAATTTGGACTACTGGGTCACCATTCAAACAACGGTCAACCCCTCCACAAATTTCCATACCTCGGGTCTATATCAAAATATTTCATCCGGCAAATGTAAATTTGGACTACTGGGTCACCATTCAAACAACGGTCAACCCCTCCACAAATTTCCATACCTCGGGCCTATATAAAAATATTTCATCCGGCAAATGTAAATTTGGACTACTGGGTCACCATTCAAACAACGGTCAACCCCTCCACAAATTTCCATACCTCGGGTCTATATCAAAATATTTCATCCGGCAAATGTAAATTTGGACTACTGGGTCACCATTCAAACAACGGTCAACCCCTCCACAAATTTCCATACCTCGGGTCTATATCAAAATATTTCATCCGGCAAATGTAAATTTGGACTACTGGGTCACCATTCAAACAACGGTCAACCCCTCCACAAATTTCCATACCTCGGGCCTATATAAAAATACAGCATCCGGCAAATGTAAATTTGGGCTACTGGGTCACCGACTACAAATTTCCATACCTCGGGCCTATATCAAAATACAGCATCCGGCAAATGTCAATTTGGACTACACGGTCACCGACTGTTCCTACCCATGCACCTAATGACATAACGCAACTATAACAAAGCACTCCAACAGAATGCAGAAACCAGCAACTCGAAACAGTAGAATCATCCTTAGCACCTCTACATGATTAACTATCGCACGACCCATGGTCGTCTGTTTCATCTGCACAGTCTTTTAATTAGAAGTTCGGGTTCGGGCAACACAAACACTTATCTAGGTGATTGACATCACCAACACGCTTTCACAACGGTGAATAACACGTTTTCACAACTGTGAATAACTGGTCAGGGCGTGGCTTATAAACGAAACCGAACAAGAAGAACATGGGGACGGGTTGGTCTGGAGACAGAGTTCAGTTCCTCGTCTCGGACAAGTTCGTCCAGTCAGTAACATCGTTCGAGAACGCATATCAGTCCTTCGGATAGTCTTTCTCAAAGTTGTTCAGTCTGTCTACGTAAACCAACTTCGGCTGAGCACGGTTCTTCGTAGAACTTGGTCCACTTGGTCTTGATACCGGCGTGTCGACGGGGACAACCGTACCATATCCATTGGCCAGGTCCGAATGCGGCTGGGCGCACTCGACCATTGAATCGAACAGTCCGATGCTGCACGAACTGCTGAAAGTGAGTTCGCACCCGACGATAGGCGCCCCGCATCCGGTGCAGGCGTTGATCCACCAACTCGTCCACTGTTTGGTCGCAGAGTTCTGTCGCCGAACCATCGCCAGAGACTAGGCCGATGGGCGCGCTAACGTCTCGTCCCACGAACAGGAGGTTGGAGCCGAATTTCGTACCCGAACGCTCGGTAGCGCGGTACGTAGCCATCACTCCAGGTAAGAGGATGCTGCGGTCGTCTGGAAGGGATTCTTCCGGTCGAAGAGGAATTCGCGTAGTCTGCACCATCTCCACATGATGCGGTCGACGTGAGAGTTCGTCAGCGGAGGGTCGCGCGGAGTCGGGTTGGGGCTGATTCTCGAAATCGCACTCTTCAACGACGGTGAGACACGGGGCTCGCAGTTGAGAGGGCGCAGTCTGAGTCGGCCGATCGTTAACTTCTAGCGGAACGTCGTCAAACACGTTCTGCCGAGGAGAGGACAGCAGGATGTCTGGGTCACCAGACACATCGACTTCTGCGGTTCGAGCAGGTAGCGACGCACTGGTTACAAGAATGTCAGATTCGAGCACTTGTGTCGGTACAGGACAGGGTCGAAGGTCGTCCTTCTTGGTGGGAAGAACGGCAAACACCTCCCCATACGCTTCGCTCGTAGGTGGCGCAACAGTTCTTGCCAACGATATTTTCCGACATCGCACAGTTCCGGTTGCACGAGACAGTGCGTACTCTCGTCCCTGCAGTTGAATTGATCGTCCGCGGAAATTCCACCTCGCGCGCTGCTGTTCCAGCCAATTGAGTCCCAGGATCATCTCGTTCAGCTCCTCGCTGACGAGGCACGGAATCTGGAAAATCTGCCCTGCGATTTCACCTTGCACTGTAATCTCGCCCAGCACTCGGATGCTGGTGCCATTGGCCGCGTTCAGGAGCTGTCGCGATTCTCGCATGTCTTGCAGACGTACTAACGAGGCAGGAATTAACGACATCTCGCTCCCTGTGTCAATCCGAGCTAGGATCTCGCGCCCATTTATCCGAAGCGGCAAGTACACGTCAGTACTTCCTTGGATATATCTTGCGTTAGCTATCCTTTCTCCTTCTTGTTGTTTTCGAGTACGAAGCTGAGTACGATATAATGTCGTCTGGTCCGCACATCCATATCTACTCCTGAGTCGCTTTATCAGATCGCTCGAGGATGACAGACCCGAGGCGTGGAATTCCCACAACAGATGCGCTGCTTTGCCTACCATGGCACACACCAGTTGATTCATCCTCTCGTCCTCGTTCCATCCATTCTGTCTCGAACAGATCTCAAACTTGACGAGAAACGCTTCCAGAGGCGTTTGACCATCAAATTTCTCCAGTTTCAGCCACTGCTTGCATTTGTCTCTTGGTTCCTTCATCGTTTCATCCTCCGTACATGATTTCTTTTCGATGGTCGGCTTACTTCTCAACTCATCGCTTTCACTTGAAATCACTGCACGAGTTTCTAACGGACTGGACCCCACAGGACAACTTAGCTTTTGTTCGACTTCAGCACACAACCCAGGACTTTTGCTTACACTTTTTCCATTCTGCACGCAAATCTCGTTTAGATACCTGCACAGTTCTCGTAATGGACCCAAAATGTCTTGCAATTGTCCAGTCTGCGTCGTCGTCGTGGTTTTCTTTGGCCGTGAAGAATTAATGCTATTTTCCTCATTAACTTCTTCCATTCCCCTTGCGTCCTCTTGTTGATATATGCTCCTTTCCTTCACTTCGTTGCCTCTTAATATCTCGACTCTCCTTTCATCTTTCCGTCGCTCTATTTCATCTCTGGTCTCTTCATCAGCTTCCGAAACGAATTCCAAAATTCTTTCACTTCTTTCAATCTCTTCATCATCTTTTAAACACTGCCCCAACTTCATGGTGCCATTTGTAACGGTTCGACCCCACTTCTGGTACCACTTGTAGCGGGTCGCTTCCCTCGCGTGAGCTTTGCAGCCTCACCAAAAGAGAAGTCCCAGGGAGCCAAAGACTGATGAATGTGAGCAGGAGTCGGAGCCTGGTAATCTAGAGAGTCAGTAGGCAGAACAGCGCTCGGAACGGAATGATGCGTTGGGCGGATGTCAGATATTGGAGGACTTGCAGGTATCGTACCAGGATGCTACCCGAGTGGTCTAAGGGACATATAGTCAACGGTTCTCTGTCCGAGAACGCCCGCCGCCATGGGTCGAGCTGGATTCGACAGCTCCCTGCCCCCGTCTGGTTCTCTTTGGCCCGACACGATGGCCGCGTGCCGCAATTGCATGGATCCTAATTGGGCTGCCGATCGTGTGTCTTCGTCAGGCACAGATGTAATTATAGGCTCTATCTCTACGTGATTGGATGCAACTTCTACGCGGTCGTAGGCAAAGTCATTAATGTACATGCACGCGGGGTCGATATTAAGCGTTGTTTCATTGAGGGAATTGTTTTGATGTGTTGCCATTTGGCTTGAGTTCAATTCAACACCGAAACGCACACGCAGCTTAAACACCACTCGCAGTGTATGTAATTAATTAAAACTCGCAAACAAACAGTCAGATTTCACTATAATTAACTAAAACTGTCCATATGACAACCTATCGCCAAAACTCAGAACGTAAAAAGGGAAGGACTTAACTCCTTAAGCGTTAATTATAAGTCGGTCGCTATGGGTCATCTACTCGCTACCGCTAGATCACAACGATCAACGCTAAACGTTTGGGCCGTAATTTTAGAGGCTAAAGCTGAACCTTTACAGGACTTATGCTCGCAACTCTATCCCAAAAAAGCCGTGGATGACTCGGGCACTGGTAAAATCTAGTAATAAGAAAGCGAAATTGTATAAAAAATTCGTAAAAAATCCAAATGAGGCCAACAAAAGGAAATTTATCCTATACAGAAACAAATTTAAGAAAGTTAAATTGCAAGCCGAAAAAGATTATTATGCATCCGACTTTTTAATCCATAGTAATAACCTTAAAAAAACCTGGGGTCTTCTGAGGAGTATACTGGATAGAGATACTAACAGAGAAACTGTAATTACTGCATTGAATGTAAATGGTGAACAAATTACTGACCCTCAGACTATAGCAACTAAATTCAATAATTTCTTCACAGGCATTGCACAATCTCTTGTTAATAAAATACCTGCTGCAACTAACTCTTTTCTCTCCTACTTATCCCAACCCATTCCACATTCTATAGCATTAATCCCTTCTACACCTTGTGAAATAATGAACCTTGCGCATACCATTCGCACTACGCATAGTAAAGGAGTCGATGGAATTGACCCTGCCATAGCCCTATTAACATTGCCTAAAATTGCAATTCCGCTATCAGAGATTGTCAACTGCTCATTTACCACTGGAGTATTCCCCTCTGCATTGAAAACTGCCAAGGTCATACCCATTCATAAAAAGGGCCCGAGGGACAATGTTTCTAACTACAGACCGATTTCTGTACTCCCATTCTTCGCCAAAATATTTGAAAAATTAATGTACGCACGTTTAGATAGTTTTTTATCAAAAGAGAAAGTACTATTTCAGTCTCAGCATGGATTCCAACAGGGTCATTCTACCTACATGCCCCTTCTAAGCATACAAGACAAAATCTCTAATGCAATTGAAAATAACGAATACTCCCTTGGTATCTTCCTTGATGTAGCCTAGCTAAAGCCTTTGATTCTGTAAATCATCATATTTTGATCAAAAAACTTTATAACTATGGAATTAGAGGGACACAACTACAATGGTTTGTTAGCTATCTTGAAAATCGTTTTCAACTGGTTTCTGTTAACAATTGTACTTCTGATCTACAACTCATTTCTCACGGTGTCCCTCAAGGATCTAATCTTGGACCTCTTTTATTTTTAATCTATATTAATGATTTACCCAATGTATCGCCTTCTATTAGGGTTGCCAACCGTCCAGATTTTTTCTGGATCGTCCAGAAATAGCATCCCGTGTACAGAAAACATAGGAAGGTCATTCTGGACAATGCAATGTCCAGAAATAATATGAGTACGAAAAAATTAAAAAGTTGCACCATTCAACAAAGACGACAACTTTCCTGAAATATAATTTTTAATCTATTAAAAAAAATTTAAGAGTCTGAGATTTACACATTGTTTCAAGAAAGATGCACTCAATGTCTAGACACGAGTAGGCCTATACTTGAATCAGTGGTCAATTTTGAAAATAATGTTCCAGAATAAATTAAAATAGTGAGACTTGATGATATTTTTCACTCAACAGTTTGATAGAACTCATTAATTGACACACGTGGAATTACAGTTTTGAGAGATGACTTAGGCCTATACAAGGAACATTGCATCTTAAGAAATGTTCTTCCAAAACTGAAGGTAAAGCAAAAAGTCGATAAATGTTAGGTAGAATTCCTTTTTAAATGTGATGCTCCAAATATCAAGAAACTGGTTGGATATAATTTGAGCAATTCCGATCAGTAATGCACATGTTGAAGGTATTTTCTCATTGATTAAAAAAATCTGTGGACTGATGAATGCAATAGGTTGAGGTCTGAACTGGTAAAAGCTTAACTGTGTGTGAAAGTCAATGCATGTCGATCAATCTTGTGGAGATTTCTTAAAATTATTATGTTTCGGAGCAGAAATTTCTGCTCAATGCATTGCAAGCAAAGTGAACAGAAGTATAGATTTGAAAGAAAAATAAGACCTTAATGTACTTCACATTTCAGAATGATTGATAAATTTGAATCTTGTTATAGGTCTACTATAGTCGACAAAACAATATTCCTCTTGTACTTTCTGTGCGCATTCCATTATAACTTTCATGGTATCCATACAAGGATAGACTACAGATCCTGTACCTTACATAATTATTTTCACATTTTCTAAGTAGGCCTAAATTCTAAATGTGACATATTTTGCGGGATAGGCCTACATACAAGGACGATAATTTACTGAGTTTCACTCTTGTAGGCCCCTATGCCGCTGGAGCCTCTATAGACGGGATAGCCTATGGTGCTCCGCCAAAGTGGCCGGATCCTAATCGCTACAATTTTCACAAATCATGGGGGGGTTCGCACTGCGTCCAGAAATTTCATAATCGAAAGTTGGCAACCCTACCTTCTATGTATTTTGTGCTATTTGCTGATGATTCTAACTTATTTCATTCTGATAAATCTATTGATACCCTATTCAACACTGTTAATTCTGAGCTTCACCGAGTCGTTGATTGGTTTCGATCTAATAAACTTACTCTAAATTTGGATAAAACCAACTACATCCTCTTCAGATCCCATAAGAAAAAATATCCCAATGAACTTCCTATTCTACTTATTGAAGGGACTCCTATCACCGAAGTAACACCCACAAAATTTTTGGGCGTTTACATTGACCAGCATCTAAATTGGAAGGAACACATCAATAATATCTCTAGCAAAATTGCTAAGACTGTTGGTGTGCTATTTCGCTCATCTAAACTGATTCCTGTCTCTATCCGGTCTATGCTATACTATTCTCTTATTTATCCCTATTTAACCTACTGTAATTTAATTTGGACGTCTACTTACAAATCTAATTTTATCCGACTAGTCACCCTTCAAAAATATGCAATCCGTTTTATAGCTAATATTCCTCGCCGAGCCCACACCGCTCTGTATTTCAAGAAATTTGGATTATTAAAGATCGATCAAATTAGGCACTTGCAAATAGGAGAGTTTATGTACCGTTATAACCATAGCCTATTACCACTTGTATTTAATGATTTCTTTAACCTTACCTCTGATCGCCACTCTTATTCAACTAGAAAATTAACTGTTTATGACCTTCCCTACGCACATACTAATACTCGTCGATTCTCTATACAATATACTGGCTCCCAATGTTGGAACTCTCTCCCTACACATCTTCATTCCCTACCTAACACAAGATTATTTAAGCATAAACTTCGCCTTTATCTACTTAAAACACTTCCTGATATGTAATGGTTAAGGTTTCTGCTCAGTGGTCTCGCCAAGCCCTTAGTTAAGTCTTTAGTTAAGTCATTAGTTAAGAGTTGTTTTTCTCGTTATATACAGAAATGTCGATTGCTTAATTTTTTTTTCTTCTCTCTCCCTCATCATTTTTTTTATTCCTACAATTGAATGCTCTGTCATGTTTTTCTTTTATATTTTACATGAATTATGGGTGGCCCTATTAGCGGGATTTTCTATCCCTTCTGGGTCTCCCCTTCTTCACCAAATTGTGTTAATGTATTATTCAATGCCATAATTGTATCATGTTTGTTTGTTGTTTTGGTTGAGGAAAAAAAAATAAAAAAAAAAATAAAAAAAAATAAAAATGCACAGAAAATGACTATAAGAAAATATACATTTGTATCGCATACGTATAAAAAAATATTCAACCAGAATTTTCCAAAATTTTCTAATTGCTATTTCGTCATAAGTATTAGTCATACATGTGAACGGAAACTGTTTCAAATTCACTATCTAAAAGGTTAATGGCAGTAGCCGAAATAATGTAAATCGGGTGGATTCAGAGCGAGCATTATGGGTTCAACCTCCGAAAAAATAATTTTAGAATTTTTTTTAATTTTCCCCTATTTCTGTGTATCTTGTGACCACATGTGGTAATAGCAGAAACAATATAAATCAATATAAATCATGGGTTCAGTTAGGGTGGGGCTTTGCGGGATCAACCCCCAGAGAAAAAATTAATAAAGAAATTATTTAATTTTTTTTCATCCAATATTTTGTGTATCTTTTGACCATGCCCACTGGAAATTGGAAATGTCAACTGAAAATCCTCTCAATTTTTTAAAGGGTTATGCCCCTGATAAATACCAATAAATAACCATAAAGGCTACTGGAAGCACCTCTCTAATGGTTATTGCTTCACAGCGAAAATGTGATACCATTTGTAGGCCAAGGAAATGTTAAGGAGTGAAAACATTATTCTGTATCAGTCTAAGTAATTCCATTTAGTCATCAAAATGCAAGTTGTCCCATACAATGCTTTGCATGGACATGGACACAATCCCAGAGTCATCAACCGAGGAATCATGTTCACCGTCTGTGTCACTGTCAGTTGCATCATTGATGTCATTCCACAAGCAAGGGTCAGTCCAGTCAAAAACGTGATGTTAGGCTATGGTTGTCCTCGTCTGGGTAAAAAGAATGTCACAGCAAGCCAGAGAGCAAAGAGAATAGGCTAATGAGAGGCTGGCAACACAAAGTGCATATCCTGTATGCAAAGCTATTGGTGGTACAATAACAACCAGGGTCTCTCTTAACATCGGCTATTGCAACGATCAAGTTCCAAAAAGGAAGAACAATTGACTGGTCAATATGGAGTTAGAATGACATGGTGTTAAGATACAATTTAAGAGTGGTGTTCGGAGTCTTAAAGGCAAGGCAATGCCATCTTGGCCTTAATATCCCCATTGAAGCAGAGTATAGAGAAGTTATCGAATGAGACTACTAGCGTACTTTGCAAAGAGAAACATTAAACAGACCTGGCAAGGGACTTTGGGGTAGAGGGCTTAGGCATGGACGCCGCAGGAATTTTTGCTGGAGGGGCAAACACGATGGTCACGGTTAAGAATTTTTGTTGCAAGAAGCTGAAAAACGCAAAGCCGGTAGGAGCATGTATGGACCTTTTTCATAGCGCTGTTTTAGTGTATATTTCTCAGTTTCACTTTTCAATTTTTTTTAATACGAATAGTTTCTTTAGTGGGAAGAAATTTGCTAAAAAGTAGTAGTCAAAATGTAGGTTCCGAAAGGGGGGTGCAAGGGGGTGTGAGGCGCGGTGGTGTAGTGGTGGCGTCATTGCCTTGAAGCCGGAAGGTTCGAGGTTCGAATCCAACTCACCGCGTAGGGACCTTGGGCAAGCCCTTCACTCACAATTGCTCAGCGCTTCGGCGTGAAACTCCGATGCAGTGTCCGCTCTGCATTCGGGAGCGCCTCTGAGTAGAGAGAGCTTGAAGGGGCGCTATAACAAGTGCACATACAAACAAACAAGTCCGCTTGCCCCTGGAAAACGGAGACCTATTTTTCATTCAGTTATTTTTCATTCATTCTTACTCCCTTTAGTTAGGCCTACTTCTATATTTTAATCGTAATTTCTAAACATCTAAAGCACCATTCGAAAGTCAATTACAGGCACCTGCAGTTATTCATCGAGTCAAAGGGCTGTTCAAATGGTAGTCAGAAGAAGGTCTGAGTCCAGTTGTCAGAGGGACGGAGGGGCAGAATGGCTGTTAATGTGGGTGCCATTAAGGATTGGAAAGTGAAAGATCCGAGCATCAGATGAGTAGGGGTATGAATTCTTTTGAGCAGGCGAAGCGTCAGTTTTTGGGTGGAGCCTATTGGCCATGATCACCGTTTTTAGCAAGAGCTTGAAAAATGCAAGGTAGAAAATTAAAAACATGTTTATTTTATAGATGTTTCTAAACGTAAATTTCTTAGTTTCATTTTGTCCATCATTAGTATAATTAAATCTCAAACGCGGCGAAATTTGTTAAAAACCCAAAAGTAGCATTATAGTTTTTAAAAAAATAGGTGTCAATTTTCCAGATAGGGGGGGGTCAAGTGCCCCTTTTGCCTCGGCGTGAGGGCGCCCATGGGCTTAGGCCTTAGGGTAATGGTTTGACGCGGAATCTGTTCTCTCTACCCTCCAAATTGTCTACTCAACCTTCCAGTCGGCAAATGGCGTTGGTAAAATAAGTGGTAATACGTTATGGACGCACAGTGCTGTCGACCGTTAAATTCGACTCCTGTAAATAACTTGTGATCATCCGTCACACTATGAATTGCAATCAGTCTGCGACATGTGAAGTCAGTTTGTAATTAAATGCGAAGTTCACTGTTAAGATGATCATAAGCGAGGTTTGAAGTGATTGATGTGGGTTTAAGCTTAAGCAATATCTCCTCATGTCTCATATCTCCCCCATCACCACTTCCTCATCTCATATATCCCATTGGCCACTGGGATAAGCCATTGAGTGATGTCAATGTATTTCCTGTTCTGAAGATGCCATCCATTGTTCAGTCAACTGGAGAGATGGCAAAACCTACAGGGTCACAAAAGGGGAAAGTATTCAACTGCCCTCTGTCAACGGCGGACCCTGCTACGAATGCGGACCATGCCGTTATCGCGGGATACAATGCAGACAGCTATTCGAGTAAGGTTTTCATTGACGAATACGGGCGGTGGGCAAGGTCGTAACTTTCCTCCAGAAAGTGGTGGTGACTATTTGTCTGCTCACTAAATTTTCCTTCCCTTCTCTCTACCCTCGCCTTCGGCTATGATGAACTCTCCCTCCCAAAATCGAATTGAGTTTACTTTGTCCGTCACTTTCGGTCACGCGCAAAGTCGCACTCGAACAGTAAGCTACAAGCCGTTCCAGTCATGTTTTAATTTTTCTGTTATGAATATGATATTAATTATGAACTTTTGCAGCAATTCGATTTCAACCTACAACAAAATGGACTACCCAAGCTTACAGGGCGGTAAATCTGTTTGGAACTGTGGGGCGGTAAAATTTACCACCCCCCGCTCAAGGTGGAAGCTATTGGACCTATGCTTCCGTTAAGAAGTCGTCTGTAGGACAAATACAGGGCATACTGAGGTCGGTTACTGTAGGTGGCTGAGAATGACTCTACACGGTGTCACGAGTCTCACGACAACTGGTCCACGAAATATTGGTCCATCGACATATGGCTAGCGACAAAATGTTCACTGGGATATTGTAGTCGATGGTTTTGGCAGATTAAATAAAAGCTGGATTGATGATAAAACGTTTGAGAAATGGAAGCTGGATGAGGGTTCTTTTACAGGCGAAATAGAAGCTGGACTTATGAACAGAACGCTTGGGAAACAGAAGCTGGATGAAGGTTCTTTTACATGTGAAATAGGAGCTGGATTGATGTTTTTAGATATGAAATAGAAGTTGGATGCATGTTGAAGTACATGAATGAAAGTCATCAATCCAGCTTCCAATTGGGATAGAAAATCATGAAAATCCTTTCATAAATCCAGCTTTTATTTCATAAATGAAGAGCCTTCATCCACCTTCCATTTCTCAAGCGCCTTCTCATTAATCCGGCTTCTATTTTGGTGGACGAGTTGTCGTTCGACCAGTTGTCTGGGGACGAGTTGTCGTTGCACCAGTTGTCGGTGGACTAGTTGTTGTGGAACCTGAGGTGGATGTGGCACGTTGTTCGCGTGGACGAGAATCGAAGATCTAACCAAACAGGTGACGTCCTGGAATGCTGGAAGTAGAAGCAAGAGATGACGACCGCGAGAGAACTGTTATAAGGCACCATCAAAGATAAATTGAGCGTTTGGAGATGTCATATAGGCCTAGTAGGGAAGCTGAAGAACTGGCGATGGACAGGGACGAGTGGAGGAAGTGCCTTTCCCAATGTGCAGACCTGCACGGGAAGAACTAACTGACTAAGTTAGCACTGCTGCGTATAGGTGCAGACTGCAAGAAGCAACAATAATAATAGGCTAATGCCAGTAGTGCTAAGGATGTGACATTTGCCATTCGCCAATTATAATCAAACGATCGAAGTTACTGCCAATGATAAACTGGAAAATTCAGTCAAATTGTGCGCAGTCCTATCAAGTAGACTATCAACTTTGATTCGATGTTTCTTTCTATTCTCACTCGTCTCCGTTTTTATATCTATTTCCTACTCTGCCTCTTGATTTTTAGCCAAATGCTTCCATGCCAAAAAATAATTTTTTGCAGGACCAAAAAGTGGTGGTGAATTTCACCACCACTTTTAAAAGTGGTGGTGACTGGACACCACCGTCACAATAGAAAGTTACGCCTATGGCGGTGGGACGGGGAAATATCAAGGGAAAGATGGACGGAATGAGAGAAGGAATGACGGAAGGAATGCTGGAAGCAGGCAAGTACGAAGGATGGCAGGGAGAGGAAGAAAGGAAGATAGGATGTTTTGAAGAAATGGAGAAGAAGAAATGAATGATGCAGGAAACGACTGTTTTACGAAGGAATGAAAAACGACTATTATGAAAATTTTATAGCTTACTCCAAATTTCTATGAATCAGTGAACAGGTCCATAGTTAATCATTCTAAACCGTCAAAGGTTTAGGTTAGATTAATTGGCTGGCTGACTCTGAAGTACCAACGGGTACTGCAAAGACGTCAGTCAGTTATCTGTAGACAGCAGTTTGTCTGATCACCGGTTGTTTTTCTTTAGAAATGTCTTTGTTTTAAGTCTGCTGTCAACGACGCACTTAACGGCTGAATTACAATACTTCTTTATTTCAGCTGTCCATCCGAGGAACTACTTATCCCAGGCTGATCACGTTCAGTGCAAGATTAGCTGCTCAGTTTCTTCAGTCGTTCACCAAGAAATCTTTTCCTTGAAGAACGCGAAAAAATTGCTTCCTGTGTAGTCGTATTGTTACCGTAGCAACTGCTACTGCTTTTTCTGACATCAGCTATAATATACAGTGGCGGCGCTAGGGGGGCTGGGGGGCTAAGCCCCCCTACAAGAGGTTCAGCCCCCCCCCCTAAAAAAGGGTCATCCGAATTTTTTACATTGAAATATCAAAAATTTTCGGTCGATGACTAAAAAATAAAAAAAGGTCGTCAGAAATTTTGGCGGCGGAAATGGAAAATTTTCATGAGGTTTCGGTCGATGACTAAAAAAAAGGTCGTCAGAAATTTTGGCGGCGGAAAAAATGGAAAATTTTCGCCGCGGGGCTCAGCCCCCCCCAAACTGAAATCCTGGCGCCGGCACTGATAATATAATATCAATTCTATCAACTATCAAACATGCAACTCACAGTCTCCGGACACTTTTTTTGAATCCTGAGGGATTAGAACTACCATGGGAAAAATACTATAAAATCCTTTGAAAAGCTATCGACCTAAGTCACTTAACAGCCTTACAGTGGAAAACATTTTTTTAGCTTCAGTTGACTAAATTTATAGCCGTTTCTTTTCGACAGATAAGTTACATTTAGCATAATACTAATGAATGACATTCTCATAATAATTATAACGGTGTTTAGGTCGGTTTAGTCCAATGAACTATAGGCTGCGATTACACTTCCAAGTGAACTGATATCAGCTCTGACATTTTTAGACTATAGATTCACTTTTTTTAGACTGGATGCAAATGCTTCTTAAAGTGTAGTCCTGATGGTATGCACACAATAGAACTGTTGACCCATTTTAATTTCTAAATAAAATGCTTCGGTTCAATGCAACTACACATGTGGCAAATTGTCGTTGTCATCAGATTTTAAAAGTTTCTTTATTTTTTGTAATCTTGCGGCCTATAAAGTCCAAGGACATGTCAGCAAGTTAAACTGTTAGTTAACTAATTATATTTAGCGGAATTCCGGCATGTGTAACCAGTCCCCCTCGCCGCCCAACGGTTCCATTGACGATGTGCCGTCAATGCACATTGCACACATTACCTGAAGCGTACTGCTTTCTAATGAATTGTTCATGCTACTATAATATCTGCCACAATGGCTTTGTGGTGTGCAATGAAAGTTTGAGACCGATTTGACACCTGTCTATGGGGTGGGGGTGGAAGGAGAAATAAAACGTAATGAAATATCTCGCTGCACATGTACATAAATGCAGATGCAATATCTCCCTCATGTCCCATATCCCTCACTTGACATCTTTCTCAACTAGTATTTCACTCACATCACCTCTCCCTCATCTCGCCGATCCCTCAAATCACCTCTCCCTCATTCCATATATACCTCACACCACCTCTCCTTCAGCTCTCCTATCCCTTGCATCATCTCTTCCTCATCTCACCTATCCCTCACATCACCTCTCCTTCATCTCATATCTATCACATCACCTCTGCCTCATCTCATATATCCCACACTTCACCTCTCCCTCATCTCACTTCCCTCACATCAACTCTCCATCACATCACCTCTCCGTCACATCACTTCTCACTCATCTCGTCGATCCCTCACATCACCTCTCACTAATCTCACCCATCCTTCTCGTCATCTCAACTAATCCCTCACATCATCTCTCCTTCATCAGGCTTCATGTTTCCTATCACTCACATGACCTCTCCCTCATTTAATTTATCCCTTGCATCACCTCTCTCTCATCTCACCGATCCCTCACATCACCTCTCCCTATCTCACCTATAACTAACATCACCTCTCCCTCATCTCACTTATCCCTCACATTACCTGTCCCTCATTCTCTCCTATTCCTCTCGTCATCTCTCCCTCATCTCATATACATCTCTCACATCGCCTCTCGCTCATCTCACCAGTCCCTCACATCGTCTCTCCCTCATCTCTCTCCTATCCCTCTCGTCATCTCTCCCTCCCATGCAACTGATGAGTAAACACTTTCTTCGAAACCTTCCAGCTGTTGTTTTGCAATTATCGACCGCCAGAAGAAAATACAGGGATTTGTTTTTTTATTCTATATATCTAGGTTACACGCCATGGGTTAAATCCTAATTAATTGTAATTTTTCAAATATTGTCAGCAAATCGCATGATGAATTGATGATGTGTCCGTGTATATTTCGCATATATAAGCGTGTGTAATATATATATATATATATATATATATATATATATATATATATATTATATATATATTATATATATATATATATATAAGACCATATATACGAGAAAGAGAGTGAGTGTAGGTAAAAATTGAAAAGATTCATTAATCGAAATCGTTCAGCTGGTACTGCTTTGCTTAACCGTCACTCGATACCGATCAAAGCCACATGTGACGTAAGCAGAAAATGACGCACTTGTCTAATATTCATGATCAAATGAAAAACAACTATTTATATATGTATATAATTATACATACATACAGCCTCACACAGATAAACATATACGAGCATAGTGCCATACATGTTTATGCCTCTGTTGGCCCTTGCTATACCGTAATTATGTTGGGATAACGTTCCCTCTATAACTCGAGCTCACATCTCACACGGGGCACTATAATAGGCCTATACAGTTTCTGTCTGTTGTCTTAAAACTTTTCTTTTTTGAGTGGTTCCTCGCAATGGATGTAGTAACTCTCATTAGTTGCACCGTGAGAGACGTTTTATAAATTGGCAAATTAAAATATCGAAAATTAAATATAATATATAATTATACACAAAAATCACACATATGCTTTAATTGCGCATTATCTAACTGAATCATGTAATTATTGTATAGGTCTAAGTGTAGTGGGACGCGGTGGCTTAGTGGTAAGTTCGTCGCCTTGTGACCGAAAGATCGCAGGTTCGAATCTATAGGCCTACCTCAAGTCACTACGCAGCGACCTTGGACAAGTTGCTCATCTACAATTGTGTGCGAGGAAAGCATCCGTCTCTCACAATTTCTTTTATAATCTATGGGGCCGTCCATAAAGTACGTCACGCTATTTTTGACCATTTTTGACCCCCCCCTCTCCCCTGTCACAAACTGTCACAAATCTCGGACCCCCCCTAAAGTACGTCACACTTTCGGAATTTTTTTAAAGCATAACCATTTACCTAACCCTCTAAACCCTAGGATACTATCCCTAATCCCTCTGATAGTGACGTGTGTCCCTAAACGCTTTGATAGTGACGGGAAATCAACTTTTATCCCGCCAGGCCGGGTTTTAGACACGCCTGGCCGGGCCGGGTCGGATTTTAGGTACTAAAAAAATAATAATAAAGAATTTAAAAAATAAATGTGTGACGTCACACATGGCCTGTCACACTTTCTTACACCCCCTCCCCCCTGGAGCGTGACGTACTTTATGGACGGCCCCTATGCGCCCTAGACAGTGGCCATTCGTTCTACGAGTAAAGGATGTTAAAATATTTATTCCGAGGGTCCTATTTGCGTGGCCACAAATGGCATTGTTCTGTTCATATTGGTTTGATATCTTTATATTCAATGTGCCTCTACATGTACAATTGTAGGCCTACATGTAACTAGCATGGGTGTGGTTTGCTACCCGGATTTTATTTGTCTCATTCCCAATTAAACGAATGGTCTATGCATCTCTTGAATATAGGTCTATAATTATATCTTCCATCGTATCTTTTCTTAATCGCATCTTAACGGATCATTTATATATTATTCTGCTCCTTTAGCAGCGATGACCAATCAGAAGCGCGTGACACAACGAGAAAAACGAAAAGCTTTTAATCACTAAAATTTCAGACCTACTTTGGGGGAAGGTTTTTTTTAGCTCTAGAGTGAAGCAACCCGAGAGAGAGAGAGAGAGAGAGAGAGAGAGAGAGAGAGAGAGAGAGAGAGAGAGAGAGAGAAAGAGAGAGAGAGAGAGAGAGAGGGAGGGAGAGGGAGAGAGAGAGAGTGAGAGAGAGAGAGAGAGAGATGAGGGAAGAAGGGTGGGGAAGAGAGGGGAGGGAGAAAGATAGACGGATAGACAGCAGTTACCTGGCGACTGTCCTCTTGGCCACATGTCGTCGAGTCGTCTGTTAACTTTAAGTCGGATTGACGTTGGCGTCAGGCGTCTTCGCTTTGGGCGGCATTTGCAACCGACATCCTACCATCTGCTACACAGCTTCTGAGGAAAATGCAACTATTATTTACCAAATCAGTTTTTGGAGGGGCTAAGGCCTTCTTGGGAGGGGGGGGGGCTGAACCCGGGAAAAGATATCATTTACACGGTTAAAAGTGAATCTGGGTCTTCTTGGGGGTGGGCTTAGCCCCCTAGCCCCTGATAAACTCCGCCAATGCTTTAAATGTAAAAACTTTTTGTATAATTCCTATTATACTCCAGACCTTCCAATATTTCATTGACGTTGCATAAGCTCGTGAACTGCTGAGCACGTGATCGGCTGAGTATAAGCAACGAACTGAGTTTCCAAGAGGCTGTATATTCGGAGATGCAACCAATGGCCAGACATAGGAAATCATTCGAGTCAGCCTCGCCTATCAAACATCACGAATGACCCACCCCCTTCAATGGGGTAGAACAAGCAGATTAGGATTCATATTAGCCTATTCTAAAGCCGGTTTACAGCAAGGCTTCGGCAGCTTAGTGCATTTAATCGAGAAGAGCATTATAAACAGTTACATACTATGCAATAACAATAATTATGTATGTATGTATGCATGCATGTGCACTTGTTATAGCGCCCTTCAAGCCCACTACTCAGAAGCGCCTCTGACTACAGTGCGTTCACTGAATCGGAGATTCACCCTGAAGCGCTGGCCAAGCGTGCGATTGAAGTCTGTTGCACCTTATTCCGCCTCACTAGTCGCTGACTTCTGTGTACTTCTCAACATCCAGACTGATAAATTCACAAAATACTCCTGTTTTCGTGGTTTCAACTTCTCCTCCTATACGCATGACTGGCTTTAATAAGTCTACGTATCGATTCCGTCCATCAGGATATCGCACAGCTGACGACCTAACCTTCGCGCAAGGGGTTATATATATTCCACTTGCCACGTTGTTCGATGTTTAGTCACCGTTTCACCAGAGACTTCGTGCGTTGACTATACTTTCGGCAAAGTCCAGAGTATTCTGGTAAGTGTTTGGAATGGTTGGACACGGGAAAGAAGGGGAATATGGCAGATCATAAGGGATAGTCAGCAGGGCTTTTTTAGCGCGCAGGTTCGTTCTACACATCCTACTTCTGAATGAATTTCTGCAGCTGTTAGAACATTTCGGGAAGTTAAAAATAGCAAAAACTCCTCATTTTCATCAAATTGTGAAGTATTTACCATGGAAGATGTATGAGAAAGGAGAGAAGGGATTGTGCAACTCTATAAATTCTTTACAAGAAGGCATGGTAGTTATTTGAGTTCATCAACTCTGCTCAAGAAGCCAAACCCATCCCTTCACAAAGGATTCGTGCAAAATTAGCGCGCATGCAACTGAGCTACATATAGTCAACTAGCCATAGGCAACCAGCCAGTTACTTAACAAAATTCTTAGCTAAACACCAAAACATCGATTGGCTGTACAATACAGTTATTTATTCACTGGATCTGTAGTCATCTAGTGATTCTAGTCTAAATATAATATAAGGCATATATATATATATATATATATATATATATATATATATATATATATATATATATATATATATATATATGACGACAACAGATTGCGGGAAGTTCTATATTTGAATGGCAAAAGAAACGTGGCTGTTATTCACTTATTGTCCAACCAGCTGTCGTAAACGGCGTTGCCCCGGAATTTTAGGATTCGCCCTATTCCCGGTCAATGCCCTGCTTCCCCCACCCTCGCAGTGGCGTAGCCAGTTATTTTTTCATGGGGGGCAGTGGGGTGGCAGCTTAAAATGATGGGGTGGCTCAAGGCCGTAGCCAGGATTTGATTTGGGGGGGTGTTTCACCAATTTCCCTTCTGTTTTTTTGCATTTTTCCATTTCGGGGGGTGTTTTCATGGTTTTATATCATGGTTTTTACATCATGTGCTCGTAAATGCATTATATTATTTTTCACATTTTCCATTTCGGGGGGGTGTTCAAACACCCAAAACACCCTCTAGCTACGGCCTTGGGGTGGCTACCGTTGGCAATTAAAGCGTGCATCGGCATCGGTATATTGCCATAGACCAGGGGTTCTCAAACTGTGGCACGCGTACCCCTGGGGGTACGCCAGACACCGGTAAGGGGTACGCGAAAAATTCCAGAAATATCAATTTTCTTTCAGTTTATGGACTTTGTGTCCATCTTTCTTTGATTAGCAATGATTTTAACGTTGCAACATATGAGAGCATCGCCATTTGTTTCCTTCACAACATACAATAAGACTCATATATTATACAGTGTATGCAGCATCTTTATGTTTAGGCCTATTACTATAATTTTGAAACAAATAATGTATACATGGCTGAAAGTACCAAAGCCAGAAATTCTCAGCCTATATACAGAACTCAAATAGCGGAGAGCTGAATTGATTGAAGGATTAATTTCCGGTCGAGATTAAAATTTTACGATTCCTTTCCGCACGTCATATCTGGGTGAAACTGGTTTTTAAACTCTTTTTGCTATCAAAAACAAACATGGGGTAAATTTTGAAATTGACGAATGTTAAACCAGATAGGCCCTATTTTTAATATGTGATAGTCTAAACAACCTATAGCACTGCAGATTGTCGCTTTCTTACAGAGGTTATGGACCAATTTTACTTTTGTATATGCTTAAGAAATATTACTTTTAAATTTGCTTAAGAAATTTTATGATTGTATGATTCAAACTAAATTTTGCTTCCTATATATACGACTCTAATAAACGAAGTTACCAATGATTAAATGGACTTTTAGCTGTCACTGCAAAGGGCCTTCGCGCAATGGCATTTTGTTTCTGATCTGACTTTGATGGGGTACGCCATCATTAGATTTTTTACTTGGGGGTACAATACAAATAAAGTTTGAGAACCCCTGGCTGCCATAGACTATATATTTTTAGATTTAGGATGTATTACAGTATTGGACATAATACGCATGCAAGCCTCACTAGCTTGTCTGTCCCACAGTGCACTATAGTGGCCTGTCCCACTTTCCCATCACCCACCCTATAAGAAGTTATACAGGAAATTGTATAAAAAATAAAATAAGTCAGAAATTATATAACATTCTTTGATTCTTTATCACTCATAAAAGTAAAAAGTAAAAAAACCGCAGGGATTGGGGGGGGGCAGCTGGGGTGGCAGCCCTTTCATTTGGGGGGCGGCTGCCCCCCCCATGCCCCCCGTAGTTACGCCACTGCACCCTCGCCTCGCCCCATTCGCTTCTTTCCTCCCTCCGTCCCTCCCCTCCGTCCCTCTCTCCCTCCCTCCCTCCCTCCGTCCCTCCCTTTCTCCTTCCCTTCGTCCCTCCCTCCCCTCCTTCCCCCCGTCCATGCCTCTCTGCCTCTCTGCCTCCCTGCCTCCATGTCTCCCTGCCTACCTCGCTCTCATGCCCACACCGACACAGTAGTGAAGGTTTCGAGTGAAATGCACATTTTACACACAGTGTCACACACAATGTGTAAAAATTTGATTTTCGCCACCCACCTGGGCCCCCATGGTGGGACAGAATCGCAAACTCCTCCACCGGGTGTCCCATGCCCAGACCTACACAGTAGTGAGGGTTTGGAGTGAAAAGGTCAAAAACTGTGGAAATGCATTCCGGTCAAGCAGGCACAGGTTTCCTCTTTATTTTTCTAGATTGCTAGTCCACAACGTAACATGACTGTGCATATTATTAACATGAAGAATTGAAGATACATGTATAATATTAGCATGTATATTATTTATCGTGTGTCTGATGTCTTTTAGGTTCGCAGTTAAGTCAGTTGAGTGATCAGATAGAACAATGAAGGTTGCAGCAGCTGTTGGTATCTTCTGTCTCATCGTGACCATCGTCAACGGTTCTGTCTTCTTCAGTGACAAAGTCTATAAAGTCAACCCGGAAGGTGAACATTTCAGTCTACGTTTAAGAGCCAGGACCGTCTTATCCATTAGGCACAGTAGGCACTGAACCTAGGGCCTACGAACTTACCAGGGGCCTACGAAATCCTGAAAAAAATAGGGGAGAGTTGCCTAGAATGGACCGTTGCCTTAATTGGACCGCAGCCATTTAACACCCTAGATGCATATTTTTTTCTCGTTTTAAAATGTTGTATTCTTGCGCGATTGAATGTTGATTGCATCGACACAATCAGTTTTACGGAATTCTAAACATTTATTTAGTTGTGGTAAAAACTCTATTTCACGTAGTTTTGATCTAATTTTTGCCCTACCTGACATTGAGTGTACACAATTTAGGCAAGCTTTAAAAATTGCAGTCACGTTTGTTTTAATAAGAGCTAGATTTCATGTTAAAGCAACAATACTCGATTTTGCGCTAAGACCTGTTAAACTATCACAGGGTGAGTAGAAGTAGTCCGTGTTGCCTGAAATGGACCACATTAAGTCTCCTTAATTGGACCGATAATTTGGTGCGGTCCATTTAAGGACACCAGTACTTGCAATGTTATTGGGTGTGGTCCATTTAAGGACACCGTTACTTTCAATGACATGCCGTGATTCTCTAAACAATTACAATACCCTCTGTTTTTTTCATCAAACAACAGTCGATAGTGTAGCATGAAATTTGGCGATGCTGCTGACAAACATAGAACGAATAATTTCAAAATATGCAGTAAATATCAGCTGTAGGCTTAATAGTTTCATAACAATTGCTCTGATGCAAAACGCTGCTAGATGAGGTGTACTGTTCCTCTTTGCGAAATATATTTAACTGAGTACTAATGTAAGACTTCGATTCACAATCATTTATTCCCAGGCCATATGATTTCACTATACAGAGGCCTATAGACTATAGTCCATATTTAGACCTTCACTGGTTACTGTGACAAAGTAGCCTACTCCTAATAAGTCTGCAGGCAGATGTTATGCCAGACATAATATATTAAATTGATTTCAGCTACTCCAATTGTGTATTGATACTTTTAACTGTATGGTTAGACACCATAGGTGTTTTAAAGCGTTTTAAACATTTCCTTTTGGGTAAGATTACCTTTTAAAACGTCTTTAGGATAATGTGTCCCATTCAGGGCAACTGGTCCAATCAAGGACACCCTGTGGTCCATTCAAGGAAGCAGGTTGCCTTGATTGGACTTTTTACAGCTACAGCTTTGTTTAATTATTTCTCTTAAATCCGCGAATATTTTCTGTCTTTTTCTTATTAACAACATAGATGAATAATCAACCAAGCATATGGCAAACTTTCCTTTTAAAAATTCAGTATCATTTATGCTGCACACCTAAGTTTGCCTTAGGTGGTCCATTTATGGCAACTCTCCCCTATATTAAAAAATAAATGCAGTGATTGGTCAATGACCGGAAAAAACAAACAGAAAACGAAAACTTGCAAATTTTATTTAACGAGCTGACTTTTTAAAGGCTGGAGTTAGCTAATGAAACAGTAACATTGGCCAAGCTATATTATGTTAACTTTGCGGCACTTTGCATTCGCGAAATCGCTTATAACGTCTTCAAATGTCATTTCTCGCATTAAGTCGTTTTCAATTGAAAGTAATGTAAGGGAGGATAATCGTGCCTTCCCATCGTTGACAGAAGGTGGGCCTAATTTTTGATAATTTTCAGTTTCGAAAAAGAGCGTTCACCTTCACAACTTGTTACAAAAATAGAAAGATAAATTCGAAAAGCAATATTGACATTTGGAAAACTGGAGACCAGCTTTTCAGCTAATTGTGACCTAATCATTTCAGCTTCAGATTTATTGTCTGCAAACATTCGAGAGAACAAAAGAAATTCGTCAATAAATGCATCTTCTAGATCACATGGATATATCTCAATTAATGCCTTTGCTCTAATCACTATTTCTTCAGTAATTGATAAAGTTCTGTCAAGAAGAAAATTGAATTTTCATGTAGTGTTGCATAAGCTGCTAGCCGCTTTCCCATCTCAGTTATAAGTCTGTCTTTGATCACGTAGAAACTCTGGGTGCGGAATTAAAATCAAAACTGAATGCGTTCACAAAACATGGTTCAGCATAATTTTAAGAAATAATGTAAATATGTTGCAATTTGAATTAATGCAGAGTTGAGTTGGATAGGCCCTAGGGGCCTGCGAATAGATTAATATGCAAACGTGCCTAGGGCCTACAATGACCATAAAACGGGCCTGTTAAGAGCATGTATAATTCCGTGAGATCTAGTCAAGTGGATACATGACTTGTGTAGCGCCGATAAAATAATCCATAAAGCTACTAATCTATTATGCGCAGTTTAATTTGCAGAAGTGGGTGCCAGATATTGGTCCTACTGGTTCAGTCCGTAATAAACGAATTGTATGGACATTCTTCTTTGATACCGTACTGTTCAAAATCTTGCACAAAGTTTTTCTCGCTTTTGCCATCAATCGAGAGAGTAATTATTCTTATCTAGATGAGTATTGAGTATACCGTATGCAAGCAGTTTGATCAATCTCTGTTAGCTGTTCCGCCCCTCTGATCCTATGGTAACTCGACCCGGACCACCACGGACTTCTCTCACGGACAACCCTTCTAACGCAACGCAGCGCTCGTGAATAAGCTGGTGCCCTGCGCTTGGCTTTCGAGTGGCGCTTTAGAAATTTCGAGTTTACGATTACGAATCTCTAGACCTTACAATCGACAGACCTATAGAACATGGGCGCCCGCACACAGGGGCAAGAGAGGACACTTGCCCCACCTGGAAAGTTGACATCTAATTTTTAACTTCTACTTTTGTAGTACTAAATTTCTACGCGCTAGAGAATAATTATTGATAATACTAATGATGAACAACTATTCTGCCCCCTGTTTTGCTATTTGATCCGAATGCGAATCGAGCAGCAGTGTTGGATTCCATTCGAAAATGACGTCAGGATTTGAAACATTTTCTGTTTATGACCATCGACAAAGTTGGCATTCTTAGTTAGGTTATGGTTGTCCTCGTCTGGGTAAAAAGAATGTCACAGCAAGCTAGAGAGCAAAGAGAATAATGAGAGGCTGGCAACACAAAGTGCATATCCTGTATGCAAAGCTATTAATTGGTGGTACAATAACAACCAGGGCCTCTCTTAACATCGGCTATAGCAACGACCAAGTTCCAAAAAGGAAGAACAATTGACTGGTAAATATGGAGTTAGAATGACATGGTGTTAAGATACAATTTAAGAGTGGTGTTCGGAGTCTTAAAGACAAGGCATTGCCATCTTGGCCTTAATATCCCCATTGAAGCAGAGGATAGAGAAGTTATCGAATGAGACTACTAGCGTACTTTGCAAAGAGAAACATTAAACAGACCTGGCAAGGGACTTTGGGGGAGAGGGCTTAGGCATGGACGCCGCAGGAATTTTTGCTGGAGGGCCAAAACACGATGGTCACGGTTAAGAATTTTTGTTGCAAGAAGCTGAAAAACGCAAAGCCGGTAGGAGCATGTATGGACCTTTTTCATAGCGCTGTTTTAGTGTATATTTCTCAGTTTCACTTTTATTTATTTTTTAATACGAATAATTTCTTTAGTGTGAAGAAATTTGGTAAAAAGTATAGTAGTCAAAATGTAGGTTCCGAAAGGGGGGTGCAACAAGTCCACTTGCCCCTGGAAAACGGAAACCTATTTTCATTCAGTTAGTCTATTCATTCATACTCCCTTTAGTTAGGCCTACTTCTATATTTTAATCGTAATTTCTAAACATCTAAAGCACCACTCGAAGGTCAATTACAGGCACCAGTTGTTCATGAAAGGGCTGTTCAAATGGTAGTCAGAAGGAGGTCTGAGTCCGGTTGTCAGAGGGACGGAGGGGCAGACTGGCTGTTAAGGTGGGTGGAATTAAGGATTGGAAAGTGAAAGATCCGAGCATCAGATGAGTAGGGGTATGAATTATTTTGAGCAGGCGAGACGTCAGTTTTTGGGTGGAACCTATTGGTCATGATCACCGTTTCTAGCAAGAGCTTGAAAAAATGCAAGGTAGAAAATTAAGAGCATGCTTATTTTATATAGGTTTCTAAGCGTAGATTTCTTAGTTTCATTTTGTTCAGCATTAGTAGGCTATTATTAAATCTCAAAAGCGGCGAAATTTGTTAAAAACCCGAAAGTAACATTATAGTTTTAAAAAATAGGTGTCAATTTTCCAGAGAGGACTTGCACCCTCTTGCCTCGGCGTGAGGGCGCCCATGAAACCTTAAAACTTAAGGTAATGGTTTGACGTGGAATCTTTTCTCTCTACCCTCCAAAAGGTCTACTCAACCTTCCAGTCGGTAAAATAAGTGGTAATACGTTATGGACGCCAAGTTGGCTGCCGACCGTTAAATTCGACTCCTGTAAATAACTTGTGATCATCCGTCACACTATGAATTATTGCAATCAGTCTGCGGCATGTGTCGCCAGTTTGAAATTAAAGGCGAAGATCATTATTAAGATGATCATAAACCAGGTTTGAAGTGATTGATATGGGTTTAACCTTAAGCAATATCCCCCTTATGTCTCATATCTCCCCCATCATCCCTCCCTCATCTCATACATCCCATTGGCCATTGGGATAAGCCATTGAGTGATGCCAGTGTATTTCCTGTTCTGAAGATGACATCCATTGTGCAGTCGAGTGGAGAGATGGAATAACCTACAGGGTCACAAAAGGTGAAAATGTTCAACTGCCCTCTGTCGACGGCGGATCCTGCTTCGAATGCGGACCATGCAGTGATCACGGGATACAATGCAGACAGCTATTCGAGTAAGGTTTTCATTGACGAATACGGGCGGTAGGACGGGGAAATATCAAGGGAGAGATGGACGGAATGACGGAAGGAATGACGAAAGGAATGCTGGGAGCAGGCTAGTACGAAGGATGGCAGGGAGAGGAAGAAAGGAAGAAAGGATGTTTTGAAGAAATAGAGAAGAATGAATGAATGATGCAGGAAGCGATTATTTTACGAAGGAATGAAAAACGACTAGGCTATTATGAAAATTTTATTTTTTGCTATAAAGTTCATTCTATGAATCAGACAACAACAGGTCTATAGTCAATCATTCTAAGCCGTCAAAGGTTTAGGTTAGATTAATTGGCTGGCTGACTCTGAAGTACCAACGGGTACTGCAAAGACATCAGTCACGTCAATCAGTTATTTGCAGACAGCACAGCAGTTTGTCTGATCATCGGTTGCTTTTCTATAAAAATTTCTTTATTTTAAGTCTGCAGTCAACGACGCAACTCAATGGTTGATTTACATGTACAATACTTCTTCATTTCAGGGGACCTCCTGGCTGTCCATCCGTAGAACCAGTTATCAGCGCGTGATTGCGGTCCGTGCAAGACGAACAGCGCAGTTTCTTCAATCGTTCACCAAGAAATCTTTTCCCTGAAGAACGCGAAGAAATTGCTTCCTGTGCAATCGTAGTTACTATAGCAACTCATACTTGCTTTTTCTGACTTCAGCTATAATATTATATCAATTCTATCAACTATCAAACATGCAACTCACAGTCTCCGGACACTTTTTTGCCTCCTGATTCCTGATGGATTAGAACTACCACGGGAAAAATACTATAAAATCCTTTAAAAAGCCATCGACCTACGTCACTTTACAGCCTTACAGTGGAAAACATATACTTTTTTTATTAGTTTCAGTTGACTAAATTTGTAGCCGTTAATTTCGACAAATAAGTTACGTTTAACATAATGCTAATGAAATTACATTCTCATAATAATTACGGTCATTAGGCCAGTTTAATCCATTGAACTAGGCCTATATAATAAGCGTAGACTGCAATTACACTTCCGAGTGAATTGATAGCAGCTCTGACATTTTTAGACTATAGATTCGTCTTTCTCAAATGAATGAAATGCTTCTTATATTGTAGTCCTGATGGTATGCACACAATAGAACAGTATGCCCTGGTTAATTTCTAAATAAAATGCTTCGCTTCAGTGCAACTATGCATGTGCACATGTCTAATTGTCGTTGTCGTCATATTTCAAGAGTTCCTTTGCTTTTATTAATCTTGCGGTTTATAAAGTCCAAGGAAAGGCCAGCAAGTTAAAATGTCATTTAACTAATTATATTTAGCCCAGCCCCGTCACTTGTGACAGAGTGACCAGTCCTCTCCCTCACCGTCTAACGGTTCCATTGACAATGTGCAGTGCGACTTTCTAATGAGTTGTTCTTGTTACAACTATAATAATTATTATACAAGCCTCAATCGTGCACATCTGATGCCTGTTTCACACATCTAATTGATTTTCCAAGAAGCAAATGGAGAGTATACAGGGCCCAGGCTTGTCGGTTAAAGTTTCCACAGTTAGCTATAATTATGCTTAAAGCTCGATCGGCATTCCTACGTTTGCAAAGATTCAAATATCCGCTGCCTCTTGATGTAATATTTAACCACCGGCTCTTCAAAAATAAACTCATCAAAAGAAGAGAATAAACCAAACAAGTCGTTGGCTTAGAGCTCAGTACATTCTGTTTATTCAGAACAGATCTCGAGTGTCCAAGTAGATTAACAGGAATTTTAAAAATGCCTTGTTTGTCCGTCTGGACAGTTGGAAACGTAACTAATCTATAAGCCTATAGATTCCCATATGATGCGTGTGTGTGCGTACAGTGCGTTCCGAACAACAAGACTTAGTATGCTAATGAGCGACGTAGCCTAAATTAATGTTGGAAACAATAATTCATTCCCGCAATAATGTTATTTTAAACAATAATGGATGAAGGCCCATTATTGATACTTATGTGATTTCAGTTGGGGTCACAAGAATTTCTATCAAACTGCCGTATGTATGTATGTATGTATGTATGTATGTATGTATGTATGTATGTATGTATGTATGTATGTATGTATGTATGTATGTATGTATGTATGTATGTATGTATGTATTAGGGTGTCCCACGATTGCACAGGAAAAATGTTTTTCTTGAAACTTGAAATGCAGTCCCTCCAAAAAGTTTCCTTATGGTCCTATGATAGTACCTGCCAAATTTCTGGACATTTTGAAAATATTTAGAGGCCGCTCAAAGCTCACATATAATATGTGTAAGTTGTCACAAATTATACGTGCGACATATAGGCCTATGAGTTTGAAATTTTCGGAGGTCCACACTTTGATCCCACTAGCGTGCTTATGTATTGCTTAATAACCTTATATTGCTCTGAAATACTAAAATCTACAAATATGCAACCTTATTGTATTTGCGAATGAGGTTTTTCAAGCATAAGGACGACAGTTAAGCTCTCGAGCAAACGAATGATGTAAATGTCGTGCACTAGGATTGCAGGTCGCTACCTCCACATGGCAATCATCAGTGGAGTAGAAATGAATAAGGTTAACAGATTGTCAGTCTGATTTTTCTCTAGTTGGTGGAAGTAGCCTACAAACATGTTGGTGTGCTAAAGTTGACCTCTGGACCAGGACAGGAATCAACGGTTGCAGTTTGAACCTTTTGAAGTCGTGAAAGTGTGATGCATTAGGCCTAATTATTGGCAAATGCTTTGAGACAACGGCTTTCAATAACTGCATATTAAATAGAGTTTGCAATGCCTTGCACCCTTCTACATCAGCCATCAGTCGTAACATCTTGTTAACATCACAGAAATCTTTTAAGTCCAGTTGCCTGGTGCATTCTTTGTGTCCTTGGTAAAAATTTGTCCATCAATGGTCTGTAATTAAGCTCTGCAAGCCATTTAAAGATGAAACCTCCAATCTGGTTCACCATCAACCAAACCCTCGACCAATGCTACTGCAGTCTGCATCTAACAAATCATAAGAATTCATTACTGAACAGCTTTAGCGTGGCCATACTCGAAATATGACTATCAAGAATTTTAAAAACTCTTGGTATTCATGGTTGGATTGAACAATTCGGTAGCATTTCGCAAGCCTGTTGCCATCACAGAGCAAGTTGGATGGGTAAGGCAATATAGATCTAATTGCTTTATGATGGAAACGAATCACATATACAGTTGACGACCGTGAATTACAGGGCATCCAACCCAAACAAGTCTCAGATTTGTGATTGACATCTACAGTCAGGCGGTGTTCTCATGTAGAGTCACTGCTCTCTTTGAATTAATCCATAGCTTTATAATTCTGGCAATGCTGCTCTAGATGACAAGTCTGAAAATGATGCAACATCATTCTTGGTATACCAGCACCTAAGATATAAGAGATAGCAATTCTCTCTGTTCTTTCAGTGAGTTCTCATTAATGTGGAATAACGGGGTTATCTCTTCCTAAAAGTTTTTCCCAAACCATGCTGCGTTCAAATATAGTTTTCTCGATCTTTCGGTGAAAGAGTGGCGAGATAGCCAATCGTATAAGACCACGTGTGATTTTTCATAACGTTGGTCTGTGTAAATGACTGTGCTGAACAAACATGACGCAGCTTTGATACAGAATTTCAGCTCAACGATAACGAAGAACGTAGATCGGAGACAATTTCTCGTACAGGTTGTCGAAAAACACAGGCACATGTTTTCTAACCACAATTGTGACAATCTTGTTGACATGTGTAAATGTAGAACGTAGAACTGAAGAACAATTTGAGTGCAGTGATGTAGAATCAGCAGATCAGTATGAGAATAGTAAAAAAATAACGGTCCAGACGTTGATTTGTTGTGTAGCTGCATGGGGTGTGCAATTAAAACTTTACTGTGTGGTCCTAGGACAAATAGGGGTTGAACCTCACAGCCCCCTCAGAATTTCTTACTATGAAGCAGATGAAGGTATGGAGGAGCTAAAACCACGACTTGTTACATTATCAAGAGTTTGTAATGACTACTCCCAATGATTAGTTGTGTGTGCACTGATATTGTGTCCAAAGTTCAAAAATCTCAAATTTTTCTCGATTTTGCATTTTTTGAGCATAAGACTATGCCCAAAATATCCATTGTATCCAATAAAGTTAAATACCTGTTAATTCTACCATTCACGAGCTTTCCAAGGGTAGTAAATTTGTTATAATAGGATCAACGATTGGGATATAAAGGCATTTAGAAGTTGGACACATCAGGCGCAAATTATGCCAATATGGGTTAAATTTGGGCGGCTTGAGCCACCCCTAAATATTTTTTTAGTGTCATAAAACTTTACAGGTGTTATTATGGGACCATATGGAAACTTTTTAGGGGGACTGCATTTCAAGTTTCTAGAAAAATATTTGTTGGGACACCCTAGTATGTATGTATGTATGTATGTATGTATGTATGTATGTATGTATGTATGTATGTATGTATGTATGTATGTATGCATGTATGTATGTATGTATGTAAGTATGTATGCATGCATGTATGTACATGTATGTATGTATATATGCATGTATGTAAGTATGTATGTATGTACATGTATTTACATGTATGTATGTATGCATGTATATATGTATGTATGTATGTATGCATGTATGTATGTATGTATGTATGTATGTATGTATGTATGTATGTATGTATGTATGTATGTATGTATGTATGTATGTATGTATGTATGTACGTACGTACGTATGTATGTATGTATGTATGTATGTATGTATGTATTTATGTATGTTTGTATGTACGTATGTATGTATGTACATGTATGTATGTACATGTATGTATGTTAGAGTGGTCCAAAAAATGAACATTGAAATATTTGAAAGGCATGTTGTTTTTTCTGTACATCTGGTACAGAAAACCCCCAGTGCAAAATATTAAAACACTGTGACTCTATCTTCAGGTCACTCACAGCTGTCAAAGTTTTAACATACTAACTACATGGTAAACACTGCAATATAACTGCAGGCCTCCAGTCAACGAGCACTGATCCTTTCATTTTAGCTGTTAGCAATATTTTTTTATTGCCAGCATGAAAAGCAGCTGCAATTAGTGTTTAATTGACTTCCAGTGTCTAATAAAACTATCTAAGAAAGCGGTCAGCATGTCACAGTGTCGGTTCAGAAAGTCGAATTTGACCACGAGGATCACGATGAAGCTTCGTCACCTAGAGTAATGCTTAGGGTCTTCGCTCTTCGTCAGCGAGTCATTGAAGGTACTGATTGTTGCAGCTAATCTCAGAAATCTCTCTGTCACGTCATTCACGACTTGGTCTGTAAGCCTATTTAGGAGGAAGATCCAACAACGTCTCCTTGATACAAAGAGATTTCATAAACCTCTGGCTCTCTGTTATTTCCTCTCCTTTTCCCCCTAGGAACCCACCTTTTGCATTCTAGGTTCTTCTTCTTTACTTGTGTCTTGATTATTTCTTTTCTCATTCATTAACTGTTTCTTGGAGAAAAATAAGAACCCAGCAAGGTCAATTCCTAAATACCAGAAATGACGAATGAAATTAGTAAATGCCGCCTTAGTGATTTTCTCATTTGCAGCGTTGTGTTGGTCATCCAGGAGAGCTGCAGATCCCCTGTTAATAGACTTACAGAGGCACGAACTGTGCAAGTCTTCATGACCACGATGGCTGTATCTTGGCATTTTCTGCAGTCAGTCATTTTAGAGTCTGAAATGCATGGACTAGCGGACTGTTATGATGAAAGACCACTGTTGGTGATAAACATTTGAATAGCTGGATATCGGGTTCAGATCAGGGTGAGAATTGCCGGGGGGGTTGGGGGGTTCAACCCCCTCAGTCTCTCTTAAGACCCCCCTAGTTCAGTCTTCAGTGCACACCCCAGGGGGGTCGTCTCCAACCCCCCAGTTTTCAGTTGCACCAGTGCAACATAGCTTTAACTAATTTACCCAGAAAAGGAGCAGTTTTCCATGGTGTATGGTAATGGTGAAGCTAGAGTCTAATGCTCAGTGGAGTGCCGACGCGGAAAGGGAGAACAGTGAACCGTTGTCGCTTCATGCATAGGCGTAGTCAATGGCTATAGCCTGCGTCTGAACTTCCAAGTTCCACCCACTCTTCGGAGGACTAGAACTACGCATTATGCATACGGCACCTACGGTGACTCATCTGGCATAAGGGAGACGCGATCCATGCAGGGAGGAGGGAAGAGGGAAGGGAATCATCGCTGAAAGCTGTGCAGCCAAGGCAGGCGTGGTCGTCCAACTGTTGGAGGGGGGATTAGACCAATACTATCTAAATAGAGCTAATGGAACCTATGTTTCCCAAGCCGACCAAAGTTGGCTTTGACCTTAGGAAAGGGTCAGCAAGTATTGTATGATAAATTGGGCGAATCACGGATGCCTGACACCTAATTTACTCCACGGACCTGCATTTCACTGAAAACCACAACATGCAATGACAGACAAATAGGTTATCAACAAAGAGGTGGTCTGAGAAGGATGTATCATCGGATACGACAGCTGTGAAATATATAGAAAAGGCAGGGGTACAGAGAGAACTACAGAAGAAAGCATCGGTGGCTGGGCCACATACTTAGAGGAGAGGGTATGCTGGGGAATTTGCGGGCGGGACGTTTGGAGGGAAGGCAACGAGAGGCAGAAGAAGATTAAATATGTTGAGTGATCTCGATGATGTCCTGCGCCCTCCCAAGAGGAGGGCGCAGGACAGAGAGGGATGGAGGAGGGAGGAGGGGAACACGAGGTCGTTCATGTCACAAACCTGCCCAACCACGGACCCCTTTATAAGCGCGAGGACTGAAGAAGAAGAAGAAATATATAGAGCCTAACATAATCTGGCACATAGTGCATGTGTCAGAGTGGAAGTATAGAGCCAGTTTACATGGAGTGACGGATATTTGGAGACCCGAGTGTATAAACCTACATGGGATTATAAATAAAGCGCAACACTCCGCTAGGCGGCTGCTATTATAGGCCTATAGCCTAGCTAAAGTAGTCCTATAAATTCAAATTGTGAACGTGGTTAAAAAGATAAGCCTTCTTCAGTTTTGTTTCTCACAATGGATGCCTAAAAATTCCGATGGCCTATGAAAGTCAGCGTTTGGGATAACGATTAGCTAACCGGAAGCAACATCTACAGGGGCTGCGAACAGAGTGCACGAACAGCTGGATCAATCTGATCATGCACGTACGTAGGACTACACAAAGGTAGGGCCTATGCGATGCAGATCATTAATGTTATGGCTTCCTGGTCTCGATGAACTTATAACCGTCGTCCGTCGATTATTTGTTGTATTTCTTGAGCATTACCTCTGGTTTGCATCATATGTGTTTCTCTGCAGAATGCAACTGTTGTCTTAGAGGACATAAAATGTCTCAGAAATTTTTGATGCATATGGGGCGCTATAAAAAGTGCTCACACATGCATACAGCATACATACATACATACATACATACATACATACATACATACATACATACATACATACATACATACATACATACATACATACATACATACATACATACATACATGCATGCATGCATGCATGCATGCATGCATGCATGCATACATACATACATACATACATACATACATAATTACATTGACATTAGCTCCAGTAAGCCAAAAAATTGCCAACTATGCATGGCTCAAAGTCTGACCCCCCCCCCAGTCTTTTTTCGACAATTCTCACACTGGTTCAGATGATGCAGCCATCACAACTATGAAGACTGTATACAATATAGACTCTGTTGTGAGATGTCTGCACAAGCTAAATGCGACAGAAGCCAACAAAATACAACACCGAACAGTTAGCAACATCCGTAATGGATCCCATGGCGTGTTAGAAGCAGTAGAGTCAAATGACAGAGCTTCAGTAGGTTTTTCCCATGTCCATTCTTCAATGATCTTGAGAGCGACGTTGGTCATGGCAGCTCCAGTTCCCAATGGAAGCTTTGGCACAGCAATGAGCTCATCGAATTTGATATTTGGACTTGAAGCCAACAATTATTGACAAAAGGTCAACCCAGTGTGAGAATTGTGGAAAAATAACTGGGGGTTGAACCATGATCCACTTTTAATTGGGGTGTGAAAAACAGACTTTACTATGAGGCTCTAAGTAAGATTGGGGGCTGAAACGCCCAGTAATTCTCACCCTGGGTCAACCTATGCGCCCTCTTCTTTCTTCTGAAAGGTCTGCTACAATTACTTTACTATTCCAGAGTGAAACTAAGAGAACATCTTCCTTCTTGACTTCGTGGATGAAGAAATCTCTCAGATTGACGCCATATTGGTTCACCTGTCAACCCTGGCATGCCAAAGTGAGCTTTGAGAAATAGACTTTGGCTATACAGTATTGGACTGCAAATAGGATGTGACTAGAAAACCTGTTAAAAATAATGCTTTGGTCCAGCGTTGAAACCAGCTCAATTTATAAAACATCATAGGGGCACGTGTCCTAATGCTCCCTTCGAGTCTCCTAAGGGTAGGCCTGTTTAAGTGTAGGCCTACTTACCAATGTTCTGAGAGGGACAATCGACAAATTTATGAAAATTGTTCTTGAAAACTTCACTTTCCAGCCACATTAAGGTTGTCAGCAGCCCGATATTCAATGTAAAAATGCACGAAAAACCATTATATTTTGAACCCCATTTTGGGGGAGACCCCATGGTCAGATTTTTTTGAATTTTGGATATTTTATTCGGCAGCAAATTCTGAGGAAGAAACCGTTTAGAAAGCTTGTGCTACAATTTTTCCCAAGTCAAACTGCAAATTGCCTGGACTATTAATATATAGCTCCCAAACCCCAACTTTGATGCTCGTGAGTGACCCCTAAATATCACATTTTTGGCATAAAATTTCACACAGGTACTTTTTAGATCAAAATAAACAAATGTATCAACATGCCTCAAAAATCCAAAAGAAATGTTTTTTACCATGCAATTTTGGACCAGTCTAATGTATGTATGTATGTATGTATGTATGTATGTATGTATGTATGTATGTATGTATGTATGTATGTATGTATGTATGTATGTATGTATGTATGTATGTATGTATGTATGTATGCATGTATATATGTATGTATGTATGCATGTACGTATGTATGTATGTATGTATGTATGTATGTATGTATGTATGTATGTATGTATGTATGTATGTATGTATGTATGTACGTACGTACGTATGTATATATGTATGTATGTATTTATGTATGTTTGTATGTACGTATGTATGTATGTACATGTATGTATGTACATGTATGTATGTATGTATGTATGTATGTATGTATGTATGTATGTATGTATGTATCTATATTATAATTCCGAAATTCCATATGTTTGTTTGTTTATTTATTTGTACGCTTTTACTCTCCCCTGCAGAATAGGCTCGGAAATGAAACAGCGTCGGTTTAAAACAATTATTTATATCGATTCTTACCCAAATTATAAGGTCATCGCAACTATTTTCAGGTTTTAACTCACTTTAAAACAAGAAATATTTGCGTTTTAAGACAGATTTCACCAATAAATGATAACGCTGGCACTTTGGCGAAGTCTACTCCGCGTGACGTCATACCCGTCCAGTAATAATATCCGTAGCGCCCCGCAGGGACGGGTTACATTTGGCTTTTTGGAGAAGCGAGGTGGGGTGGAGGGTTGGCGAAAACCCGAAATTTAGCAGTCAACGATGGGTACCAGAGTGGGGAAGTGTTTAAAACCCGAAATTTCACTTTAGAACTCGAGTTATTAGCGTTTTAAGACAGAAGCGTTTTAAATCAGATTTCATCGCTCACGCGTTGGTAAACAGTATCGAGCTTCAGTAAAAGAGTCTACAGCCCGAATGACGTCATACAAGCCCAGTAATAATTTCCCTAGCGGGGCGTGTTACGTTTGGCTTTTTGGGGAAACGGGGTGGGGTAGAGGGTTGGCGAAAACTCGAAATTTAGAGGTCAACGTTGGGTACCATAGGGGACTGGTGTTTAAAACCCTAAATTTCCCGGGCCACGCCGGGTTACACATCTAGTGCATGTATATATGTATGTATGTATGCATGTACGTATGTATGTATGTATGTATGTATGTATGTATGTATATATGTATGTATGCATGTATGTATGTATGTATGTATGTATGTATGTATGTATGTATGTATGTATGTATGTATGTATGTATGTATGTATGTATGTATGTATGTATGTATGTATGTATGTATGTATGTATGTATGTATGTATGTATGTATGTATGTACGTACGTATGTATGTATGTATGTATGTGCGTATGTATGTATATATGTATGTATGTATGCATGTACGTATGTGTGTATGTATGTATGTATGTATGTATGTATGTATGTATGTATGTATGTATGTATGCATGTATGTATGTATGTATGTATGTATGTATGTATGTATGTATGTATGTATGTATGTATGTATGTATGTATGTATGTATGTGCGTATGTATGTATTTATGTATGTATGTATGTATGCATGTATGTACGTATGAATGTATGTACATGTATGTATGTACATGTATGTATGTATGTATGTATGTATGTATGTATGTATGTATGTATGTATGTATGTATGTATGTATGTATGTATGTATGTATGTATGTATGTATGTATGTATGTATGTATGTATGTATGTATGTATGTACGTACGTATGTATGTATGTATGTATGTGCGTATGTATGTATATATGTATGTATGTATGCATGTACGTATGTGTGTATGTATGTATGTATGTATGTATGTATGTATGTATGTATGTATGTATGCATGTATGTATGTATGTATGTATGTATGTATGTATGTATGTATGTATGTATGTATGTATGTATGTATGTGCGTATGTATGTATTTATGTATGTATGTATGTATGCATGTATGTACGTATGAATGTATGTACATGTATGTATGTACATGTATGTATGTATGTATGTATGTATGTATGTATGCATGTGTGCATGTATGTATGCACATGTATGTATGTATGTATGACATTGTATGTATGTATGTATGTGTGTATGTATGTATGTATGTATGTATGTATGTATGTATGTATGTATGTACGTATGTATTTATGTATGTATGTATGTATGTATGTATGTATGTATGTATGTATGTATGTATGTATGTATGTATGTATGTATGTATGTATGTATACCCGGCACGTGCATGCATGTGATTGAGGTTTGTTGCGCCTTATTCCGCTTCACTAGTCGTTGACTTCTTTGAACTTCTCAATGTCCAGTTTGATAAATTCACAATATCTGTCTGTTTTCGTGTTTTCAACTTCTACTACGAACGCATGACTAGCTTTAATAAGTCTACATATCGATTCCGTCCATCAGGATATCCAACAGCTGGCGACTTAACCTTCGCGCAGGGGGTTATTTATAATCCCACTTGCCACGTTGTTCGATGTTTAGTCACCGTTTCTTTCACCAGAGACTTCGTGCGTTGACTGCTTTCGTCAAAGTACAGAGTATTCAGGTAAGTTTTTGGAATGGATGGACATGGGAAAGAGGGGGAATATGGCAGATCATAAGGAATAGTCAGCAGGGCTTTTTGGCGTGCAGGTTCTACACAAAAAGTGCACTTCTGAATGAATTCGTGCAGCTATAAGAACATTTCAGACAGTTAAATATAGCAAAAACTGCTCATTTTCATCCATTTGGGAATTATTTACCATGGAAGATGGGAAAGGAGAGAAGGGATAATGCAACTCTATAAATTCCTCAAAAGATGGCATGGTAGTTATAATGTGAGTTCATCACCTCTGCTCAAGAAGTCAAGACAATCCCTTTGCAAAGCATTGATGAAAATTAGCGCGCATGCAACTGAGCTATAATAAAAAAATTATAGTCAACTAGCCATAGGCAGCCAACGAGTTACTTAAAAATTTCTTAGCTAAACACCAAAACATCGATTGGCTCTGAAATTCAGTTATTTATTCAGTGGATCTGTTGTCATATAATAAATAGTCTAAGCATAATATAAGGCATATATATGTATATTATATATTTAATAATATTTATATAATTATATATTCTTTCTTTCTCCTCCGTCAAGTGTTCACCGACGATGAGGCTCTAACAAAACTTCTCCATTTCGGTCGGTCTCTTGCGAGTTCTATTGCCTTTCTTAGTTCCAATCCTCTGTCTTCTATGTCCTCCAGTACGTTATCTATCCATTTCTTCTTTGGTCGTCCTCTGCTCCTCGTTCCTTCCACTTCTCCGTGCAGCGCCTTTGCCGGCATTCTTCCGCTCTCCATCCTGATCACATGTCCATACCATGTTAGTCTTCTTTTCTTTATTCTTTCCACTACTGTTTTCTTCTGTCCTAGTTCTTCTCGTGTCACCTCATTCCGTATCTTTTCTCTCCGTGATCTATTCAGTAGACCTTTTAGCCATCCCATCTCCGCCACCAGCAGTCTTCGTTCATCCTCCTTTTTCACGCACCAAGATTCTGCTCCATACATAAGGACCGGTAACACCAGTGTTTCATATAGCTTGGTTTTTGTTCTTGTTGAGATGTTGCCTGATCTCCATAGTTTCCTCAGCTTCCCAAACATTGCTGACGCCAGCCCAATTCTTTTCCTTATGTCCCTTGTCGACTCTGCATCTTCCGTAATTACTCCCCCTAGGTACACAAATTCCGCCACCTGCTCCGGCTCCTCTCCTTCCAAGATGATGGTTATCTTCTCTTTTTTCTTACCAATTGTCATTGTTTTGGTCTTCTCTGCATTGATCCTAAGCCCGAATCTTTTACTACTTTCGTGTACCCTGGTCGCTATAGCTTCTGCAGTTGGTTTTCGCTTTCCGCCATCAGATCTATATCGTCTGCAAATCTTAAGTTGTTGACTATTTCCCCATTTATTCTCACCCCTATTTCTGTATCTGCCATCATTGCCTCCAGTATCAGGTTGACAATGATGGACATAGCGCTGGCAGATACAGAAATAGGGGTGAGAATAAATGTATAAATATATATGGCAACATTATATTTCGGGAAGTTCTATATTTGACTGGCAAAAGAAACAACGTAAAATTACTATGCATACTTTGCATAGTACGGAGCCCCTAAAGGGACATGAATACAAACTATTTTATGTTGTGCGCACGAGTTGATAAGCCGTGGGAACGACTTAGTAACTCGTTCCCACGACTTGGTAACTCGTGCGCACGAGTTACAAATCGTGAGCACGAGTTACGAGTCGTGCGCACGAGTTACGAAGTCGTGAACACGACTTGGCAACTCGTTCGCACGACTTAATAACTCGTGCGCACGACTTAGTAACTCGTTCCCACGACTTATCAACTCGTGCGCACGACTTAGTAGCATAAGTTGAGCGCCTCTGAGTAGAGATCGTGAAGGGGCGCTATATAAATTCATGTGATTGATTGATTGATTGAAGTTGTTGCAATGACTGCCGTATATTTATAATGTGCCACGACTCAAACTGCTCTTATTTGAATGATTTCGTGGTATGCCTAGCTGGTGGTGTGTGTGGTGAGTGTTAACGTTAAAGCATATCTCGTAGACATTGGCTGTTAGGAATAGGCCGGTGTCATGAAACGGAGTATCCCCCCTGAAAGCTATCCGGGGGGATGAATTAATCTATCCCTCCGGATGGAATTAACCGGTCTATACTATCCGGGGGGATAAACCATTCTATCCCCTTTTTCGAAAAATGAGCATAATAAAAAAAGTTATGCTGCAATCTAAATTTAAAGTGACTCTAATTGTTTTAAGTGACCTAAGCAATGCTCAGATAAAGGCAACTCGAATTTATTTAGTGACTCTGGGTGTTTTTAAGTGTTTTAAAAGTTTTAAGTGCTCTAAAAACAGGGTAAAACAAATTATATAGTAAGAATAAACATACTTGCTAGTGTCATTGTTCAAAATAAAGCAGATGAAATTTAATTTGTCCAAAAAATTACACGCGGAAGCGGTTTTTTCGACTGTTTTAAATTTGGGGGATACAATTAATACGGGGGATACTCTATTTCGTGACACCGGCCTATTATAGGCATAATTACAAAAAAGATGTCTATGACATAGCAATATAATCACGGGCTCCATTAGGGGCCTATATAGGCCTGATAAAAGTCGTGATTGCAACGGTGAATTAGTCTGTGCGTCCATCTTTTGACCCACTGCACCAGCAATTCAGCAGCATTACCACAGTATAAATAATTATCTATACGGTGGTGTTACTGACAGAAACAATTTTGCACAGTTTTTTTAGACACGGTGTAGACACGGAAGATGATACGGCGTGGCAGAAGCTATGCGCTATATAAATCGTCTTATTATTATTATCCATTCACCATAGCCTAACTATGACGTTATTTTGAAGACACTTTACATGCAACATTCTACATCCGGGCAGCATGTATATACCAGAACCACGTATTTCCGTCATTAAAACGGCGAAGTGTCAAACCACGCAGAATTCTTTTCAAGTGTCTCTCGCTTACGGTTATAGGCCTATGGTGTACTTTTTCCAAAGCACGGACAACATCCCTATAAAGCAATCTCATTTCGAATTATTTTGTTGCCAATTATTCTTGCACGGAAGACATTGCACATATTGTCCTAGGGTGTCCGCGAAACAGCGCGTTTTTTTAATGCTTAGCCTAACCCAAATGATCATCTATTATTAGTTAACCTATAATAATAGAATAATATTATTCTTAGGCTTAAACTACTAGGTAGGGCCTAGCACGACATAGCCTATTACTAAGTCGTGCGCACGAGTTACGAAGTCGTGCGAACGACTTAATAAGTCGTGCGCGCGACATAAAATATCTTGCATTCATGTCCCTTTAGGGCAGTGGCGGCGCCAGGATTTCAGGTTTGGGGGGGCTGAAGCCCCATGCCCTTCCTACCTCCCAGGGACGAAACTAGAAAATTTTCTTCCACGGGCAGTCATATTGCAATCACCGTAGGCGTGAATCTGCGAGTGCCGAATGCAAGAACGAATTAGCACATGCCGACTAGGGGGTCGGTGGGAACGTCGTAAGCTACCCCAGCTGAGGGGACCGAAAGAAAAGGGCAGGTCTTAAAACCTCTTAAACGGTGAAAACCGAAAGAAAAGCTCTGGCCTTAAATACCTCTAAAACGATGTAAACCTCTGCTTTTATGTGTATGGGACCTAAAGAAAAACTCTGGCTTTAAACACCTCTAAAACGGTGACAACCTCTGCTCTTATGCGTTTCCGAAAGAAAAGGGTCGGCCTTCAACACCTCTTAAACGGTAAAAACCGAAAGAAAATATCTGGCATTAAACACCTCTAAAACGGTGTAAGCCGTAAAGCTTTTATGCGTACGGGATCGAAAGAAAAGCGCTGGCCTTAAATACCTCTATAACGATGTCTGAAAAGATTCAAGAATCTTGCTCTTAAGTGCTGTAATATGCCGAGAAAATTTCTGTCCAGGGTAACGGTCTCTGTTGTCATAAACTCTGGCCAAATCAGATCCATCCATCAACCTCTGCTTTTATGTGTATGGGACCAAAAGAAAATTTATGGCCTTAAACACCTCTAAAACGGTGTCAACCTCTGCATTTATGCGTATGAGACCGAAAAAAAGCGCTGGACTAAACAACTATATAACGGGGTAAACCGAAATAAAATGGCTGGCCTTAAACACCTCTAAAACGGTGTTAACCGCTGCATTTATATCTATGGGACCGAAAGAAAAGCGCTGGCCTAAACACCTATAAAACGGCGTAAACCGAAATAAAAGGGCTGGCCTTAAACACCTCCAAATTGGTGTTAACCGCTGCATTTATATCTATGGGACCGAAAAAGGCGGGTCTTAAACACCTCTAAAACGATGTCGACCGCAGCTTTTATGCGTATGAGCCCGAAAAAAAGCGTTGGAATTAAACACCTCTAAAACGGTGTCGATCTCTGCTCTTATGCGTATGGGACCGAAATAAAAGCGCTCGACCTAAACACCTCTAAAACGATATAAACCTAAAGAAAAGCACTGACCTTTATTAAAACCCCGAAAACGGTGTCAACCGCTGCTTTTGTGCGTTTGGGACCGAAAGAAAATCGATGGCCTAAGACACCTGTAAAACGATGTCAACCGCTGCTTTTATACGCATGGGCCCGAAAGAGATGCTCTGGCCTTTAACACCTCTAAAACGGTGTAAGCCTCTGCTCTTATGCGTTTAGGACCGAAAGAAAAGCGCTGGCCTTATAAACACATCTAAAACGGTATAAACCTAAAGAAAAGCACTGACCTTTATTAAAACCCCGAAAACGGTGTCAACCGCTGCTTTTATGCGTTTGGGACCGAAAGAAAAACGATGGCCTAAGACACCTCTAAAACGATGTCAACCGCTGCTTTTATACGCATGGGCCCGAAAGAGATGCTCTGGCCTTTAACTCCTCTAAAACGGTGTAAGCCTCTGCTCTTATGCGTTTAGGACCGAAAGAAAAGCGCTGGCCTTATAAACACCTCTAAAACGGTATAAACCTAAAGAAAAGCACTGACCTTTATTAAAACCCCGAAAACGGTGTCAACCGCTGCTTTTATGCGTTTGGGACCGAAAGAAAATCGATGGCCTAAGACACCTCTAAAACGATGTCAACCGCTGCTTTATACGCATGGGCCCGAAAGAGATGCTCTGGCCTTTAACACCTCTAAAACGGTGTAAGCCTCTGCTCTTATGCGTATTGGACCGAAAGAAAAGCGTTGGCCTTAAACACCTCTAAAACGGTGTAAACCGAAAGTAAACACTGGCCTTTAAACACCTCTGAAACGTATAAAAAGCTCTTAAGTGCTGTAACACGCCGAGCAAATTTCTGTCCAGGGTAACGGCCTCTGTTGTCATAGACCCTGGTCAAATCGGATCAATCCATCCATCTGAAACGTATGGGACCGAGAGAAAAGCGCTGGCCTTAGACACCTCTAAAACTATGTCAACCGCTGCTTTTATATGGATGGGCCGAAAGAAAAACGTTGGCCTTAAACACCTCTAAAACGGTGTAAACCGAAAGTAAACACTGGCCTTTAAATACCTCTGAAACGTATGGGACCGAAAGAAAAGTGCTGGCCTTAGACACCTCTAACACTTCTGTCCAGGCTAACGGCCTCTGTTGTCATAGACCCTGGTCAAATCGGATCCATCCATCCATCTGAAACGTATTGGACCGAAGGAAAAGCGCTGGCCTTAGACACCTCTAAAACAATGTCAACCGCTGCTTTTATACGTATGGGCCGAAAGAAAAACTTTGGCCTTAAACACCTCAAAAACGGTGTCATCCTGTGCTCTTATTCGTATGGGACCGAAAGAAATCGCTGGCCATAAACACCTCTAAAACGGTGTAAAGCTTTATGCGTAAGGGACCGAAAGAAAAGTCCTGTCATAAGCTTGTGAGGGAAACGGCCAATAGAGAAAATGAGGGATTAGCCCCCACCCACCCTGGCCCCCCATGGTGGGAGAGATTCGCCGACCGCTCCCCCTTGACCAGTGTTGTGTCGAGCCAGGTCCCCTGCGAAGGATTGTGGTCGATTGCTTGAAAGGTGTGGCCGCGCATGGCTAACACACAAACAAACACACAAAGTTACCAAAATATATATATTAGATACAAATAATTATCTGCACATAAATGTTTTATATGCTAATAGCACTAGGACTTCTAGGTTGACCATGATAACTATATCAAACGGGCTGGCCCGGACAGTGGTCTAATACACAACAAGAATATAATATTATACCGAAAATACCAATTTTCAGGTGTGTAAGAGAAACATGATGCAAATCTGCCAACTACATTGTTGTGTCCCGTGTCCCGGACCTTGGCATTCGTCCATTGCCGGTGTACTGCGAGATTCTATTCGGCAGCAAAACTATCCAAAAACTATCAGAAATTTAAGACATAAGCCGTTATAGACATTTTCAGCATTTTGCTTTGGGGGGGGCTGAGCCGCATTTAGGGGGGCTTAGCCCCCTCCAGCCCCCCCCTGGCGCCGCCACTGCTTTAGGGGCTCCGTAGCATAGCCTATTATTATCATGAAGAATTGAAGATAGGCCTACATGTACACGTATATTAACATGTATTTTTTTATCGTGTATCCGATGTCTTTTAGGTTCGCAGCTAAGTCAGTTGAGTGATAAGATAGAACAATGAAGGTTTTAGCAGCTGTTGGTATCTTCTGCCTTATTGTGACCGTCGTCAACGGGTCCACGTTCCGCGTTGATACAGTCTACCAACTCGAGCCCGAAGGTGAGCATTTCAGTCTACGTTAAAGAGCATGTATAATTCCGCGAGATCTAGTCAAGTGGATACATGACTTGTGTAGCGACAATAAAATAATCCATAAAGCTGCTAATCAATTATCATATGCAGTGTAATTTGCAGAAGTGGACGCTAGATATTGGCCATACTGGTTCAGGCCGTAACATGGCTATTATATGGACCCAAACGAATTGTACGAAACTTCTTCTGTTACTGTAGGCCTATCAAAATCTTGCGCAAGGATTTTTCCGCTTTTGCCATCAACAGAGAGTAATGCTTATCTGGATGAGTATGCAATCTGTCTGATCGATCTCAAGACCTTCCAATCGACAGACCTAGATAAGACCAGAGAGGTTTTAATGTAGGTGTATAAAAACGTCACTTGTTGGCCTATACTAGGGTGACCATACATTTCGGTGCCCCGACAACTTACATAAAATTGCGAAATTGTCCCGGTTTTTGACAAGAAGGAAAATATATTGTCAATTTGGATATAGGAAATGTCCGTTCTTTGTAAATTGCAGGATCATGCATAATTTGTAACCCAAAAGAAGTCTTATGAGAGTGAAGTTGTCAATTTATATGAATCGAATGTGGCCTACATAAAGAATGCAACTTCTGCGACCCTTGTAATGCAGTTGTAAAACAGGTCTACTGCCGATGCAGACTAACTATAGATAACGACTTTAAAAGTTTCCAGCCTAATAGGGGCCGGTATCGCGGGATATTCTATTCTATCTATAGGCGCAGTGGCGGCGCCAGACACTTTTTTTAGCCAGGGCAGCCATACAAGTAACTAGGGCAGAGGGCGAATTGTGTTTTCGGTAGTAGGCCTACGGGCTTACATGGGCCTATAATTTGGCGCCACCGTGCTCACCATAAATGGCCAGTGATGCCACAGCTGGTCTTTTCCCAGATCCGTTTTTTGGACTTCGTCTGGGTTTCTGGCTTGTTTTGGGGCAAAATCTGTTTAAAATTGCTTGACAATTTGTTTTCACAACTAATGAATATTCTGTGCACTGAGCAATATACAATTGTATTTATAGCGAAATTCAATGCAAACTGGCTGCGCTACACAATTTTTATCTCACTAATTTTAACGTGAAACTCCACAGATCAAGATCGTATACGTTTGTCAATCCACGAATAATTCATAACCTGGTGATGCAGAGGAATGGTTCTTCGCAGAAATAAGCCGTTTCGACATCTCAATTTGGGTATACGGCCTAAGTCACTCCTCCTTGCTGAGCAGCACGATGTCTATTAATTCTTACATCATGCTGAGCAGTATCGACATCTTTGACATGTATAGGCTATAGGTCAGGTTCTTTTTTGCAGAGTAATAGAGTATTAATGTTTTAGATGGTTTAAAAGTTGGATTGCAAATGTATTGAGAAAATTTGGCTGGAAACTTGGAGAAATTAAAAACTTCCTAAACGGATGTTGTGTGTTTAGGTCTACAGTTCCTGTAGGTTCGACCGACCCGCTGCGCAAGCGCACAAGATATATGTCGCTTCAGCTTATTGTCTATATGGATGTCCAGTCTCGGACCACATTGACACTTGATGTTTTTCGAAATTTAAGAGTTTCAACAATAGCCTATTTGATTCAACTCATTTGACGAACAGTTTTATCAACCCTCATCCGAACAAGAGAAATCCAACTTAATTTGAACAAAAGGGGGTCTAAAATCTCTTAGATGAATAACCTGGGCTTTTTTCACAACGATATTTATTTTCACAACGGTTTATTTCAGAAACCTCAGTGGCAACACTGTAAATCACCCACCCTACACGATTAGGGTTGACTGGTAAGAGGACCAGAATAAAAAATCTGATGGGCAAATCCATAAAACCGACCATTTTTGACATTTCGAAAACCAACTTATAGATCTTAGGCCTAGCCTATAGACTAATCTCAGTGACTTAGTGAAGCATTGCAAATTCTCTTTCGAGTATCAGTTCGAAAGCAAAAAGTTCAGCAAACAAAGTAACTGTGTCAAGCATAAAATATTATATATCCGGTAATCTTGGTCTATTGTCTACGCAACTCGTTACGCTTCATTTGGAAAACGATAAAACGACAGTTAGGCCTATGCTGTTAGTTGTATACGGTAATGTGGATAGACAGCCACAGAATTTTACCCTGCCAGAACTTCTGTCATAACAGAATTTTGCCATGCCCGAATTTTTCCCTGCAAGATCTTTTCCCTGCCAGAATTTTGCCCTGTCAGAATCTTTGTCCGGCCACAATTTTTCCCTGCCAGAACCTTTGCGCTGCCAGAATTTTTTGCTCTGCCAGAATTTTTGCCATGCCACAGAAGTGAGAGAACGGACGGACGGACGAGAACAGTACGAAACAATAATTATGCCCGAACAAATTCTGGCAGGGCAACGACAAGGGCAAGGCATTTTTTACCAGGGCATTTGCCCTGCCATGCCTTGGCGTAGCGCCGCCACTGTGTCAGAGTATTGGAAATATCCGGTAAAATTGTTACCAAAATGCAGGCGCTTTACAAATGCTAGACATAATGATGAACAACGCTATTCCAATTGGAAACTACTTATGATAAGGATATTCTAAGCAAGAAAACTGAAAAAAATAAGTTTTCATTGCCTTTAACATCGGTTACAGCAACGACCAAGTTCCAAAATGAAGAACAATTAACTGGCCAATATGGAGTTAGAATGACATTGCGTTAAGATACAATGTTAGAGTGGTATTCGGGGTCCTAAAGGCAAGGCAATGCCATCTTGACCATTGCAGCGGAAGATAGAGAAGGATCCTCCTAACGCACTTGGCAAAGACAAGTTTTAAACATACCTGGCCAAGAACTTTGGGGAGAGGGTTTAAGGTAATGATTTGATGCGCGCTCGTTTCCCGCTACCCTCCAAAAGGTCTACTCAACCTTCCAGTCGGCAGATGGCGTTAGTAAAATGTGTGCTAGTGCGTGATGGACGCCCAGTTGGTTGTCGACCGTTAAATTCAACTCCTGTAAATAACTTGTGATCATCCGTCATAAGTCATTGGGTGATATCAATGCGTTTCCTGTTCTGAAGATGACATCAAGTGTGCGATCACATGGGATGATGGTGAATTCTACAGTGTTCCGAAAGGTGAAAGTGTTCAACTGCCCTCTGTCAAAGGCGCACCATGCTACGACTGCGGACCATGCGATGATGACGGGATAGAATGCAGACAGCTATTCAAGTAAGGTTTTCATTGACGAATACGGGCGGTGGGACGGGGGAAATGTCAAGGGTATAGATCGACGGAATGAGGCAAGGGATGACGGAAGGAATGCTGGAAGCAAGCAAGTGCGAAGGTCGCTGGGAGAAATTAAAAAATGGATAATGGAAGAAAGGATTCGTTGGAAGTAATAAAAAAGAAAGGTGAATGATGCAGGAAACGATTATTTTACGATGGAGTGAAAAATGACTTATGAAAATTTTATATCTTATTCCAAAGTTATTTCTATTAATCACTCAACAGGTCGAGTCCTATAGATAGGCTAAACATTCTAAACCGTCCACGGATTAGATTAGATTAATTGGCTGGCTGACATTTTGAAGTATGCCTACCAACGGGTAGGCTACTGCCAAGAAGTCAATCAATTATTTGTAGACAGCAGTTTGCTTGCTTGTCGGTTGCTTGCTTTAGGAATATCTTTGTTTTAAGTGTGGAGTCGACGACGCAACGCAACGGTTGAATTACGATACTTCTTGATTTTCAGGGGACCTCCTGGCTGTCCATCCGTAAAACCACATTATGGTCCAGCTGTAGACCCAGATATCAGCGAGTGATTGCGCTGCGTACCAGACGAACTGCGCAGTTTCTTCTGTCGTCCTCAAGAAATCTTTTCCATGATGATCGCGAAGAAATTGCTTCCTCTGCAATCGTATAGTTACTATAGCAACTGATGCTGCTTTTTCTGACTTCAGCTATAATATAATATACTATCAACTACCAAACATGCAACTCACAGTCTCCGGACACTTTTTGCCTCTTGATGGATTAGAGCTAGGCTACCAGTCTACCACGGTAAAAATACTGTCACAATCTTTGCAAAGTTATCGACCTAAGTCACGTGTTCGCATTAAAGTAGAAACATATATTTTTAAATTAGTTTCAGCTGACTAAATTTGTAGCTGTTAAATTCGACAAATAATTTACGTCTGACATAATGTTAATGAAATGACTTTCTCATGTAACGGTCATTAGGCCGGTTTAGTCCATGAACTACAGGCGTAGGCTGCGATCGCACATCCAAGTGAATTCGATAGCAGCTCTGGTATTTTTAGACTATAATATTTATATCCTATAGATTCGTCTTTTAGAACTGGATGCAAATGTTTCATAAAGTTAGTCCTGATTGTATTCACGTAATAGAACTGTAGTCACTTGTTACATTCTAAATAAAATGCTTCGCTTCAATGCAACTATATGCATGTGGCTGATTGTCGATTGTCATCGTATTCTAAAAGTTTCTTCTCTTTTTGGTTAATCTTGCGGTTTTTTAAGTCCAAAGAAATGTCAGCAAATTAAAATGTTAGTTAGCTAATATATTTAGCCCAGCCTCGGCATACGTGACAGGGTGACAAGTCCTCTCCCTCGCCGTCTAACGGTTCCATTGACAATGTAGGTCAATGCACACATTATCTGAAGCGTACCACTTTCTAATGAGTTGCCGTTGCTACAACTATAATCTGCCTCAATGGATATTTGTGTTGTGCAATGAAAATTTGAGACCGATTTGACACCAGGTCCTGTCTATGGGGGAGAGGATTAAAACGTAACATATCGTTGCACCTGTACACACATGCATACAATATCTACTCATGTCTCATATTCCTGCCATCACCTCTCCCTCATCTCATATATCCCTCTCATCGCCTCTCCCTCATCTCATATATCCATCGCATCACCTCTCTCTCATCTCACCTATCCCTCGCATCACCTCTCCCTCATCTCATAATTATATCCCTCCCATCGCCTCTCCCTCAACTCACTTATCTCTCACATCACCTCTCTCTCATCTCACTTATCCCTCATATCACCTCTCCTCATCTCACCTATCCCTCACATCGTCTCTCCCTCATCTCTCTCCTATCCCTCTCGTCATCTCTCCCTCCCATGCAACTGATGAGCTAACACTTTCTTCGAAACCTTCCAGCTGTTGCTTTGCAATTATCGACCGCCAGAAGTAAATACAGGGATTTGTTTTTTTTAAATTCTATATGTCTGCACGCCATGGGTCAAATCCTAATTAATTGTAATTTCCAAAAAAATATTAATTGTCAGCAAATCGAATGACGTGTCCGTGTATATTTGGCATATATATATACGTGTGTAATACATATATTCTATACATATAAGACCATATGTATACGAGAAAGATATTGAGTGTATGCAAATTTTAAAAAAAATGCATTAATCGAATCCGTTCAGCTGTTACTGCTTTGCTTAACGGTCACACGAACCCCGACCAAAGCCACAGACGAAAACAGAAAATAACGCACTGCTGTAATATTCATGATCGAATTAAAAACAGCTATATGTGTATTATATATAATTATATGCCTCACACACAAAAATATATACCAGCATTGTGCCATACATGTATACATGCTTCTGTTGGTCCTCTGATGCGTGTAGATTACTTTCCCGCTATAACTCGAGCTCACATCTCACGCGGGACACTATAATGTTGCTGCAATTTGTCTTAAAACTTTTCTTTTTCTGGGGGTTCCACGCAATGCATGTCGCAACTCTGATTAACTGCACGGTGAGAGACGTTTTATCAATCCGCAAATTAAAATATAGAAAAACTAAATATATTATATAATTATACACATGTTTCAATTATGAATTCTCTAACTATGAAACATGTATAATACGCATATAAGTACAGTGGGACGCGGTGGTGTAGCGGTAGGTTCGGCGCCTTGTAACCGAATGGTCGCTGGTTCCAATCTACCTCAAGTCACTACGTAGCGACATCGGACAAGTTGCTCACCCACAATTGTTTGTGAGGAAAGCAACGGGAACCACCTCACTCATCTAATCTCCAGAGGAGTAAAGCCAATGGACCTGCCTTCGGGCAGAGAAATCGTCGCCATCACCATCACCATCATCATCATCATAGTCGTCGTCGTCGTCGTCTTCGTAGCCGCCATCATCATCATCGTCATCATCATCATCATCATCATCATCATCATCATCATCATCATCATCATCATCATCATCATCACCATCACCATCACCATCACACATCTGTAATTATATAGCCTATATATTATATATACACTATACAGAGTGGTCCAGCATAAATGAACCGACTTTGAATGCATATAACTCCGCCAATTATTGTTGGAATTTATTTATACTTTATACGTCAAATTAAAGATATTTCACTCAAGTATATGTCCTGAAAAAATGGAACTAGTACAGTTTCGATTTTAATTATATGTTCGGAACAGCGCGAGCTACCATATTTTGTTGTCATTTGTGACGTAATAAGATGCCGTTTCGCTGGGATATTCACAAATCGTTTTTCGCTAACACGTGCATAAACACGATCATTTTGGGTGTTTTTAGAAGTATCTACCATGAATATCTTCTCGTCGCAAAACCACTTTCTTTCAATTTTATCAACAGCCGTGCGCACTGCCACACGCTGCTTTAGACGCAAAGAAACGGCTGGCGTGCTGTTTTGCTAGTCGTTTCTTTGCGTCAGTGTTGGAGTGCTGTTGGACATCACGTGGACAAACAACTTTAGATCATCTTTTAGAATATGTTGTAGCCTACGGTGTTTCTAGGACTACCTGTTTCGCGCTGAATGACCTGGGGAGATTTGCCTGTAGAGCCTATCCGGGTCGTTGTCTTGACCGCAAATTTACTAGGACACAAGAGCGGATATGCGCGCCGTAATTCCCATGGTTTACGATTAGAAAGTCCTGTTTTTATCAATTTTCTGTAGCAGATAATTCAAGGTATTGTTTATTCAATCCACTGCTAGAAATTTTTTTAATCATTTCAACCAAATTATATCCCTTATAAGTTCGGAAAATTAAGATAAAAACGCGATCATCGTCTGTGAACGGCGCCAAATTTCGTCACAAATGACAACAAAATATGGTAACTAGCGCTGTTCCGAGCATATAATTAAAACCTAAACTTCTACCAGTTCCATTCTTTCAGTGCATATACTGGAGTGAAATATCTTTAATTTGACGTATAAAGCATAAATAAATTCCAAAAATTGGCGGAGTTATATGCATTTAAAGTTAGTTCATTTATGCTGGACAATCCTGTACATGTAGCCTATTCGCCGACTTCTTTAAACATTTTAAAATTCACACAGAGCAGATTATAGTAAATTAGTGTGTCGTAGGACTCTCATTTTAAGACGTTGGATGGTCACACCGTGCTCTACTCAGGCAGGCCTACATCTGGACGGGAACATCATGGAGTGGCAATCTGGATAAGCAAGAACACCGCCTCATGCTTAGTATCATACAACACAATAAGCAACAGAGTAATATCGTCCACGTTTGCATCAAAGCCGAGAGACATGACAATAGTCCAGTGTTACGCGCCAACTGCTGACAAACAAGACGAAGAAATCGAACAATTCTACCGAGACCTGGATCGCGCAATCTCAGAGGTTCCCAAGCGAAGCATACTTCTGATCACAGGAGATTTCAACGCCAGAGTAGGAGAAGACGCAACTGAGAGCGACGTCCTTGGGAAATATGGCCATGGGAATAGAAACGATAGAGGACAAATTTTGGTGGATTTCTGCGCGGAACACGGACTAGTTATCACTAATACTCTCTTCCGTCTGCACAACAGACACAGATATACATGGAAGAGTCCCAATGGATTCACTAGAACACAAATAGACTACATACTGATCAGCAAACAGTGGAAACAATCGGTCAACAATGCACGCGTATGCCTCAGCGCAGATTGCGATTCCGACCACAACCTGGTGATTCTGACGATGAAACTGAGATTTAAAAAGAAGCGAGTGAATAAACCGTTACTCTTGGATCTTGAGAAACTCAAAAATAGCCAGGTTGGGCAACAATACCAACTGGAAGTGACGAACAGATTCGAAGTATTGGAAGGAGTAGACGAATCGAGAACACCAGATGAATTATGGCGCCAATTGAAGGAAGTCACCTTGGGTGCTGCAAAGGCGACAATACTAAGGGATCACCATAAACGAAAGAACTGGATTTCCAGCGACACTTTTGAATGGATTGGAAAGAAACGCGAGGCCAAAACAAAATCCCCCACAGAATACAAAAAGCTAAGAAGTGAGGTACAGAAAAGACTGCGGTGGGATAAACAGGAAGAGCTTGAGACATTGTGTAGCGAGTTAGAGGAAAACGCGAAAAAGGGTAATAGTAGACCAGTCTTTCAAACAGTGAAGCAGCTTACGGGATCTTTCGTTCCTCGTACAACGGCCATCAGGGATGCATTCGGCAAGAAAATTGTCGAACCAGAGAGAGTGAATCAGAGATGGAAAGAATACTGCGAGGAACTATACATCGAAGTAGACGAGCACGTAGAGATTGACATCCAAGAAAGGGAACCACCACCGCTGAAGGAAGAGATCAGGCGTGCAGTAATGAAGTCGGCGTCACGAAAGGCACCAGGTCCGGATGACGTGGCAGCTGAATTACTGAGGTTTGGAGGAGAGATGACAGTGACCAAACTACATGAGATATGTACGGAGGTGTGGAAGACCGGAGTATGGCCAGAAGAATGGACTCAATCAACATTCATCCCACTTCCCAAGAAGGGTGACCCGCTCCAGTGTGACAATTACAGAACCATCGCACTGGTCTCGCACGCAAGCAAAATTTTGCTGCGCGTTATGCTAGACCGCATGCAAAACAAGCTCGAAATGGAGATTGCCCAGGAACAAGCGGGCTTTAGACCAAGAAGAGGTACAAGAGACCAGATTGTGAACCTCAGGATCATAATAGAGAAAGCAAGAGAAAGAAACCAACCAGCTATGGCTGACCATGCTCGAAATGGGTTTTCCACCCCATCTAGTCCAGCTTCTAAGAAATTTGTACAGACAACAACAGGCAAATGTAAGAACAGACGACCACACTTCGGCATGGTTCAAGGTTTAAAAAGGCGTTCGACAGGGCTGTAACCTCTCCCCATGTCTGTTTAACATTTTAGCAGAACAAATTATGCGAAAGGCACTAGCAGGTTTCGCCGGTGAATTCAGAATTGGCGGAAGAACCATCAACAACCTAAGATATGCAGACGATATCGTCCTACTAGCCACAACACCAGAAGAACTGCAACAACTCGTGAAACAAGTCGCAAGTGCTGCAGAAGAATATGGCATGTCGATTAACGTAACAAAGACGAAAGTTATGACGAATACTGAGGAGGTGCTCGAAACGGTGGTGGGTACGGGAAGACTAGAACAAGTGAATTCCTTTGTATATTTATGGAGCAGAATAGCAAAAGATGGGAATTGTGTGAATGAAGTTAAATCAAGGTTAGCCATGGGGTGACTGTCATGACCAAATTGACGAAGATTTGGAAGAACAAATCAATCAGCATCGACACCAAATTGCGGTTGATGAAGGCTTTGGTGTGGCCAGTAGCGACGTATGGATGCGAAGCATGGACTCTGAAGAAGGATGAAGAAAAGCGAATTCAAGCATTTGAGAACAAGTGTATCAGAAAGCTGCTGAGAATTCCATGGACAAAGATGATGACCAACGAACAAGTGTATATGTCAGCGGGAGCCAGAAGAGGACTATTGGCCCACACCAAAATTCGAAAACTTCGATATTTTGGTCATTGCATGAGACAGCAAAATGATAGCATCGAAAGCAGCATCATGACGGGTTTTGTGGAGGGGAACCGAGGACGAGGAAGGCCGAGGATATCTTGGATCGACAACGTTTTGAACTGGACAGGACTTGTAGGCTCTGACTTAATGAGCGCGACAAGGGACAGAAGACTCTGGGCATTAAAGATCCATTCATGTAGCCAACCGTCGCGATGCGACGATGGCGACATGACATGACAGGACCACGTGATTCCAGCTCCAATCACGTACGCATACATGCATAGCCTATATACTGGTCAGTGGTGGCGACAGAGGAAGGCTATAGGGGGCTAAGCCCTAAACAAGGACATCCGGGTTTTGTTGACATGGAAAACTGAAGTTTAGGCGGATGGAAGTGGTAAATTTTCCTGAGATTTCGACCGGATGACTAAAATAAGTCATCATGCAGGAATTCAGAAATTTTGGCGGATGCAAATGAAAATTTCCTCTGCGAGGATTCAGCCCCCCAAAACTGAAATCCTGGCGCCGCCACTGATGCTGCTCCTAATAAAAAGTTTTCAAATCGATTGCATGCACCTGGACTTACGGATGGGTGGGGATCTAACATTGGAGCAAAGGACTATATATATTCTATTTGCCACGTCGTTTGATGTGCAGTTATCCGTTTATTGCTTCTGACAAAGTCCGTTGTATTCGGGTAAGAATTTTGAATAGAATATAAGTAAATTTAATGTGTAAAGGCTACTGAACGTTCAATTAAAAGTCAGCATTACTATGTAGGCCATACAGACAAAATGGAAATTTAACCAAAGACTATTCTCTGCATATATATATAAATTATATATATATACACACACTCAAACTTCTCATAATAGGTCTATATTATGCGACTAATCAGCATTTCTCAACTTAGCTTTACAGTAAAAACAATTCTTGCAAACCATAATTGTTGTCATGCAATTGAGCATTCGCGCACCAACACGCACACGAATTCAATGTAAGGACAACAACTACAAAGATATCTTACATTAGCTCATACCGGTACCGGGAGTGTTTTATATGTCTCTGTCGCACAGCTGATTAATTAACTCGGAGACAAAATAGAAGAATGAAGGTTGCAGCAGCTGTCGGTATCTTCTGCCTCATCGTGACCGTCGTCAACTGTGGGTCCGTGTTCTACTCGGACAGTATCTACATGATCAATCCCGGTGGTGAGCATTTTCAGTCTACGTTTAAGAGCATATAATTTTTATTATGCCGTGAGATCTAATCAAGTGTATAGCGACTTGTATAGCGCCGATGAAGCAATCCCTAAGGTTACGAATATATTATATGCAATAATATTTGCAGAAGTGAACGCTAGATATTGGCCCTACTGGTTTAGCCCATAATAATTATTATATATATATATATAGGTCTACACTAGTTGCATGTAAGCTCTTCTTAGTTACTATACCAAAATCTTGTGCAAGGATTTTCCCACTTTTGCCATCAACAGAGAGTAATTCTTATCTGGATGAGTATTCAATCTGTCTGATCGATCTCAAGAACTTCCAATCGACAGACTTAGATAAGACCAGAGGTTTTAATGTAGGTGTATAAAAAGTCACTTGTTGGCCTATAATAGGGTGACCATTAATTTTTATGTCCCTTTTTACGGGACATGTCACAGAGGTTTTTTGCGGTAAAAGCATAAAAGTGCTATCTTATAATGTGCAGACTCAAGAGGCTTCGTGAATTAGCAAACGTCTTAGCTTTAGGCATTCAATGTTCGACTAAATTTAATGAGCATGGAACCAACGCCAGCACCCGCGAATAGGCTGGTGCCCTGCGCTTGACTTTCGAGTGGCGCTTAGGAAATTTGGGGATTAGGCCCCCTATGACTGGTACAGAAGAGTAGGCCTATTTTTGGTTTTACGATCAAAATGTGTTCGTGTCCTCCTAATTCTAGTAACTAGCTTAGTTCTTTTAGCCTGATTGATTTTGAATTGCATGAGATAGGGTCTATCAGGCCTGCATTGATTTTTGGTAAAAGCTACTGTCTCTGTCTGTGCTAGGCTACGCAGTATTACACGCGCAGCACGAATATGCAACTGCTAGGCCTACCTACTGAATCGATACGTGATTCGATTCGAATTTGAATCTTAACCCCGATTTGAATCGATTTTCATTATCACAGAAAACTTCTGATTCGCTAATCACTAATAGGCCATACAATCGTGTCTATATTTGAACGTACACAATGTAGGCCTAAATATCGTTATCATTATTCCAAAGATATCTCAGGTGCTTGCAAATCTATGGCAAGGCGCTGCATAACTGTGCACACATTGCTAACAGCAGGCTTGAAGCTGGTCACCATAATCAATGGCGCAATGAGCCAATGAATGCAACAGCGCATTCCTACAAGTAGGCCTATCTGTAATTAGCTATTTAAAGGAGCTTGCATTAATATGTAGCCTAAATATAGGCCTAACTGTAATCTACCGGCTTCTACGGTGCCATTTTCTCACTGCGGGTAGTATTATAATAGATGCACACACAAGGAAAAACTCATAGGTTCCTAGGCACATGTCGGCCTATTGAAAATATACGGTAAAATTTTTACCAAAATGCAGGCGCTTTACAAATGTTTAGATATAATAATGTACGAGTGGTAGCCTATTCGGTGTCTTAAAGGCAAGGCAATGCCATCTTGGCCTTAATATCCCCATTGAAGCGGAGGATAGAGACGTTATCGAAGGAAACTCTTAGTGCACTGTGCAAAAGAGAAATTTAAACAGACCTGGCAATGTACTTTGGGGAGAGGGTCTATAGGTAATGGTTTGATGCGAGATCTTGTCCCGCTATACCCTCCAAAGGTCTACTCAACCTTCCAGTCGGCAGATGGCGTTAGTAAAATGACTGGTAGTGCGTGATTGACGCCCAGTTGGCTGTCGACCGTTAAATAAATCGACTCCTGTAAATAACTTGTGAACATCCGTCACACTATGAATTGTATTCAGTCTGCGATGTGACGTCAGTTTGAAATTAAAAGCGAAGATCACTGTTAAGATGATCATAAACCAGGTTTGAAGTGATATTGATGTGGTTTTAACCTTAAGCAACTAAGCCATTGGGTGATGTCAATGCGTTTCCTGTTCTGAAGAGAAGTTCCGGTGTAGGATCACTTACGATGATGGTAAAACGTACCGTGTCCTACATGACGGATATGTTCAACTGCCCTCTGTCAACGGCGGATCCTGCTACGATTGCGGACCATGCGGTGATGAAGCAATACGCCCACACGGAATACAATGCAGACAGCTATTCGAGTAAGGTTTTCATTGACGAATACGGGCGGTGGGACGGTGAAATATCAAGGGAGAGATGGACGGAATGACGGAAGGAATGACGGAAGGAATGCAGGAAGCAGGCAAGTACGAAGGATGGCAGGAAGAGGAAGAAAGGAAGAAAGGATGTTTTGAAGAAATGGAGAAGAATGAATGAATGATGCAGGAAGCGATTATTTCACGAATGAATGAAAAACGACTACTATGAAAAGTTTATATATTGCTACAAAGTTCATTCTATGAATCAGTCAACAGGTCTATAGTCAATCATTTTAAACCGTCAAAGATTTAGATTAGATTAGGCCTAATTGTCTAACTGACTTTTTGAAGTAGGTTATGCCTACCAACGGGTACTGCCAAGAAGTCAATAAGTTATTTGTAGGCAGCAGTTTGTCTGCTCGTCGGTTGTTTTTCTTTAGGAATGTCTTTATTTTATGGTTTGCAATCAACGACTCAATGGTTGAATTACGATCATTCTTGATGTTTCAGCGCCCCTGGCTGTCCATCGGAAGACCCACAAACCATAGAGTGAGTATGGTCCGTGCCAGACGAACTGCGTAGTTTCTTCATTCGTCCTCAAGAAAACTTTCCTCTGAAGAACGCGAAGAAATTGCTTCATGTGCAATCGTAGTTACCAGTGGCGGCGCCAGGATTTCAGTTTTGGGGGGGCTAAAGGGGGTAAATCGTCCAATTTTTTTATTTTTACATGGGGAAAAAATGGATGGCCTTCTTTGGGGGGGGGCTTAGCCCCCCTAGCGCCACCACTGGTAGTTACTATAGCAACTGCTACTTGCTTTTTCTGACCTCTGCTATAATATAATATCATACTGTCAACTGTCAAACTTGCAATTCACAGTCTCCTGACACTTTTGTGCCTCCTGAGGCATTAGAACTACCAAGGAAAAAAACTATACAATCTTTGAAAAGTTATGGACATAAATCACCTGACGACACTTAGGCTTAGTGTAATACATAATGTTATTAGCTTCAGCTGAATAAAATTGTGGCCGTTCCCCTCGACTGGTAAGTTACGTTTAACATAACGTTAATGAAATGACATTCTCATATAACGGTCATCAGGTTAGTTTAGTCCAATGAATTAGGCTATAATTATAGGCGATTACGCTTACAAGTGAATTGATAACAGCTCTGACATTTTTAGACTATAGAATAAGCATGGATTCACTTTTTTGGACTGGACGCAAATGTTTCTTAAAGTGTAGTCCTGATTGTATGCACACATATAATAGAAGTAGGCTATTGATCCATTTTAATTTCTAAATAAGACGCTTCGCCTCAATGCGACTATGCAAGTGATTAAATTATCGTTGACATCGTATTTTAAATGTTTCTCTCATTGGCATGGGCGGAGTTTATCAGGGGCTAGGGGGTGCTAAGTCCCCCCAAGAAGACCCAGATTCAGTTTTTTACCGTGTAAACGGTATCTTTTCTCGGGCTTGGCCCCCAAGAAGGCACAGACTCATAAGTTAGCCCCTCCAAGAACGGAAACCAAACTCCGAACTTGGTTAATATTGCGGTCTATATAAAGTCCACGGAAATGTCAGCAAATTAAAATGTTACTTAACTAACATTTTAGCCGAACCCCGGCATGTGTGAAAGGATGACCACTGACCATACCCTCTCCCTCGCCGTCTAACGGTTCCATTGACAGTGTACAGTCGATGCACACATTATCTGAAGCATACGACTTTCAAGTGAGTTGTTCATGCTACAACAATATCTGCCACAATGGATTTGTGCTGTGCAATGAGTGTTTGAGACCGATTTGACGACTGTCTATCGAAGGGGTGGGGGTTCTGCGGAAGATAAAATGGGAACTCGTAATCATAATCTCAAAACCTCTAAAATTCGTACGTTGCGTAAACAGAGACTGGAACATCGCGCGATCATAGCAAAATACCCAGTGAATGTGGAGCCTGAGCACATTGAAGGCTATCGGTACACGTATTTATGTAATGGAGATCAGATGTCCAAAGTTAGGCAGGAAGTGGTCATTTAGTCTGATGGAAAAAAGCGCCATTTTCACGAAATTCGCTTGGTTATCGAAAGGGTCAAGTTTGCAAAGCACATCATGGTTTCAGCATTAGATCAGCTGGCATGTATCACTGCTGCAAGAAAAAGATTGCACATCATCCTATTCAGCAGGCAAAATATCAAACTTATCGTTGGACTCTTTTACCCAAACTCATTGAAGACTGCAGGTATGTTTTAAAATCTGGTGTTATTTTCCAGCAGCACGGTGTGCCTGCTTGCTTGCGGGGCAAGGTTGATTATGATGACGCTACCTTATTGTAATCAACTGCACTAAATTTATTTGACAACGTTTAAAGACCAACAAATTCGACAGACCTTAACCCTATTAATTATCACTTCTGGGAAGCTGGGCCTATGCTGGAATGCTGCAAGACATTTCATCCCAAGTTGGGGAACATTGGCCAGCTGAAGCAAGTCTTGCTGCAAATGTGTGATCAGTTGCCGCAGGACCCGATCGACAAGGCCATACTAAGCTTCACAAAAATAATTCGAGCTTGTGTTTTAAAGCAGTGAGTAGACACTCCATCATACTTTGCAATACGCTGCAGAAGGAAATTCTGAGGTCGTAGTGAAAAGTTATATCATTTGACATGGAAGTCTACAAGTTACGTTCATTTTCCGCGAAAATTTGGAAACACGGAATTGAAAGTTTAAACAGCTGTAACTTTTGCAAACATGAAAAGTTTACCCCGATTTGATTCGGCATTCATTTTAACAGAAAACTTGTAATTCGCTGATCATTAATAGGGCCCACAATCGTGCCTAGGAATGTACACAATGTAGGCATAAGTGGCATTATCATTATTCCAAAGTTATCTCAGGTGCTTGCAAATCGATGATCGCGATATTGATCGACGGGCAAGGTGCTGCATAACTGTGCACACATTGCTAACAACAGACTTCAAGCTGGTCACCATAATCAATGGCGCAATGAGCCAATGAATACGACAACGCTTTTCTACAAGTACCTGTAATTATATAGCTATTTAAAGGAGCTTGCCTTAATATGTAGCCTAAATATAGGCCTAACTGTAATCTACCGGTCTCTACGGTGCCATTTGTCACTGCGCATAGGATTCGATAATCCTCTAATCCAGTCCATCCCATACTTCCAACAAGCGTTGCTTCAAATTCAGATCGTTTTTGCATCATGGATTGCTGTCTGGTAGACTCGCTTTTGCATCACACGTTATGGTCGACAGGATTTTTATTTGGACTGTTCGGAGGACATAACGTGGGAGAAATGCAATCTGGTGTCTCCTTTGTTAGCATTTCGATGGTTTTCCTGGCTTTGTGGGCTGGGACACTGTCCGGTTGAAAAAGAAAGATAGCCTTCTGGGGCTATAGGTTTCTGATAGCAGGTAGAAGATGTTGTGAGAACAGAGCGTTGCGATAATAGACTGCGTTCATTTTTACCAAAATAATGGGAACAACCAGGCGTCGAAACCGCAAGACAGAGACGCCATAACAGACCTGCTGAAAACTTAAATTTCGGCAGATGAACTTGAAAGATTCGTATCCTTCTATCCGTTCAAATTTAAGACATGATATGTTGGAATCATATTGTTGGTTCAATTCTCTAAACAACGTGAAAATGTTTGTACGATTAATCATCAGGCATCAGCAAGGCCGTAGCCAGGATTTGATTTCGGGGGGTGTTTCACTCACCAATTTCCCATCCTAAGAAACTGATGACCTTTTTTAGTCATCCGGCATATTTTGGGGGGTGTTTTCATGGTTTATTTCATGGTTTTTACATCACGTGTTCGTATATGCATTATATTATTTCTCACATTTTCCATTTCGGGGGGTGTTCAAACACCCAAAACACCCCCCTAGCTACGGCCTTGGGCATCAGGCAATAGAGATAATGTGAAAAATAAACGGTTTGGCTAACTTTTTATTGAACCACGGTGTATAATCATTACAAAGGTGGGACAATGATCGAGCAATGGTTGACCTGGCTCGGGGTACGAAGAGGTCATGTCAATCTCAAGAGCGAAAAGAGAGACAGCGCGCGTGAAAGAGAGAGCGAGACAGAGATAAAGAGACAGAGAGAGAGACAGAAAAACAGACAGACAGATAGACAGATAGACAGACAGACAAACTGGTAGACACGGACAAACAGACTCGAGAAGTGATAAAAAAGTAGAGACCTTGAATCTGATGTCGTGTCGCGTTTAAGTATGATTTAAGTTGGCGACAGTCATCCTGGCGGCTTTTTTACACTGGGCGACAAGTGATATCGACACAGGATGTGGAGGCCCAGGGCCACAACTAATTTTCAAGGCCATTTTCAAATATCCTTTTGTCGAGCCAATTTCTATCGTTTCTCATGTCCACTTTCGAATGAACTCTTCATCTTTCCGTAAGAGATTAAACAAAAATAATATTTATATATAATATAATAGACTAAGAGATGGGAGGTATTTGTGCTATTTTTACAATAATATTGACAATGTGGTCAATTTAGTCAGTCAATTGACTGATATTATTAAAACTATTTTAATGTAAATTAAATAGGCCTATCAATTTCATAAGTTAAAAGCAAACTCCCTAATCGTGCACTCGTCGGCCACGTTCTGCATTTCCGATCGAATTCATCCACCACCCCATTCATTTTCTACACTGCACCCCCAAACTCCAAATCCTGGCTACACCACCGCTCTAAGAGACTAAGAAAGTCAGAATATATATAATTAGGGCTTAAAGTGTGCCGGGACGGTCATGGACGGCGTCCCGGCACTTATTTTCGATTCTCGAGGCGGGACGCCGTCCTATGACTTATTTCGCCAGCACTGCCAGGACGGTCGTCCATGACTGCAGGGACGGCGTCCGTGGCGGCGCCAGGATTTCAGTCTTGGGGGGGGGGGCTAAAGGGGGTAAATCGCCCAAATATTTCATTTTTACATGGGAAAAAAATGGATGGCCTTTTTTAGGGGGGTTTAGCCTCCTAGCCCCCCCTAGCGCCGCCACTGGACGGCGTCCCTGCAGTTACTGTTGACTGTTGAGTGTTGACAACTTTCAATTTTACGACTATAATAACCAGGACTATAGCTAGGGGGTGTTTTGGGTGTTTGAACACGCCCGAAATGAAAATTTTAAAAAATAATAAAATGCATTTACTAGCGCATGATGTAAAAACCATGAAACACCCTCCGAAGTGAAAATTGTAAAAGATAGCAAAATGCGTTCACTAGCACATAATGGAGAAACATGAAATTAGGCGAAAATGGTAAAAACCAGGAGACATTTTCTGAAGATTTCGGCCGGTTGACTAAAAAAGTCATCAGTTTTTTTGGACAGAAAAAAAACACCCAGAAATCCAACCCTGGATACGGCCTTGATGATAACAGATTTACGAAAAAATTACAGTTTGCAATTATTTAATGTCATCGATTTCGTCACGAAATAATTAGAACTTGTCTAGCGCTACATTCCAGTGAATAAGTCCTTAATTTTGTAGTTGACCATTTCAATAAATGACTTCGTAATTCCGAAATTTTGAGGCCACAATATATTTCAATGAATAACTCCTTAATCCCTTAATTCCCCCTGTCAATAAATAACTCAGTAATTTCGAAGACCTTTATCATGAAAGGCGTGGGGTCAACTGACCCCGGTGACCCCCTGTCCTAGGCCCTGTATCGACACATCTTTATAACCATCTGTTTAACAGCTGCTGGTAGGAACGTACTAGGCCCTATTATTCAACAAATCCCGACTACAATTAAACAATCTCTGGTATAATTTCATTGATATCTGGATACTGGAGAGGATGATTTCATCTACGTCTCTTCGCTGGTGAATGACCTTTCTCGTTATTTTCACGAGCATGTCATGCTGAGAACGCTCCTGAAAAGCTCTTCTGTGAGAAGCGCTTTACAGATTCATTCATTCAGAGCATTTATATAGCTCCCCTTCAAGAAACTACTCAGAGGCGCTCAATCTCTGGTATAATTTCATCGATATGGTCAGAATGGCATTAGATTGCATGTCGATTAGATCATTTGTTACTAGCAGTCCCATAGCTGACTTTCCTACATGTAAGTTACCTCATTGCCAGTAGGCTATAGGCCTACGCAGGCTGTGGAACGCTAACTGTGTCCAGTTAGTTAGAAAATTGTCATCAGCGGTTTTATTGTGGCAGGGATGTTTTAAAGGAATTTTTAGAACTGCACAACCCCTGCTTTTCCTTCCCATCCTCTATGGCAAATTACTTACAATCAGAGGACAATGGCCAGTTTTTTGCTAGTTTTAACTGTACAGAAGTGATTCTACAACTGCACAAATCAATTTAGAACTGCATAATTTGTGTACGACTGCACGTTAAAAAATCCAATCCCTGTATTGTGGCAAAATCGCGACATTGCTTTATCGCATCATGGCATTTTATCGATCGATAGTGCCAACATTAATTTTAAGAAAATTGATTATCGTGTCTTGTGGCCTGAATGCTGCTGCAAATATACATTAGCCTATAAGCCCCTATGTGCATATTGGTTATGCATAAACATGTATTCAAGTATTCAATGATTTTTATACGTTATTTGTAATACAAGACGCTGTCCTGTGCGATGATTCACAATCATCCATAAGATATCCAATGCCCTTACACAGGTCCCATATAGCAAAACTTCAAAGTCTTTGGGGAGCCTAAAGATGTTCCACAATATTTACCAAATAATTACTGTGTGCTTATTATAACAATTGGCAACTTTCCCTCACTCTTAATAGTAGTTGTCAAAGAAATTTTTTCCCACTATAGAATGGATCCACCCTAATGTACGTGTGTATGCTTGTGCGTGCGCATGTAGGCCTATGTATGCATGCGTATGCGTGCAGTCGGTAAGAGAATGAACGTGATCAAAGTTTATAGTGCATTTTCCACCTGACTATTCGCTGACATCCTTGAACTTTTCAACATCCAAACGAATCAAATTAATTTCCTCTGACGTTTCGGTCGTTTTAACTGCTCGTACGTTTGCATGATTAGCTTTAATAAGTCAACATGTCGATTCCGCGTACCAGGTTTTGCACAGCTGCTGGCGATTTAGCCTTCGAATAAGGTGCATATAACTCTACTTTCCACGCTGTGTGACGTCGAGCAAGCAGCCAAGCTACCGGTCTTCGCGCGTTCACTGCTTTTGAAAAAGTCCTGAGAAGACTATTCGGGTGAGTTTTTGAACGGTTGGATTTTGGAACGCTGAGAATATTGCAAATCATGAGTGATTGTTAGAAGGGCCTTTGTAGCGTTCAGTTCCACACAAAAAGGCGCAGTTTTTTACATGAATTTGTGCAGCTATAAAAAATTTGTTTGTGCAGTTCTAAATGGCAAAAATTTATCATTTTCATCCGATTGTGGGGAAGTTATGATGGAGGATGGGAAGGAAGAGAAGGGATTGTGCAGTTCTAGAAATTACTTTAAAGAAGGCATGATACATGTAGTTTTAACAGTTCATCTTTCTGCTCAACAAGGCAAAGCAGTTCCTTCACGAAGCGTTGCTACAAAATTAGCGTGTTTAGCAATTGAGCTTGGCTATTAATTAGGCTATATATATGCAGTCAACCAGGAATATAGGCAACCGGCAAGCTACTTGACTAATTTCTTATTGAGGTAAGCTTACCATAAAAGATTGATTGGCTCCAGAAGTGATATAGTCCAGTAACACGAAAAAGTGTATATGTTGCCATGTAATAATTATTACATACGATTATTATGAAATATGGCGACCACAGTTTGCGAGAACTTGTTTACTGGATTGGCTTCAAACTTGGTTGCTATTCAATCAGTGGGGCGCGGTGGTATAGTGGGTATGTTCGTCGCATTGCAGTCGAAGGGTTGCAGGTTCGAATCCACCCCAAGCCGCGCAGGGACCTTGGACAAGTCCTTCACTCGCAATTGCTCAGCGCTTCGGCGTGAAACTCCGATGCAGTGTCCGCTCTGTAGTCGGGAGCGCCTCTGAGTAGGGAGCTTGAAGGGGCGCTATAACAAGTGCACATGAAAAACAATTACTGTCCAGTTGTCAGTCCTCAACGTACCATGTCCATGCACTGGTAAGCTGTATAATATATATATATAAATATTATATGCATATAATGATGCATCAACGTGCTAATAATATTAATAATACGATTTATTTAGTTATTTATTTATAGATAATAATTCATAACACGATGACACATCATCATTAACTGTGTAGCTTGTGCCTTTTAGGTGCGAAAATTAGTAAGTTGAGTGACAAGATAGAACAATGAAGGTTGCAGCAGCAGTTGTCGGTATCTTCTGCCTCATCATCGTTACCGTCGTCAACGGTGACTATGGTTCCCCTTTCTTCGATGACACAGTCATAAAAGACGCCGAAGGTGAACATTTCAGTCTACGTTTAAGAACATGTATACCGTGCGATTTAATCAAGTGAATAGGTCTATATGATTTGAATATATGTATGTATGTACATATGTATGCATGCATGTAAGTATGTATGCATGTATAATATATGTAAGTATGTAAGCATACATGTATGCATACATGTATACATGCATGCATACATTTATATATGTATGTATGTATGTATGTATGTATGTATGTATGTATGTATGTAATATGTATGTATGTATGTATGTATGTATGTATGTATGTATGTATGTATGTATGTATGTATGTATGTATGTATGTATGTATGTATGTATGTATGTATGTATGTATGTATGTATGTATGTATGTATGTATGCATGTATGTATGCCTAAGACAAATTTTGAGAGTGTCATGAATGGAAGGAAAAACAAACAGATGGGTGTTGGAGACAATGAGAGTGGAGAGAAGTCTTCTCGATTCAATTAAAAGAAGGAAACTCACATACTTTGGACATCTGATGAGAAAAAGCGGAGAATGCCTGGAGAAAGAGATCATACAGGGAAATGTACCGGGAGCAAGAACATGAGGGAGGCCGAGGATGGGCTGGCTTGTCAACATCGGAAAATGGATGGGAACAACTCTCGGGCAGACTCTGGTGGACATAAGGGACAGGAAGAGATGGAGGAAGCTCGTCCATGATGCGACCAACCCTCGGATCGAGGATGGTTGACGACAATACAAGACATGTATGCACGTATGTATGTATGTATGTATGTATGTATGTACGCTAGGGTGTCCCACGATTGCACAGGAAAAATATTTTTCTTGAAACTTGAAATGCAGTCCCTCCAAAAAGTTTCCTTATGGTCCTATGATAGTACCTGCCAAATTTCTGGACATTTTGAAAATATTTAGAGGCCGCTCAAAGCTCACATATAATATGTGTAAGTTGTCACAAATTATACGTGCGACATATAGGCCTATGAGTTTGAAATTTTCGGAGGTCCACACTTTGATCCCACTAGCGTGCTTATGTATTGCTTAATAACCTTATATTGCTCTGAAATACTAAAATCTACAAATATGCAACCTTATTGTATTTGCGAATGAGGTTTTTCAAGCATAAGGACGACAGTTAAGCTCTCGAGCAAACGAATGATGTAAATGTCGTGCACTAGGATTGCAGGTCGCTACCTCCACATGGCAATCATCAGTGGAGTAGAAATGAATAAGGTTAACAGATTGTCAGTCTGATTTTTCTCTAGTTGGTGGAAGTAGCCTACAAACATGTTGGTGTGCTAAAGTTGACCTCTGGACCAGGACAGGAATCAACGGTTGCAGTTTGAACCTTTTGAAGTCGTGAAAGTGTGATGCATTAGGCCTAATTATTGGCAAATGCTTTGAGACAACGGCTTTCAATAACTGCATATTAAATAGAGTTTGCAATGCCTTGCACCCTTCTACATCAGCCATCAGTCGTAACATCTTGTTAACATCACAGAAATCTTTTAAGTCCAGTTGCCTGGTGCATTCTTTGTGTCCTTGGTAAAAATTTGTCCATCAATGGTCTGTAATTAAGCTCTGCAAGCCATTTAAAGATGAATGCTCCAATCTGGTTCACCATCAACCAAACCCTCGACCAATGCTACTGCAGTCTGCATCTAACAAATCATAAGAATTCATTACTGAACAGCTTTAGCGTGGCCATACTCGAAATATGACTATCAAGAATTTTCAAAACTCTTGGTATTCATGGTTGGATTGAACAATTCGGTAGCATTTCGCAAGCCTGTTGCCATCACAGAGCAAGTTGGATGGGTAAGGCAATATAGATCTAATTGCTTTATGATGGAAACGAATCACATATACAGTTGACGACCGTGAATTACAGGGCATCCAACCCAAACAAGTCTCAGATTTGTGATTGACATCTACAGTCAGGCGGTGTTCTCATGTAGAGTCACTGCTCTCTTTGAATTAATCCATAGCTTTATAATTCTGGCAATGCTGCTCTAGATGACAAGTCTGAAAATGATGCAACATCATTCTTGGTATACCAGCACCTAAGATATAAGAGATAGCAATTCTCTCTGTTCTTTCAGTGAGTTCTCATTAATGTGGAATAACGGGGTTATCTCTTCCTAAAAGTTTTTCCCAAACCATGCTGCGTTCAAATATAGTTTTCTCGATCTTTCGGTGAAAGAGTGGCGAGATAGCCAATCGTATAAGACCACGTGTGATTTTTCATAACGTTGGTCTGTGTAAATGACTGTGCTGAACAAACATGACGCAGCTTTGATACAGAATTTCAGCTCAACGATAACGAAGAACGTAGATCGGAGACAATTTCTCGTACAGGTTGTCGAAAAACACAGGCACATGTTTTCTAACCACAATTGTGACAATCTTGTTGACATGTGTAAATGTAGAACGTAGAACTGAAGAACAATTTGAGTGCAGTGATGTAGAATCAGCAGATCAGTATGAGAATAGTAAAAAAATAACGGTCCAGACGTTGATTTGTTGTGTAGCTGCATGGGGTGTGCAATTAAAACTTTACTGTGTGGTCCTAGGACAAATAGGGGTTGAACCTCACAGCCCCCTCAGAATTTCTTACTATGAAGCAGATGAAGGTATGGAGGAGCTAAAACCACGACTTGTTACATTATCAAGAGTTTGTAATGACTACTCCCAATGATTAGTTGTGTGTGCACTGATATTGTGTCCAAAGTTCAAAAATCTCAAATTTTTCTCGATTTTGCATTTTTTCAGCATAAGACTATGCCCAAAATATCCATTGTATCCAATAAAGTTAAATACCTGTTAATTCTACCATTCACGAGCTTTCCAAGGGTAGTAAATTTGTTATAATAGGATCAACGATTGGGATATAAAGGCATTTAGAAGTTGGACACATCAGGCGCAAATTATGCCAATATGGGTTAAATTTGGGCGGCTTGAGCCACCCCTAAATATTTTTTTAGTGTCATAAAACTTTACAGGTGTTATTATGGGACCATATGGAAACTTTTTAGGGGGACTGCATTTCAAGTTTCTAGAAAAATATTTGTTGGGACACCCTAATGTACGCATGTATGTATGTATGTATGTATGTATGTATGTATGTATGTATGTATGTATGTATGTATGTATCTATGTGCGTGTGTGTGTATGTATGTATAACGCCCGCCTCATTCGCTAGGTGGCCACCTATTCTTGTTATTACTTCTTTCTCCTCAAGATTTCCAGTGAGAACCACCAGCGAATTGGCGTTCTGTTGGTGGGAATATGATTGCACCAAGCCTTTGGAGGATCCATCTTTGGAACAGCTTTCAGGGACATTTTCCTCTCATTAAGGGTTTCCGCCAGGGCTAAAGTATCAACTTCTGATCTCAGATCGAGGCCTTATTCTTTCCTACCAGGTGTAAGGCGGCCAAAGGCTGGACAAAGTCTCACAGTCGTTTGGTGGGCGACGACAGCACCTTTTAAGTACTTACCAGGGTTCATTTCCCACTCAACAGATTTGTCGGGACCTCTCTCTTCGAGAAGTTGCTTCATCAAATTCCTATTTCTTTCCACTAGACACTCAGACTCTTTCTGTCGCTGTACCATGTTGGCCGTCATATTATCAACTAAGGCGCTCCATAAATGTTGCTATACTATCTGCAATGCTCTCCCATTTCTCTCCTTGTTCCTCTTGCCTAGTTTTCATATCATCCAGGGTAACTTCTACCTGAGAAATGCTTGACTTCCATCTGACAACTCTCTCCCTCCTCAGAGTTTGTTACGGACATTATTTTGTCTAAGAATAATTCTGTTAATTAAATCGATGTTTAATTGCAAATTGTATCAGTAAACGCAATAATATTGACATTTGTGAAATTAAAAGAATCCTCTCGCTTTCGGATTAAACAACGTTTAGGCCTATACTAATTAACGAGTTGATTGAATTGTTTTAATCGCAATTGAATTCTAATTAAACTATAAGCCTAAGGAATTAGATCTAGTTCGTTTTGTTCGCTTCATTTGGTTACAAGTATCTTTCCGACCTTAATTCTAACAGGTTTTGCTGATCAACTAGGACTAAATCGATATCTGTCGTTAAATTATATTATCGTCAATATACCATTTAAATCGAACACTATCGCTTAATTATTCAATCTCCGGATCTAAATGTGTATTAGAGCTAGTTTTATACTTCCCTGCTTTTAATGAAATATTCAGAAAGGACGCTCTTCTCCTCCAGAGTCACAAGAAATTTCCCTTTCAACAAATCAGCCACTTTCAGAATCATCAAACAAGTTCCCAGTCGTAAAAACATCGGCCGCAACAATTTGGCAAACTCCCGGTTGAGTTCCGAAATGAAGTATAGCCTACATGTAGATCTATCATCAAATCTAAAAATTTGAAAAAAAATTCGGCCAAAATTCTACAATTCTTCTCAAACTTAGCAACACAGGTTCTACCCGGACGACGGCTGACGGGTGACTGACTAAATGCAGGGGCTTCTATCCCCCCTAAGCAACCGGGCGCAATCCATTTTCTTCCCCCCCCCTTTTCTGGACCGGCCTTCGTCTATGTATGCAATATAATGCAATCTAGCGCATGCCAGCCTCTAGCGTGGGAATGAAGGTTTGTTTGGAGAGGGACAAACGAGCATCCAGCGGACGATCGCCGAAGCATGTGTAGCGCCGAGAAGGTATGGAGAGGAAATTTGCCCCGCCCCATAAGAAATTTTTTGCGATTTCCGCATTGCAATTTCAGCATTATAAGCTGTCCTCTTAGCAAAATTACTCTACTGTTTCAACGGAGGAATTGCTGCCAAAATTTGGCAGCCATATGTTTTGCGCCTCTGATCAGTGTGCACTTGAGACGTTACGTAAATTTTTTTGAGCACAATGCAATACGATAAAATACAATGTAGGTCCTACATTGTAAGCCCACGTAATAATGATGTTGCTTTACTAATTGTTCAAGGACCAAATTTGACCGTCTGAAATTTGAAAGATAACATTGGAGAGAAGTCATTTAGTTGTGCAAAATAGTATTTGTATTAACATTATTTTTTTCAATTATAATATGATTGTATTATTTATTAAAATAGTAAAAACATAATTATAATCATGTAATAGGAAAGTTTTATAGTATATTATAGCTGTTATAGCAGTTCATGTAATTCAAAAATGCAGATAGTAGCCTAACTAAAAACTCAAAGTGTATAAAGTATATACATTTTGCTAAAAACTATTAGGTTTACCATTTTGTCCAAATTTAAATGGAGGGGAAGTATTTTCTGGGGGGATCTTCCTCCTATAGTGATGCCTAGATTGAACGCTGCCCTCCATGTCAGACCTTCCCCCCCACCCGACGTGAATTTTGGCTGTCTTCTGATTCCCCCCCTATTTTTCACTGGGCGCAAGCTGCGCCCGCCATGTATAGGGATAGAAGCCCCTGACTAAATGAACGCCAAAACGAGAACACGCGAGAAGAGGGAAGCACTCTGACTGGTCAGTTACGCTGACAGTAGCCTTACAGTCAACAGCCTCACAGATCAACTGCGCAATAACTATTTATATCCCTTACCTAACCATATTATGGTCTAAAAATAGTTACAAATGGATGCGACGCACGCGAAGAAAAGGCTATGTATCAGTCAATGAAATTGTGGCGTTTAGCAATCGTAACATGTGTATGTTGTATGTATCAATCAATCAAGGTTTTTTTACTGCCACCAATTGTATGTATGTATTTATGTATGTATGTATGTATGCAGCGGCGCCCGCAGGATTTTTTTTTTGTACGCACAGAAATTTTCGAAGAGGGCCGAACAGGGAAAATTTTTCGTTAGGTCGCCGAAAAAACTGATGACCTTTTTTTTTTTTTTTTTAGTCATCAACCAAAAAATTTTCCAAAACATACCTTTTCTATCCGCCGAAAAAACTGATGACCTTTTTTTTTTTTTTTTTTTTTAGTCATCAACCGAAAAATTTCCCAAAACATACCTTTTGGGTCATCGCGCTGTACGTACTTACCTATGTGCGTATGTCTGCGGGCGCCGCTGCTGTACGCACTTGCGTAAGTGCGTACGCCTGCGGGCGCCGCTGTATGTATGTGTGTATGTATGTATGTATGTATGTATGTATGTATGTATGTATGTATGTATGTGTGTATGTATGTATGTATGTATGTATGTATGTATGTATGTATGTATGTATGTATGTATGTATGTATGTATGTATGTATGTATGTATGTACATGTATGTATGTATGTATGTATGTATGTATGTATGTATGTATGTATGTATGTATGTATGTATGTATGTATGTATGTATGTATGTATGTATGTATGTATGTATGTATGTATGTATGTATGTATGTATGTATGTATGTATGTATGTATGTATGTATGTATGTATGTATGTATGTATGTATGTATGTATGTATGTATGTATGTATGTATGTATGTATGTATGTATGTATGTATGTATGTATGTATGTATGTATGTATGTATGTATGTATGTATGTACATGTATGTATGTATGTATGTATGTATGTATGTATGTATGTATGTATGTATGTATGTATGTATGTATGTATGTATGTATGTATATGTATGTCGCTATGCCATAATCCTTAAAAGCAACTAATCTATAACCCATGGCTGACAGAAGTCATGATTACTGGTTCAAGTCATAATAATTATACTCGAATTGTATGGGTTCCGAAACTTTTCAGTCACTTCACCATAATCTTGCTCAAGGATGTTTCCATTTTTCCATCAACCGAGAGTATAATTCTATATGTAATTAAATATTTTAAATGGCTTGCCCTATTTAACCTAACCGCGGTAGTGTAATGGTGGGTTTGTGTCCTGGGGCCAGAGGGTTCTAGGTTCGAATCCACCACAAACCGCCGATTAGGGACCTTGAGTAAGGCGTTTGCTTGCAATTGCTCATACGCTTAATTAAACCCAACTGTCGCCCGTGAGGTCACGTAGGTGAGTTACGTGGGGTTGGTCACGTGGGTGAAGTAGAACTCTTCCTTTATCCTCTACTGATCCAATTCCAAAAAGCAGGGACATTTGAATTGGCAATGTGGATTAGAATTTGTTAAGATACATTGTGCAATTTAGTGCCATCAAGGTAAGGGAACTGCCACATTGACCTTAATATCCCCATAGAAGCAGAAATTAGAGAAGATAATTATTATCGAAAGGGACTCCAAACGCAATTGGCAAGCAGAAACATTAAAAAGATCTGATAAGATGATCCAAACTCAGGTTTGTAGTAACTGAGATGAGTTTAACGTTAAGCAACGAAGCGATTGTTTTGAAGTCAATGTATTTCCTGTTCTGTAGGCAAGGTGATACAGTGTTCGACCGAGTGGGGTGGAAAAACCTACACTGTCGTCGTATACGGAAACCTCACACTGCCATCTCTCGACGGCGGGTTCTGCTACGAATGCGGATGCGACATATCTGGAATGTATTGCTACCAGAAATTGGAGTAAGGTCTAACTGGCGTATGCGGGCTAAGGGACGGGGGAATATAAAAATGTGGATGGACGGAATGAGGTAAGGAAAGCCGGAAGAAAACAAGAGGAAGGATGGATGGAAGGAAGAATGTGCGACACGATTGTTTACGAAGGAGATTAATTAGAGAATTAAAACAACTGTTATGAATTATTCATCCAAAGTTCGCTATTATACACCAATCACACAACTGTGTTTGTGATTATCAACTATTCTAATCAGTCACTCAATTAGATTAAACCAATTGGCTGACAGACTTTATTAAGTAGGCTAATTAATAATCAATCAGTAAGTCAATTAGTCGGTCAATTTGCCTGTTCATCGGCGGTTTGCCTTTTGGACTGTCTTTGTTTTAAGTCTGCTGTTAACGACATAACTTTACTTCATGACTTTAGATAGTCTCCTGGCTGTCCAAGCTACGAACAAGTCTATGACGACGACGACGACTGAGTCGTTTGGGCCGGTCGGTAAGTTATCACGGTCAGCACAGTCGAGACGACCTGCTCGGCATTTTCAGCGATTGTCAGGAATTCCTTTTTCTGAAGAACGTGATGAAGTTTCGTCTTCGCAATCATAGTTACCGTAACAACCGCTTTTTCTGACTACAATTATATTAATTTTCTCATACAATGAAATTCTTTGAAAGGTTGACGATCTAACTGCATTAAAGTGGAAGACACATTTGCTTCAGCTAAAGAAATTTGTTGCCATTCGTCTTGAGTTATAAATTACGTTTAACATAAACTTATTGAAATGACAATCATAATTAGGTCAATGTTCTTCTGGCCTCTCAGTCTTAGTCCAATTAAACGTAGGCGTAGACTCGATTACACTTCGAAGTTATATGATAGCTAATAACTCTGGTATTTATAGACCGTGGATTTACTTTTTACTTTACGCAAATCTTTCTTAGATTGTCCTGTGTAGGCTCCTTGTATGCACACAATAGAACTGTATGACAGTGTAAGCCATCGTTAATTGCTAAGCATTTGCTTTGCTTCAATGTAAAATTAAAATCTTAGTTAACTGACATATTTAGCCCAGCCTCGGCAATGTCGGCATGTGTGGCAGGGTGGCCAGTCCTCCCCTTCGCCGTCTAACGATTCCATTGACAGTGTAGGTCAATGCACGCGTCCAAAAGCGTCTGATAGGAGAGTGGATGGCCAACTCTCCCACCAGGTGGTAAGGCTTGCGTGTCGCTCCAGATGGGCGCAAGTCCGGCCTCAGTCGTCTTTCGAAGGGCTTAGCAGTGTTCCCCTACCGAACGAAGACCCGAAGACACGAAGTATTTTCAGACGATATATTGTAGATCACAAGTCCACACGTCACAGCAGGCTTGCACGTGATACATAGCGAACGATCCTACCCCAGCAGCGGAAATACTGCATACACTAACGGCGGCTTCCACAGCAATGGCTGACTACGGGGCGCCCCACTGCGACGAACACGGACACTACACAGCATCAGCAGCGGCGTACTTCGGCGGCGGCAACGGCGAGCTCCGACGACCGATTCTCAGCAACGGCGACGGCAGCTCCCACTGGCGACTGACAGCTGCAACGGCGACTGCTCCTCTCCTGCGACGAACTCGACGATCTCGGACTCTGACTGCGGCGGCGGCGGCTGACGAACTCTAACTCCGGACGGACTGACTACTGCAATAATTGTTACATGTTTAACGACACTGCCATTTCGAAGATGATTAGAGTCGCCACGCCATTTAGGTTCCCGTGGACGGACCGTGCTAGCCCGAGATTTTGAATCTCTGAATTAGCCACCTTCGGGATTCGAACCGCGGTCCGCACGCTCTTTCACGGAGTGATTTGCGTACAGACGCGCGGCCTTACCGGTGTAGCCAAGCGAGCCAGTGCTGACTACTGCACGCAGCGCGCTCCTATTTATACCTGCCCGAGGGGACAGGAATCCGACGCGGGGATGCGCAGGAGAGGGGGACGGGGCTAGGCGCGCTAGATCCGCGCAAGATCCGCGCATGCGCACTAATGGGGGCTGACGTCACAGGGATCTTTGGAGGCGAAGGAGGGGAGAGGGGCTCAGCGCGCAAGACCCGCGCAAGATATGCACATGCGCACTAAGGGGGCCGACGTCACAGGGGCCGACGTCACAGGGGGGCTGACGTCACAGGTCCGGCCAGGGATCTTTGGAGGCGAAGGAGGAGGTGAGGGAACACGTGGCGGCGACGGCGCGATTCGACCGCCTAATCGATGCCAGCGACTACGTAAACAAGACCGCGGAGGCGAAGGAGGAGGGAAGGACTTCGGCAGCTGCTCAGGCGAATTTCGCCACAATACATGCATACATGCATACATGCATACATGCATACATACATACATACATACATACATACATACATACATACATACATACATACATACATACATACATACACCAAACGTTCTTTTAAAGCATGCATGAATACCAAGACAAAGACTTGTATACACGGACATGTGGGGAGGACTGAGTGCCAGGTCACGATTGCTATCACGGTCATAAACTCTACTTCTGCAGCACGAATACACTTTTTATTTTTACCATAAGATATAAAAGCGCATTTTTGTTTTGGACCTGCGTTACATAACTTGTTTTAACTGAGAATGTGATGTCTTATCAAAATGTCAGGCGACATAGAAGTATGTTAAAGTTACATGCTAAGTCAACATTAACAATTTTCTGTTGACTTCAAAATTATAATGCCAATATAATTGCAAAGTTCCTGCAGACTCCATTAAAGAGATTCCTAATCACGACCGCTATGTACAGGGTGGGCCAGAAAGTAACTTCTGAGATTTAGGCCAATATTTTTGCCAAACGTATGAATTTGTCCAGACTAATTCTTCTTCGACACTCACCGTGTCCATAGTATCGATGGCCAGCGGGACAAAGTGATAAATGGCTTTGTACTCGATGTACTTAGAATTGTCAAGGGCAACAGCCATCTCGGCCGCAACAACGGCAGTAAGGGATTAACTTGATGGGTATGAAGTGGTCGTTCCATCCAAAACCTGGCCCGACAAGCAATGTGTGAGAGACCATTAATTTTCTTGCCGTCACTCTGAGGTGTGGGGTGGGAAGGGTAGCCGGTAGGCCCGGTTCCAAACAAAATGCGATCTGTAAGGATGCAAATCAGGATGAGAGTCCATGGCAGGACCAAGCCATTAGACAATCCATGCGAAACCAATGCAGAAACAAAAGAGCAAGAAAAGCAGCATTGCGGGTGGCAGCGAGGCACGCCAAGGTGCAGGCGAACCACGATCCCGGTACCTAAATAACTCATGAATCTCACAGAAACAACTGCTCTAATGCGTGTGCTGCTAAATCTGCAATTATCATTGAACGAATCCTCATGACACAAGGTTTTGAAAAGAATAGGTCTACTAGGGCAAATAATAATATGCGAATCGCGTGTGGCAGCTATAGGCCTATACGGCTCCCATTAATAATTCTAAACGAATAGCAGACCAAAATGTTGCCACACATCACAGTGAGAAGACCATGCTTTCGACCCTGTCCTAATCTGCAGACTTTCGAGCGTTTTGATATAGTCGTTTCTGACTAGAGTTTTTATGTTAGCCTTCCAAAACCGAGACCGCTCCATTTTCACCGCAGAACTGTGAAAAAGTAGCTCTGTGACTTCTGCAAGGAACATTATACGAAAGCGACAATAGGATCATTATTTTCTCTGATGTCACTGAACTTAATGTTAGCAAAGCAATACGGTAGTTGCGGCATTACACGGAAGTATATAGGGCCTACGTCACTATCATGCTCGTGAATAAGAGGTGTCCAGCGCTTTGCTTTCGAGTCGAGCCTAAATAAATTTAGATATATAAATTACGATTGATTGATTGATTGAATTATCGTTATAGCTCATCAGGCCTACTTGTTATTCGGAAGGCACATGCATCATCTAGGAATCAATACACCTACAAGCATAGATTACTTATACGGTCCGGTACATTTCCATCTGTCCTGTCGGATAATCACAAACAAAACATTTTTAACATTTCATATAGGAATCAATAGACCTATGATAGACCTAGATTGATTAGAGCCTTAGGGTACGTTTCCATCTGTCCTGTTGGACAATCACAAACATAACATATTTATCAATGTTTTAAACTATTCGAACTGTCCTGTATAGCATAAACAGAATCTGCTAAGCACTAAACCAGCGACTCGTTTGGTATATTCTTCTTTTCATCAGTTCATTTTGAAAGCCAGTGGTTAAATTTCTCATTCAAAAGTAGCGGATAATAATTCGAATTTCGGCAAATGAACGCCTTAGCCTTAATCCTAACTAGCTTCAGAATCTTTAACCGACAGGCCTATTTTATTCTCGCTATTTGCTTTTCGGAAATCACATGAGATGTAAGAAACAAGAATCATATGCAGCGACGGCTGCGACGTAGGCTAACCAGCAATCGAAGCTGAAATTCCTCAAATAAGCTGAAGCCGTGTCGGACCCACTATTATAGCCTCGTGTCACACACCACGCTCATGGCGGTTGAGCCCAAATGATTTTTGATGTTGAAGACGAATCGTTATGTGTCTGCCTGCCAACGTGTGATGGGGAAATGTGGCAGATCATAAGGGATAGTCAGCAGGACTTTTTTAGCATTCAGGTTCCACACAAAAAGGTGCAGTACTGAATGAATTTATGCAGCTGTAAAAACATTTTCAGGCAGTTGAAGATAGCAAAAACTTATAATTTTCATGAATTTGTGAAGTATTTACCATGGAAGATGCATGAGAAAGGAGAGAAGGAATTGTGAAGCTCTATAAATTCTTTACAAGAAGGCATGGTAGTTATTTGAGTTCATCAACTCTGCTCAAGAAGTCAAAGCAATTCCTTCACAAAGCATTTGTGCAAAATTAGCGCGCAGGCAACTGAGCTATAAGAGTCAGCTAGCCATAGGCAACCAGCGAGTTACTTAACAAATTTCTTAGCTAAACACTAACACATCGATTGGCTCTACAAGTCTACATGTACAATACCGTTATTTTTTTCAGTGGATCTGTGGTCATAATTATAGTCTAAATATTATATACATGCATATATATAATTTTATAGAAATATATGACGACAACAGATTGCAGGAAGTTCTATGTTTAGTTGGCAAAAGAAACTTGACTGTTATTCACTTATTGTCCAGTTGCTAGTCCACAACGTAACATGACTATGCATATTATCAACATGAAGAAATGAAGATACATGTGTATACATGTATATTAACATGTATATTATTTATCGTGTGTCTGATGTCTTTTAGGTTCGTAGCTAAGTCAGTTGAGTGAGAAGATAGAAGAATGAAGGTTGCAGCAGCTGTTGGCATCTTCTGCCTCATCGTGACCATCGTCAACGGTTCCACCTTCTTCTTTAAGACAGTCTACAAACTCAATCCCGGAGGTGAGCATTTCGGTCAACGTTTAAGAGCATGTATGCCGTGAGATCTAGTCAAGTGGATACATTACTTGTGTAGCGCCGATGAAATAATCCATAAAGCTACGAATAGTCAATATGCAGTGTAATTTGCAGAAGTGAGCGCTAGATTGGTCCTACTGGTTCAGGCCGTAATATGATATAGGCCTGCACGAATTGTATGGATATAGTAGGCTATATAATATAGCATACAACTATAGTATACAACTAGCTGAGAGAGGCAACAAGAGAGAGGAGACACAGAGAGAGGAGACACTGGAGAGGATACATCAAGAATGTCGCCAGAGCTCCAAGAGCTGACGGCACCAGGTGACCAGGTGATACAACTATTATAACTATTATATTGTGCCAAACTCTTGCGCAAGGATTTTCTCGCTTTTGCCATCAACCGAGAGCAATTCTTATCTGGATGAATATGCAATCTAGCTGTTTGATGGTTTTCTTGGCCTTTCAATCGACAGACCTAGATAAGACCACTCGAGTACGTGTATAAAAACGTTAGTTGTATACTATAGGCCTATAATAGGGTGACCAAACGTCCCAGTTTTCAGGGGCATTGTCCAGGTTTTTTTAGGTGTCCCGACAACGTATATAAAATTAAACGAAATTGTCCCGGTTTTTGACAAGAAGGAACCGATATTGACAATTTGGATTTAGGAAATGGCTGTTCTTTGTAAATTATAGAACCATGCATGGTTTGTAACCTCAGAAGAAGTCTAATGAGAGTGAAGTTGTCAATATATGTGAATCGAAAGTGGCCGACATAAACAGTGCAACTGCTAGGGCTCTCCGATGTAGTTGCAAAATAAGCCTATTACCGTTGCAGTCTAACTTTAACCCGTCGGAGGTGAGGTGGGGTGTGACATACCCCAGAGGCATTCTACTTTAAATTTTTAGCGGAAAACATGGAGCCAGTTCTAATTATTTTTTCTACCTTTGTGAATATGAAATAAGGACACTTTACCACAATTTCAGGTAATTTGAACGAACAGTTTTTTAAAATAATTTTGTTGCATATTTAAAGGAAATTGCATTTTTCGTATACAAACAATTATACATGTTGATTTTATGAGCCATGATTTGGCATGCGAGTGTGCCTTGAACACGTCAATTCTGTGTTGGCATTGAGAAGGCTGACGACGATGATGGCTAAAACATTTTATGTTGTATTGAATCTATATATATATATATATATTATGGTTATTCGTGCATTTGATAATGTTGCACATGAGGACCCAAACTTGCATGGGTTAAGTAGGCCTACACATTGGATGGGTTCACCTTCTGGCCATCTAATAACGATTTGTAACGCCAGAGGTGAGGTGGCGTTTGACAAACCCCAATACATATTTTTATTTTCAAGCCCCGATATCAAATGGAAAATACTAAATTGAGTTAAACTATTTTTCTATGATCAATAATCAACTAAACAGACGATTACCATGTTGAGCTAGTTAACGATTAGTTAATAATTCGAGTAAGAACTTTTAAGTTGTTTTGTTCAATTAATTGACCAGTGCTATGACCAGTACTTAGAGGTAAAATATATATTGAATCAGGGGCAAACATTGCGCAATACAGCGACGGTCAGCTACGGCATTAATTGATGGGACATGAGTGATGAGAAGGTCGTCTGCGGCGCATGCGCAGTGAGAGCAGAAGAGGCTGGAGAGACGGTGTTATGGCCGTCGTTGGAACTGTCGCAAGTTGTCGGATATTAAGGAGTGGTTTCCGTGACATTCGGGACGATCGAAAGACGGAGTAACGATAGTTTAGTGTCCTAAAGTGTGGACAATACCGAAGATAGAAGAGCGTAACGAAACGATCTAAACAACGCATTACTAACCTGTAATCAGCGTCGATACACTGCTGTCTTCAGCGTGTATCATAGATCTTCAAGGTTACTTCTCGTGACATTGCGATGCGACAAATAAACTACTAACGTTACGTCGAACTGTAATCGAAGGTAGCAACAGTTGGTAAATTCGATACGGAACAAGAACTGTTCAAATCGTAGACAGCTACATCAAAGATATTCGACATTTGGGAAGAAAAGTACGGCAATGAATATCAACGAAGAAATCGAAGCCTGCAGCCCTGGAGATCAGCGACTGGTGAGAAGACGATGAAAACTGGCCGGTGGTGAGCAGCGACAAGAGCTAAAGAATTCAACGCGGGAGGGTAGATATTAAAGTTATATCCCTCAAAATTACTTTAATCAGTACTGGTTTAAGTAAGGCTGTTTAAGAAAGGATTGTATTTAATCTGACATTTCCACTACCCCTTAGAAGAAGGATTTGTGTTCTGTATATATTAATAGTCCATATGCCAATATTATCTTTATAGTAAACAAATGACTTGTTGATTTGATGGCATAGGCCTATAGGACAATAACCTACATTACAACGAATACAAAGACAGTATGCAAATGAGTAACCTGATTTCAGCTTCGAAATCTGGAAAGTGTTTCCACTAAACTATTGAGCCGTAGTGTGGTCTCACTTCACGTTACAAAATCATTGTGCAGACTCAATATGCTTTGTGAATTAGTAAACGTTTTTGGTTTAGCAGTGCTTAAAGAGTGGGAAAATAAGTGCCTAGACATTCTTTACCTTTCCAAAGAAGTGCCTGGACGCCCCTTACCTTTACAAAGAAGTGCCTGGACGACCCTTACCTGTCCAAAGAAGTGCCTGGACGCCCCTTACCTTTCCAAAGAAGTGCCTGGACGCCCCTTACCTTTCCAAAGAAGTGCCTGGACGCCTCTTACCTTTCCAAAGAAGTGCCTGGACTCCACTTACCATTCCAAAGAAGTGCCTGGACGCCATATACCTTTCCAAAGAAGTGCCTGTACGCCCCTGACCTTTCCAAGGAAGTGCCTGGACGCCCTTACCTTTCCAAAGAAGTGCCTGGACGCCCTTACCTTTCCAAAGAAGTGCCTGGACGCCCCTTACCTTTCCAAAGAAGTGCCTGGACTCCACTTACCTTTCCAGTCTGTGCTGGCCAATAAGTGGCAGGACGGCGTTCAGATTTTAAAATTAGTGCATGGACACCGTCCATGACTGCCCAGCCACACTTTAAGCTCTGATGTTTAGGTATTCAATGGTCGACTAAATTTAATGAACATGGAACCAGAACCAGCGCCCGTGAATTACATGGTACCCTGCGCTTGACTTTCGAGTGGCGCGTATGAAATTTTGACTGGATCAGAAGAGTAGCGATTAAAATGTATTTGTGTTAGGGCCTACCTTAATTCTAGTGACCAGATATGAAGTGATTGATATGATTGATATTGGTTTAACCTTAAGCAACTAAGCTATTGGGTGATGTCAATGCATATCCTGTTCTGAAGATGACATCCAGTGTGCGGTCAAATGGAGCGATGGCATAACCTACAGCGCCACAAAAGGTGGAAATGTTCTACTGCCCACTGTCAACGGCCGTAACTGCTTCTACTGTGGACCATGCGGTGATAACGGGATGCAATGCAGAGAGCAGTACAGGTAAGGTTTTCATTGACGAATGCGCGGCGCCGGATTAAGGCATGTTCAACATGTTCGGCCGAACAGGGCCCCACACTTTAGGTGGCCCACACACATACAACAGGAATATTTTTTCATCATTGTTAATAATATTTTTAGAGCAAACATGAGTTTAAATCTCTGAACAAATTGCAAAATTATTTGAAATCTACTGATTTCAACAAATACAACTTTTGCACATGTGTGGAGGCCCTGAATCAGTCAGAAATGCTAGTATGAGCTAGACCTATTAGTTTCATTGCTTATTTAAACACTTAGTATCTCATCAGATCGAAACTCAAGTGCCATGCAACGCATTATGAAATGGCGTCATTATAATACTGAAAGAGATGTGATATTGTAAAAAATAATAGTAATGAATTAATAATAGATTCGTTGAATAGACGTACAACACGTTTTGTGTCATTTTATCGTCGGCCCTGCGAATATCCTACGGGCGGTGGGACGGGAAAAATAATAAGGGAAAGATGGACGGAATGAGGTAAATAATGGCGAAAGGAATGCTGGAAGCAAGCACAAAGGATGGCAGGGAGAAAGGAAGAAAGGAAGAAAAGATGCATTGGAACTTCGGAAGTAATAGAAAGGAAGGATGAAATATGCACGAAATGATTATTTTACGAACGAATGAAAAACGATTATTATGAAAATTTAATATCTTGCTTCAAAGTTCAATCTATGAATCACTCAGCAGGTCTACAGTTGATCATTCTAAACCGTCAACGGCTTAGATTAGATTAATGGACCTGCTGACTTTCTGAAGTACTAACGGGTAGGCCTACTGCCAAGAAGTCAATCAGTTATTTGTAGACAGCAGTTTGTTTGATCATCGGTTGTTTTTCTATAGAAATATCTTTAGGCCTATTTTAATTCTGCAGTCAACGACGCAACGGTTGAATAACGATACTTCTTGATTTCAGGGGAGCTCCTCATCCCTGTCCAACAGACGCCATGCTTAATTTTAAGAACTGATTGCGGTCCGTGCGAGACTAACTGCTCAGTTTCTTCAGTCGTCCTCAAGAAATCTTTTCCATGATGAACGCGAAGAAAATGCTTCAAGTGCACTCGTAGGCTAGGCTATAATTATAGTTACTAAAGCAACTGCTACAGCTTTTTCTGACTTCAGCTGTAATATAATATCGTACAATCAACTACCAAACATGCAGCTCACAGTCTCCGGACACTTTTTTGTATCCTGAGGAAGTATAGAACTACCACGGCGAAATTACTATAAAATCTTTTGAAAAGCTATTGATCTAAGTCGCATGTAATGGCATTAAAGTGGAAGACATATATTTTAGTTGACTTCAGTTGACTAAATTTGTAGCCGTTCGTTTCGACAGATAGGCCTAAGTTGCGTTTAACATAATCTTCATGAAATGACATTCTCATAATCATAATGGTCATTAGGCCAGTTTAGTCCAATGAACTTTAGACGTAGACTACAGATTACACTTCCATGTTATATGATAATAGATAGATCTGATATTTTAGATTCGTCTTTCTTAAATGAATGCAAATGTTTCTGAAAGTCTAGTCCCCATTGTATGCACACAATAGAAGTGTTGACCCATTTTAATATCTAAATAAAATGCTTTGCTTCAATGCAACTATAAATGTGTCTATTTTATTGTTGTTGTCATCGTGTTTTAAAAGTGTCTGTCCTTGGTTTATCTTGCGACTTATAAAGTCCAAGGAAATGTAAGCAATTTAAAATGTTAGTTAAATAATAATTTGGTCGAACCACGGCATGTGTGACAGGGTGATCAATCCTCTCCCTCGCCGTCTAACGGTTCCATTGACAGTGTGTACACTAGTCATGGCAGTCATACACGTTACCAGGACAGTGGATGAGTGGTTGTGCGCATTTTCTCCAATCCTAGGGGGTAGTCTACAGCAATATAAACTGATATTCCCCTATCTGATTGGTCCAAATTCAAAGCGACCTCGTTAGCGACGTAAAAGGACAATGACCTATAATTAAGGAGCAACGATAAGCCAATTTTTGCGAGGAAAGGAACAATATATATATATATATATATATATATATATATATATATATATATATATATATATATATATATATATATATAGGCCTGCAGGGTGGGCCAGCATAAGTGCACTGACTTTGAATGTTTGTAACTCAGCTAATATTTATAATTTATCTTTACTTCATGTGTCAAATTATATTTCACTCTATTATCAGCCTAAAAAGCCTACCTGGTACTAGTTTGTATTTTAATACAATGTTTGGAAAACCCCTAGTTACCATATTTTGTTCTTCTTGGTGACGCAATATGACGCCGTAACCCGCCGTTATCCCGGGAAATTCCCATACCGTGTTTTGCTAACACGAGCATAGACACGATCATTTTGGCTGTCTGTAGGAGTCTGTGCTGGATATTCACGGTACAGACTCCTAACATATATCCTTCAATTTTATCACCAGTTATGCGCTGCTTCAGACGCTTGCATGCTGCAAACCGTGTATTTGCATCAGTGTCAGGGAGCTGTTGGACTTCAAGTCAGCCAAATATCTTCAACTTCAGGTCATCTTTGACTTTTGCAATACACTTACAGTTCTTCTGAAAAGTGAGCGCATGTTTCACGCTGAATTTCCCGGCGAGATTTGCTTTTCACCCGGGATATTGTCTTCACTGCTAATTAACTCGGACACAAAAGCAATGGTAGTGGGCGCGCGCGCCGCGCGTACAGAATCCCGCGGTTTACAACTCGAAGTTCCTGTTTCATCAATTTTTCGTATCAGACGATTCAAGATATTTTTGCTCCATCATCTGTTAGGAAAGTCTTTAGTCATTTGAAACGAATTAAATCCTTTACAAGTTCGCAAAATTCTGATCAAAACTCGATCATCGCTTGTAAAAGGCGACATATTGCTTCATTTGCTTATATAAAACACACATCACGTGACTACGACCGCTCCAACCTCTCATGTTACCGCTTTCTACACTCGATTTGTTTATTTTAACACCTCTTCCAGGTACTCGTAGCATGTTGTCTATCAACAAACACCATGTGCGAAATATTTAAGTATAATGTGATCGCTGTGGCGTCGTCGTTGAGTTTCTTATTTACTAATAATATTATCACCTCTAGGCCGACTCTTCATCTATGCTATTTAGTGTATCGGCGGCTGAATGACGACTCTAGCCCTAAACCTAACCCTCACCGACCTTCTAAACGCCTAACCTGAACCTAACCGACCCTCGCGACGCCTAACCTGAACCTAACCGACTGTCACGTGGCAAAGGCTTTTTACCAGGGCATTTGCCCTGCCATGCCCTGGCGTAGCGTCGCCACTGCTGATAAACATGCCTCAACTTCTAAATTTTTCATTCTGTAATATGACGAACCATTTTATCAGGATATACTTGCTACTAGATCATCAAATATTATCTTGTACAGCTTTGAAAACAATTAATTTAATTTGATTAGATTGACCAAAATGGATAATCCAACGGCCAAAATTACAGTCCGAATGTTTTAGGGTAAGTTATTCCACGCAGAAAAACTCACAATATTAACAGTACACCGTGGTTCAATAAAAAGTAAACCAAACTTTTTTGTATATCTCTTATTCCTGATGATTAATCATACTAAACATTTCACAATATTTAGAGAATTGAACCAGCAATAATTATGGTTCCAACATACCTGTAATGAATTTGAACGGATAGAAAGAAATTATTTTTCAATTTCAACTGCCGAAATTTAAGTTTACGAGCAATTTTTATTTTGGATTTTGTAACAAAGTACTTCAAACATGAAAGCTGTCTGTAATATTTTGTGAAGAGACTCATGTGGTATGGGTGGCTTATTTTCAAAAAGGTGTTTAAAATGTCCTCCTTATGCCTGCACAATGCACACAGGCCATAGAGGCGCTGACATCATTGGACAAGGGGCCGTCCATAAAGTACGTCACGCTCCAGGGGGCGGAGGGGGTGTAAGAAAGTGTGACAGTTTGTGACAGGGGGAGGGGTCAGGCCATGTGTGACGTCACACATTTATTTTTAAAATTCTTTTTTAATTTTTTTGTTCTTAGTACCTAAAATCCGACCCGGCCCGGCCAGGCGTGTCTAAAACCCGGCCTGGCGGGATAAAAGTTGATTTCCCGTCACTATCAAAGCGTCTAGGAACACACGTCACTATCAGAGGGATTAGGGATAGTATCCTAGAGTTTAGAGGGTTAGGTAAATAGTTATGTTTTGAAAAATTTTGTTCAAAAGTGTGACGTACTTTAGGGGGGTCCGAGATTTGTGACAGTTTGTGACAGGGAGGAGGGGGGGTCAAAAATGGTCAAAAATAGCGTGACGTACTTTATGGACGGCCCTCAACAGGTTCTTCGATAATCCTCTAATCCAGTCCATCCCGTACCTCCTGTTGCTTCAAATCGTTTGCATCATGATTGTATTGCTGTCTAGTAGACTCGCTTTTGCATCATACTCCACTGTCCCCACTCATAGCCGACAGGATTCAAATCTGGGCTGTTCGGAAGCCATCATGTGGGAGAAATGAAGTCTGGTGTCTCTTTTCTTAGCATTTCGATGGTTCCCTGGCTTTGTGGGATGGGACACAGTCCTGTTGAAAAAGAAATTAGCCTTCTGGGGCAATAGATTTCTGAAAACAGGTAGACGATGTTGTGATAGCAGAACGTTTCGATAATAGACTCCTTCAACTTTTAATAAAGGATCACTGAAGACCAAATGGGAACAAGCAAGCGTCGAAACCGCAACGAACCCCATAACAGACTTGCTGAAAAATTAAACTTCGGCAGATGAGGTTGAAAGGTTCATATCTTTCTATCCGTTCAAATTTATGCCATGATATGTTGGAATCATAATATTTATTGTCGATTCAAATTTCTAAATAACGTGAGCATTTTAGTGCGATTATTCATCCGGTTGGCGGGATTTTATGAAACACAGTTGGGATTGCTTTGTATTGAACCACGGTGTATAACAATCGTTACAAGGGTGCAGCATTGAGCAATGGTTGTCCTGGCTCGGGGTATGAATAGCTCATGTCAATCTCAAGAGCGAAAGACAAACAGCGCGGGAAAGAAAGAGAGAGAGAGACAGACAGAGACTGAGAGAGACAGATAGACAGAGAGAGATACAGACAGACAGAAAGAGACAGAGAGAAGCCAAGAGAGACAAACGGATAGACAGACAGACAGACAGATAGACAGAGAGAAAGAGAGAGAGAGAGAGAGAGAACCGGGCAGACTGCAGGTAGTCAGAAACAAACAGACTCGATGAGAGCCAATTACAAAAGTAGGCCTAGAGACTTTACAGCTGCTGTCCAGCATGCCATGTCGTGTTTAAGTATGGCGACAGTCATCCTGGCGTCTTCTCTGCACTGGGGGTATGTGATATCGACATCTCATTCACTATTTGCTTAACAGCTGGTAGGAAAAAAGTACTATTATTTAGCAAAATCGACTACAATTTTGTTGTAATTTCTATCTCCGGATCGTCGTATCTTTACCTCAGCATTTTCATGAACTGCTCGCGTAGTCGGCTGTGCAGCCTGCGAATTTAATTTTCCAAGATACTTGACGCAGGATATCATGCGTCTTAGCTAGGCCAATCATGTATCACAAATGTCTCCTCCCTCTCGATAAGGGACAACAAGCACTTTGTGAGACATACTATTCAAAATTCCGCCAACAGAATGTGAACACAGATGACCAGAAGCTCCACGACTCAGTGCATATAAACAACTAAGCATTAATTTTTTTTGCACGAATGGGTATGTATGTGAACAACACACAATTATGTATGTATGTATGCATGCATGCATGTATGTATGTATGTATGTATGTATGTATGTATGTATGTATGTATGTATGTATGTATGTATGTATGTATGTATGTATGTATGTATGTATGTATGAATGAATGTATGTGTGTATGTATGTATGTATGTATGTATGTATGTATGTATGTATGTATGTATGTATGTATGTATGTATGTATGTATGTATGTATGTATGAATGTATGTATGAATGTATGTATGTATGTATGTATGTATGTATGTATGTATGTATGTATGTATGTATGTATGTATGTATGTATGTATGTATGTATGTATGTATGTATGTATGTATGTATGTATGTATGTATGTATGTATGTATGTATGTATGTATGTATGAATGTATGTATGAATGTATGTATGTGTGTATGCATGCATGCATGTATATGTTTGTGCGTATGCATGTACATGCATGTAGGCCTATGCATGAAGTCGGAATGAGAATCTACGTGATCAAAGTTTTGTAGTGATATGTTTCCTGACTATTCGCTGACATCTTTGAACTTTTCAAAATCCAGACGAATCAAATTAATATCCTCTTGTATCCGTATGCACGAGACCAGGTGGTTTTAGATGCTCGAACGTTTGCATGACTATAATTGACTAGCTTTAATCAGCCTACATGTCGATTCCGTGTACCATGTTTCACACAGCCTTTCGCGATTTAGCCTTCGAGTAACGGGTTATTATAATTCTTCTTGCCACGCTGTTTGACGTCGAGCAACCGGTTCACATAGATCGTCGCGCGTTCACTGCTTTTGGAGAAGTCCAGAGAAGACTATTCGGGTGAGTTTATAGACGCTTGGATTTTGGAAAGACGAGAATAACTATTGTGGTAGATCATAAGTGTTAGTTTTTAGCGTGCAGTTCTTGGCAAAAGTGCGGTTTCAAATGAATTTGTGCAGCTGTAAAAGCATTTTTGTGCAGTTATAAAAGGCTAAAATGCTCATTTTCATCCGATTGTGAGTAATTTATCATGGAGGATGGGAAGGCAGAGAAGGGGCTGTGCAGTTCTACAAATTCCTTAAACGAAGGCATGATAATTATATGTATATAAGACTTCGTCACTTCTGCCAAGCATGTCAAATGTCAAGCATGTAGTTCCTTCACGAAGTGTTTGTTTAAAAATGTAACAATTGAGCTTGGCTAATGGCTATATGAGGCTTTGCAGTCAACCGGCCAAAATATAAGCTACCGGTGAGTCACTTGGCTAATTATTTCTTAGTGAGGCACCGAAAAAGATTCATTGGCTGCATATGTCAGTAGCACGAAAACGTGTAATTGTTGCCATATATTACATATCTGATTAACATGCAATATGACGACAACAATTTACACAAACTTGTTCACTGTAATTGGCTTCAAACTTTATTGTTATTCACTTACTGTGCAGCTGTCAGTCGGCCCTCAACTTAGCATGTCTATGCACTGGTGGCGCCGCTGCCTTGATATCGGAAGGTCGAGTTTCGAATCCACCTCAAGTCGCCGCGTATACATAGGGACCTTGGGCAAATCCTTCACTCGCAATTACTCAGTGCTTCGGCGTGAAACTCCGATGCAGTGTCCGCTCTGTAGCCTGGAGCGCCTCTGAGTAAGGGGCTTGAAGGGGCGCTATAACAAGCGCACAAACAAACAAACAAACATATATGCATATGATGATGTACCTTCGTGTTAATAATAATTATATTATTAACACGATGATGCATCATCATTAACTGTGTAGCTCGTGTCTTCTTAGTCGCGAAACGAAGTAAGTTGAGTGATAAGATTGAACAATGAAGGCTGCAGCAGCAGTTGTCGGTATCTTCTGCCTCATCGTCACCATCGTCAACGGTTCCACTTTCTTCGATGACACAGTCATCAAAGACGATGACGGTGAACATTCCAGTCTACGTTTAATTAAGAACATGTACATGTATACCGTGTAATCTAATCAAGTGGATACATGATTTGCATATATTGTGTATGAATGTATGTATGAATGTATGTATGTTGGTATGTATGTATGTATGTATGTATGTATGTATGTATGTATGTATGTATGTATGTATGTATGTATGTATGTATGTATGTATGTATGTATGTACGTATGTATGTATGTATGTATGTATGTATGTATGCATGCATGCATGTATGTATGTATGTATGTATGTATGTATGTATGTATGTATGTATGTATGTATGTATGTATGTATGTATGTATGTATGTATGTATGTATGTATGTATGACATTGTATGTATGACATTGTATGTATGTATGTATGTATGACATTGTATGTATGTACGCACGACGTTGTACGTATGTATGTATGCATGTATGTCGCTATGCCATAATCCATAAAAGCATCTAATCTATAATACAGTGTCAATTATAATTGTAGAACTCCATGGGTGTTAGAAGTTAGGATTACTGGTTCAGGTCATAGCATACCCGAATTGTATGGCTTTAGAAACTGTTTCACTCGCTTGACGATAATGTTGCTCAAGGATGTTTCCGCTTTCCCCATCAACAGAGAGTAATTCTATACCGGTATCAATTAACTATTTTAAAGAGCTTGCCCTATGTAACCATACCGCGATAGTGTAGTGGTGGGTTATGTGCATTGGGGCCGGAAAGCTTCAGGTTCGAATTCACCTCAAGCCGCCGAGTAGAGGCCTTGAGCAAGTCCGTCACTGGCAATTGATCATGCGCTTAATTAAACACAGCTGTCGCACGTGAAGTCACATGAGGTAGGTCACGTTGGTGAAGAAGAACTCTGGCTTTGTACTCTTCTGACCCAATTCCTAAAAGCAGGGACGTTTGAATTTGCGAAATGGATTAGAATGCACTAAGATACATTGTAAGAGCGTCTTACAGGTAAGGGAAATGCCACATTGACCTTAATATCCCCATTGAAGCAGAAGGCAGAGAAGATATCGAAGGAGACCCCAAACGCAATTGACAAGCAGAAACGTTGAAAAGATCGGATAAGATGATCCAAAATCAGGTTTGTAGTCTACTAGTAAATCCAAAAACAGGTTTATAGTCTACTAGTAAATCCAAAATCAGGTTTTTAGTCTACTAGTAAATCCAAAATCAGGTTTGTAGTCTACTAGTAAATCCAAAATCAGGTTTTTAGTCTACTAGTAAATCAAAAAAATCAGGTTTGTAGTCTACTAGTAAATCCAAAAATCAGGTTTGTAGTCTTCTAACTAGTAAGTCCAGAAACAGGTTTGTAGTCTACTAGTAAATCCAAAAATCAGGTTTGTAGTCTACTAGTAAATAAAAAAAATCAAGTTTGTAGTCTACTAGTAAATCAAAAATCAGATTTGTAGTCTACTAGTAAATCTAAAATCAGGTTTTTAGTCTACTAGTTAATCCAAAAATCAGGTTTGTAGTCTACTAGTAAATCCAAAATCAGATTTGTAGTCTACTAGTAAATCCAAAATCAGGTTTGTAGTCTACTAGTAAATCCCAAAATCAGGTTTGTAGTCTACTAGTAAATCCAAAAATCAGGTTTGTAGTCTACTAACTAGTAAGTCCAAAAATCAGGTTTGTAGTCTACTAGTAAATCCAAAAATCAGGTTTGTAGTCTGCTAGTAAATCCAAAAATCAGGTTTGTAGTCTACTAACTAGTAAGTCCAAAAATCAGGTTTGTAGTCTACTAGTAAATCCAAAAATCAGGTTTGTAGTCTGCTAGTAAATCCAAAATCAGATTTGTAGTCTACTAGTAAATCTAAAATCATGTTTTAGTCTACTAGTAAATAAAAAAATCAGGTTTGTAGTCTACTAATAAATCCAAAATCAGATTTGTAGTCTACTAGTAAATCTAAAATCATGTTTTTAGTCTACTAGTAAATCAAAAAATCAGGTTTGTAGTGTACTAGTAAATAAAAAAATCAGGTTTGTAGTCTACTAACTAGTAAATAAAAAATTCAGGTTTGTAGTCGGCTAATAAATCTATAAATCAGGTTTGTAGTCTACTATAGTAAATCCAAAAATCAATTTTGTATTCACTGAGATGGGTTTAGCGTTAAGCAACGAAGAGATTGGTCTGACGTCAGGTAGGGGGAAAGAGAAAGAGAGAAAGAGACAGAGACAGAGAGAGAGCGAGAGAGAGAAAGAAAGTGAGAGACAGAGAGAGACAGAGACAGAGAGAGAAAGTTAGAAAAAAGAGAGAACAGCAGACAGACAGACAGACAGAGAGAGAGAGAGAGAGAGAGAGAGAGAGAGAGAGAAAGGAAGAAACGGATAAAGGAAGAAATCAAGTCAAATCATTTTGAAGCAGAAGGCAGAGAAGATATCGAAGGAGACTCCAGACGCAATTGACATGCAGAAACGTTAAAAATATCGGATAAGATGAAAAAAATCAGCTTTGTAGTAACTGAGATGGGTTTAACGTTAAGATCGGATAAGATTGGTTTGACGTGAGTGTATTTCCTGTTCTGTAGGCAATGTGATCCAGTGTTCGACCGAGTGGGGTGGAGAAACCTACACTGTCGACGTAGGCAAAGGTGTCCGACTGCCATCAATCGACGGCGGGTACTGCTTCGACTGCGGATGCGGCGAATCTGGAATGCTATGCCATGAGCTATACGAGTAAGATTTCATTGACGTATGCGGGCGGAGGGATGGAGAAATATCAAAAAGTGGATGGACGGAATGAGGGAAGGAATGCCGGAAGCAAACAAGTGCGAAGGAAGGTAGAGAGAGAGAGACAGAGAGAGAGAGAGAGAGAGAGAGAGAGAGAGAGAGAGAGAGAGAGAGAGAGAGAGAGAGAGAGAGAGAGACAGACAGAGTCAGAGACAGAGACAGAAAGAGAAAGAGAGCGAGAGAGTGAAATAAAAAGAGAGAGAGATACAGAGACAGAAAGAGAAAGACATACAGAAAGAGAGCGAGAAACAGACAGGCAGACAGAGACAGAGACAGAGACAGACAGAGAGAGAGAGAGAGAGAGAGAGAGAGACAGACAGACAGACAGACAGACAGACAGACAGAAAGAGAGCGAGAAACAGACAGGCAGGCAGAGGCAGAGAGAGAGAGAGAGAGGAAGAAACGGATAAAGGAAGCAATGGTGAAGGAATAGACAGACGAACAGACGAGAGGAAGGATGGACGGATGGATGGAAGAAAGAATGTGCGAAACGATTATTTAAGAAGGAATTAAAACAACTGCTATGAATTATTTTCCATAGTTCATTCTACGAATCACTTAACTGTGTTTGTAATTGTCAACTATTCTAACCAGTCACTCAATTAGATTAAACTAATTCACTGACTGACTTTATTAAGTAGGTTACTGAACGTCAGTCAGCATATTTAATTAGTCGGCGGTTTGTCTTCTTAAAATTAATGTCTCTGTTTTAAGCCTGCAGTTAACGACATAGCTTTGCTTCATGACTTTTTAGAGAGTCTCCTGGTTGTCCTGGTTTAAAATACCAAACCGATGAAAACGGAAACATTTGGGCCGTCGGTAAATGATTACAGTCAGCACAACTGTCAAGACGACGACCTGCTCAGCAGCTTCAGCGATCGTCAGGAATTCCTTTTTCTGAAGAACGTGAAGACGTTTCGTCTTCGCAATCGTTGTTACCATAACAACTGCTTTCTCGGACTGCAGTTATAATAAATATATCATACTGTGAAATTCTTTGAAAGGTTAACGATCTAACCGCATTAAAGTGGAAGACACATTTGCCTCAGCTAAAGAAATTTCTTGCCATTCGTTTTGAGTTACAAATTACGTTGCACATAAAACTTATTGAAATGAAAATCATAATTGGGTCAATGTTCCTCTGGCCTCTCAGTCTTAGTCCAATTAAACGTAGGCGTACACTCGATTACACTTCCAAGTTATATGATAGCTAATAAGTCTGGTATTTATAGACCATATATTCACTTTTTTACTTTACGCAAATCTTTCTTAGATTGTACTGTGTAGGCTCCTTATATGCACACAATAGAACTGTATGGCAGAATACACCATTGTTAATTGCTAAGCATTTGCTTTGCTTCAATGTAAAATTCAAACCTTTGTTAACTAATTATACTTTGCCCAGCTTCGACATTTGTGACAGAGTGACCAGTCCTCTCCCTCGCCGTCTAACGATTCGATTGACGATGTACAATGCGACTTTCTAATGAGTTGTTTCTTGCTACAACTATTATTATGATAATATAGGGTGTCTCGATAGGTCGAGAACGATTTTGAATGCAGACAAATATATGTTATACACAATATAATGTGGAAAGCTGTATACTGGCGGATAGGTTGTGCAAATGAGAATCCTACGCAAAAAATTAGATCACTGGCTCACTTATTCAAATTTTAGCGCCAATATCCGTGACGTCATCAAATTCGTGCCAAGTAAACGTCCAGTTAGGCCGAAAGCAGTAGGCTATTGTACGACCATCATTGTTAATCCACACCTAATTAATTAATACAAATTATCATTTGACATTTAATAATGTTTCCTTTACTCTTTATTACAGCCTTAAGTCGATTAGGCATCGAGCCAATTAAATTTTTCAGAGTTGTCAGAGGTATCAATGTCCATGCCTTACGAAGCCGACGTTTTAAGGTGTTCAATGTCTGGGATTCGGGATCAGCATAAACAAAAATATCAATGGATACATCTCACCGGGGGACTGGCCGCCTAATTCGCCGGATTTGTCACCAATAGAAAATGTTTTGAGTATTATGGCGGCAACTGTTTAGGCCGATCCCGAACCCCAGACATTGAACACCTTAAACGTCGGCTCCATAAGGCATGGACATTGATACCTCTGACAAACTCTGAAAAATTTAATTGGCTCGATGCCTAATCGACTTGAGGCTGTAATAAAGAGTAAAGGAAACATTATTAAATACTAAATGATAATTTGTATTAATTAATTAATTATGTGTGGACTAACATTGATGGTCGTACAATACTGTTTTCGGCCTAACTGGACGTTTACCAGCGTTGCACTCTAAAAAAAACTCAAAAAAACAAGATGAAAAGTAAAAAACCCGAGAAAACCCAAGTTGAGCAAATCTTTCGAAAATGATGATGATGATATTCGTTTAATTCAAAAGCATGACAAATCGAGGTGACAAACCGCACCAGGTTACAGGTCAGAAATGTAAAATAATACACAGAAGTAGGCCTAATAATAAAGATTAGTAATAATAATGTAATAAAATTGCGGCAGCCATGATCTGGCATTCAACCGTCAAGTTGTTGATGTTAAAATAGACAGTTGATGTTGAATTACTGTCATTGAATCAGGATTAGCCAAAAACGGCCCGTCAGTTATTAGCAGCTACTATATGAGCGCTACTGACGCTCGCTTCACGATGGTGATGTATACCAGGGCCTACTACGCCATGGGGGGATGGAAGCAGACTGCTTCCAATTTGGGCCAGGGGGGGAAAGGTTTCCCCCCTGGGAAAAAGTTGAGTATAGAAGATTTCCTCCTGAACATTTTCCCCCGGTATTCCCCCAGCATCTGTCATGGACTTCCTTCTGGTAAATCTCCCGAACAATCCCTCCCCGTCATAACACAGGGTAAATCTTCATTTAATTTGACTTTTGCTTAACACTCACATAAATTTGTCCTTGCGCTTCCATCACATTCGCACCCATCAGAGCTTGCCACATGGGGGGAGTAAGTAGCCTGATCCAACCTGTGCCAGAGAGAAATCCCCCTAATGATAGATGGGCATAAGAGATTTCCTTCTGGACTCCCTCTGTTCTACTCCTCCCCGCACACCCACGAAAATTCATTCAGCCATCTCAAGGGTATATATTCATTTACCTGGTAGTATGACCTTTGCTTTACAGTCACATTTGCGCCTGCACGTAGGCTATATGGCGCTCGCTTTCACAACTCATAATTCGGCCTATAATTACATTAATTGTTAACATTTTGTTAAAGTATATTGTATCTACTGAAACTGCGTTGGTTTTATAATATAGGTCTCAAATAAAATGAACGATATTTTAAGAATGAATTTTAGTGATATGAGTCAAAAGAGCAACAGTAAATTTGTAGCCTACTTTTGTTTATAGTGAAGGTTTGTAGTCTGTTTAAGTAAACATTAATCAAGCAATAAAAGCTTGGTTGCTCAACAATTGAAGTTCAAAATCAAGTAAAGCAAATGGCTTATAAATTCCTCCTCCAAACATTAAAGAACTAGGCCTATTGAAGTCTGTACAAATGCAAATTGCTTACACTTTTGTAGCCTACATTTGAGGGAAATGTTTGAGGGAATTGTCCTATTGAAACGCTCTGGTGGAATCCAGAGAGGAAATTACGGGGAGTGGTCCTAGGAAATGTCCAATTGTCCATGGGATCTGTCTGGATCAGAAAATGGATGTTGCTGAGTATTGTACAACTGACAGTAGACTACACAATTTGATATACCAAAAGAAATTGATATTTTACTGAATGCTGGACCTTTTCAAACTTCACAGGACTACTACAGTGTTTAACGCACTGCTAACCCATAATGAGAAATGTTAGAATGTTACCATTAGGCTATAGGCCTATTGTGCAAATTTTCAAAAAAATTAAATCATGGGGAGGTGACATTTTATGATATCGTAAACCACATTTCTGAGCATTAATTCACAGCAATTTTGTGAAGATGACAGCTTTAAGAGGTACAATTACAGCATGCAAATCCAAAAAAGTGAAATTTCCATGACTTTATCGTTCTTAAACAGCTAGCAAACAAGAGCCTAAAACATGCGCTCTAGTCGATGACAGTGGCGGCGCTACGCCAGGGCATGGCAGGGCAAATGCCCTGGTAAAAAAGCCTTTGCCCTGGCTGTTGCCCTGGTCGTTGCCCTGCCAGAAATTTTACCCCGGGAGAATTTGTTCGAGCATATTGCTTCTTACTGTTCACGTCCGTCCGCTCTGTGGCAGGGCAAAAGGTCTGGCAGGGCAAAATTCTGGCAGGGCAAAAGTTCACGAAGAGAACAAGATCTGGCAGGGCAGTTTTCTGGCAGGACAAAAGTTCTGGCATGGCAAAAATTCTGGCAGGGTAAAGACCGTAAAATTTTGGCAGGGCAAACGTTCTGACGGGGAAAAATTCTGGCAGGGCAAAAATTCTGGTGGGGCAAAAGTTCTTGCAGGGAAAATTGTTGTTGCTGTTTATTCACATTGCCGTATACAACTAACAGCCTACATGTATGCCCAGCTGTCGCTTTATTGTTTTTCAAATGAAGCGTAAGCATTTTCGTAGACAATAGACCCATATACCTGACTCCGTTACTTTATTTGCTGAACGCTTAGCTTTCGAAATGATATTCGAAAGAGGATTTGCAATGCTTCACTAAGTCACAGAGATTAGTCTACAGGTTGGGCTATAAAATTACCCTAAAGTTTTTTGCCCATAATCTTGGCCAGAGGTAGTAATTTTAAATGAAATTTTACAGGCTTAACGACAATTGATATTCACACATGATGGCCAGATTTCATTAAAATATGTCAAACAGAACAAAGTTATATCACTTTTAGTGAGACCACTCACTGTTATGACGATTCAAAAACATGACGCAGCAAAAAGTGACAAAAACGAATTTATAAAGCAACATCTCAAATAATTTGTGTCAAATAAACGTGTTATTGACAGAAAATCGTTACAATTAGTTAGAGAAAGCAGGTACCAGCATAGCTGCAAGTCGTTCTGACATCATTTAGCAAGATGACTGTTAAGTTGGTAAATAAAGAATTTTTCTGATTAGTAATTTTGTTTTAAAAATAATAAAATCGAAATTTCTGTCAGATCAAAATTCCCAAGGTGTCGATGGCACGCAAATTTGTATTCATACACTTCATGAGCTAGGCCCTGGAGATAAAGCTCTAGTCGGCACTTAATCTGTTAAACAGTAATTGCAGAGAAATGAAGAGCTAACTTGAATTTGAGAGTTAAGAGATGTGTCGTTTATGAAAGGAAATCGGTTCAACGTCAATATTTCTGTACACTGGTTTCATTGAGAAGAACAAATGGTTCCAAATATCCGGATTTGAATCCGATGATTTTGTCAACTGTGGAGAGCTGTTGCTCGAGAAATACCGCAATCTGCAGCCACAACCAAGAACGATAAGAGACTGAAAATAGATGGTCGCATTGGAGTTGATTGGGAAGATTTATCTCTGGAACATATCACCAAGTCCATTAAAACTGTGTAAAAGACTCAAAACAAGTGTAGGCATTGGTGGTGGACACATTGAACGCAGGATGTGATGTACTATCACGTTAATTTGATAACAACAATATTATTATTTGAGATGAGACATAAAAGTCGCTTTGTTGCTACTTTCTGTTGCATTATGCTTTTGATTCGTCAAAAGTCGGTTGTCTCACCAAAAGTGATATAACTCTTGTTCTGTTTGAAACATAGCGGTGAAATCTGGCCACTCTGCGTAAATATGAATTGTCTTTAAGCCTGTAAAATTTTATAATTTTTTAATTCTGGCCAAGATATTGGCAAAACACTTTAGGGGGTCTTTTTTATGGCCCACCCTGTGCAAGGTTTCTAAGATTTGTTTTTGCAATTGTCAAAGTGTTCGGTTTTATGGCTTCGCCCATTTGATCCTCTGACCAGCCAACTCTAATAGTGTAAGGTGCGTGATTCATGGCAAGCACGGTAGCGCAAAATTATAGGCCTATTTAAGCCCGCACTACCGAGCATGCGACTCACCCTCTGCCCTGGTTACTTGTGTGACTGCCCTGGCTATGCCCTGGCTACAAAAAGTGTCTGGCGCCGCCACTGGTCGATGACAACCGCTAAAAATGCGTTGGTTTCTGGGGCTCCGCCCCAGACCCCGCTGGGGGAGCTCACGACGCTCCCCCAGACCCCCTAGTCGCTATGGGCTTCGTGCCTTCGGCACTCGCAGCTTCGCGCCTTCGACGCTTGCAACATAGACAAAAGTTTCTGTTAAGGGGGAATGCTTCCACCTCTCAGGGGGGGATAGTAGGCCCTGATGTATACGAAGAATCGCCAGTTCAATTGGTAGGTCTAGCCGATGCTACAAAGTCTATCCATAAAGTGCCCGATAAAACTGTAGTCATGATTTAACAGAATTGTTGATAGAGTCTATCTGTATAGTCCATTTCTGATGGCTTGCGGAAGAAGTGCGTGAAATTCGGATCCGGACAAAATGCCAAGAATTTTCCGAAAATTTCCAAAATTTGACGACGAATTTCCCGTCCGAAAAATCTGATGACATTTTTCAGTCATCCGGCACATATATCTTCCGAAAAAGTCCACAATTTCCCGAAAATGTCAAAACATGCCCGAAAATGTAAAAAAAAACACTTTTTCAGTAAAAAAAAACCCAAGGAAAAACCCAAGTTCGTTCCAAAAAACCCCAATTTTCCAAGTTCGGATCGAAAAACCCAAGATCTTGTGAAATAGCCCAAGGAGAGGCAACGCTGACGTTTACTTGGCACAAATTTGATGACGTCACGGATATTGTCGCTAAAATTTGAATAAGTGAGCTAGTGATCTAATTTTTTGCGTGAAATTCTCATTTGAACAACCTATCCGCCAGTGTACAGCTTTCCACATTATATTGTGCATAACATATAGTTGTCTGCATTCAAAATCGTTCTTGACATATCGAGTCACTCTATATTATATCTGCCTTGTTTTGTGTTGTGCAATGAAAAGTTTGAGAACGATTTGACGACTGTCTATGGGGGGGGAGGATTAAAACGTAATGAAATATCTCGCTGCACATGTACACACATGTGTGCAATATCTACTCATGTCTCATATTGCTGCCATCACCTCTACCTCATCTCACCTATACCTCACATCACCTCTCCCTCATCTCACCTATCCACTCTCGTCATCTCTCCCTCCCATGCAACGGATGAGCTAACACTTTCTTCGAAACTCTCCAGCTGTTGTTTTGCAATTATCGACCGCCAGAAGTAAATACAAGGGTTTGATTTTTTAAATTCTATATGTCTGCACGCCATGGGTCAAATCCTAATTAATTGTAATTTCCCAAAAATTGTCAGCAAATCGCATGATGTGTCCTTGTATATTTGGTGTATATACGCGTGATATATATATATATATATATATATATATATATATATATATATATATATATATATATATATATATATATATATATATATATATATATATATATATATATATAAGACCCGATAATTATATAGGGCTACGAGAAAAAGAGAGTGAGTGTAGGTAAAACATTGACAAAATGCATTAATCGATTTCGTTCAGCTGTTACTGCTTTGCTTAACCGTCACACGATATCGATCGAAGTCACAGACGAAAACAGAAAATGACGCACTCGTCTAATAATTATTCATGATCGGATTAAAACAACTATATGTATATATATATATATACATGCATATATATCTATATAAATAAAAATGTAAAACGTTAGTTTTTGTGGCCTCAGAACACGATAAGTTCTTCACCGATTCTTTTCAAATTTTTCGCAAACCGTTCCATTCGAACATAAGCGTGTTGTTATAATGCCTTTTGGGGAAAAGCGCAATCTTTTCGACCAAAAAACACAACTTTAAATTCCAATCCGATTTCAACTTTCACGCAATCCGCCATTTTATTTATTTCTTCAGAGCGTAGTGCTGTTCATCACTCGCATTTAGTTTCGTATTATTAGTTTCGTATCTATTTCTTTCTTTCTTTTTAAAATTTTCGCAAACCGCTGCATTCGATATCAAGCAATGAAATATTAGTTTCGTGTCAAACCAAAAAATACAATTTCTAATTCCGATTTCAATTTTTCACCCGAGTGCGGCCGTTTTCACCAACAATTTTCATTCGTATCTAGCGCCATCTTTTGCACGTTCCATTCGAAGGCGCGCGTACACAATTCAAATCCCTTTTAAATAAACGGTTTCTTCTTTCAAAGCGTCTTCACCGATTGCTTTCAGAGTGGGCTTCATTCGAATAGCGTGATCCTTCTTCACCGATTACTTTCAAACCTTACATACGAGCGGGTTTGTATAAGTCTTATGCTTTTTTATTTGGCAAAAAACGCAATGCGCTAAATCTTAACTCACATTGAACCTTGCATTCGTTGCGCGCGTTTTTATTGCGCCATTTCTCACACACCTAAATCAGCATTACGTCGCAGATTATACATCGGAGATATTTAAATTTTAATCCATTCAAGCGGACGGGATGGACGGTGGGAGGGACGGAGGGACGGAGGGAGGTAGGGAGGTAGGGGAAGGGAGGTAGGGAGGGATGGACGGTCTTTTCAGCCACAGCAACGCGTGGCCGGGTGCAGCTAGTATATACATATATATATATATTGAGCGCCTCTGATTAGGTACCTTGAAGGGCGCTATATAAATTACAATTGATTGATTGATATATGCCTCACACAGATAAATATATATCAGCATTGTGCCATATACTTGTACATGTATATGCCTCGGTTGACCATCTGCTGCGAGTGGATGACTTTCCCGCTATAATTCGAGCTCGCATCTCACACGGGGCACTATACATAGGCGTACAAGGCGGGAGTCCAGGGTGCAGATGCCCCCAAATTTCGTGCAAGTCTGTTTTTTTGGCAAGCAGACCCGGGAAAATAGTTTTAAAAACTAGTATTTTTCACGACATTTCAACCCGATAACTAAAAAAGAGGTCGTCAACTTTTTTCCTGTGAAAAAGAACCTGATGACTAAAAAAGGTCGTCAACTTTTTTCTGTGAAAAAGTAGTATTTTCCTGACATTTCAATTTTCAACCCAACGACACTAAAAAGTCGTCAACTTTTTTGGGCCGGGAAAAAGTTGTATTTTCCACGACATTTTTGGAGGATTTATTATTCGAGCAGAAACAAATTCTTCGCCAAACCCCACTGCTCAATCTCCCGTAAGCCTATGGCACTATATAACTGTTTCTGTTCCTTGTCTTAACACTTTTTCTTTTTCAAGGGGTTCCTTGCAATGCATAGAGCAACTGTGATTAGTTGCCCTGCGATAGACGTTTTATCAATCCGCAAATTAAAGTACAGAAAATTAAACATAATAAACAAATATACATATGTTTCAATTATGCATTGTCTAACTATGAAACATGTATAATACGCATATAAGTATAGTGGGACGCGGTGGTGTAGCGGCGCCTTGTGACCGAAGAGTTGCAGATTCGAATCTACCTCAAGTCATTACGTATACAGCGACCTTGGACAAGTTACTCACCCACAATTGTTTGTGATGAAAGCAACGGGAAACCAGCTCACTTATCTTATCCCCAGAGATGTAAAGCCAATGAACCTGCCTTCAGGCAGAGAACTCATCATCATCATCATCATCATCATCATCATCATCATCATCATCATCATCATCATCATCATCATCATCCTCATCATCATCATCATCGTCATCATCGTCGTCGTCGTCATCATCGTCGTCGTCGTCATCATCATCATCCTCATCGTCGTCATCGTCATCATCATTATCATCATCGTTCTTTAAATTTATTTAAATCTATAAGAGCAAATTAATGTGTTATTATGACGTGATTCCAACTCTAAGCACGTACGCATGTCTGGTCCTATAATAAGTCTTCAAATCGATTGCAAACACCTGGACTTACGGATGGGTGGTGATATACCCATGGATCAAGGGGCTATATATATTCTACTTGCCACGTCGTTTGATGAGCAGTTATTGGTTTGTTGCTTCCGACAAAGTCCGTTGTATTCGGGTAAGAATTTTGAATAGAATAGAAATAAATTTGACTGAGTACTGAACGGTCAATTAAAAGTCAACATTATACAGACAAAATGAAATTTGTCCAAAGACTATTCTCTGCATATATATATATATATATATATATATATATATATAAAATTATAATGATCGTTCAGTAGCGGCGCTAGGGGAGGCCGTCAGAAATTTTGGCGACTGAAAACGGAAAATTTTCTCCCGCAAATTGAATCCCTCAAAACTGAAATCCTGGCGCCGCCACTGCAATCGTTTATTGGACAATCCGGTTGATAGACCGCAGCCTCGCAACCGGTTTGAGTGTACATGAAATAAGCCACAAGAACACCAATCACAGACGACATAGCCTAAGTGTTAACTAGTAACAGAGCAGACAGCCTGCAATATCTTACACTGCATTCGCAGTAATTACGGAAATTGCGATATTTTCGCTATTATCTCGCACTTGACCAGATGTAGTCACGCGCCGGCCTATATTTAATTTTAGGGACTCATAACTGGTCTTTATGCGACTAATCAAAGTTTCTGCTACTTAGCTTTAGAGTAGGCCTAAAACGTTTCTAGCAAACCATTGTTGTCAATTGAGCACTGGCGCACACGCACATCAACACGCACACGAATTCAATGTAAGGACAGGTATACTATATACAAAGATATCTTACACTAGCTCATACCGGGGTGTTGTGTATGTTTCTGTCGCACAGCTGATTAATTTACTCTGCAGAGACAAAATAGAAGAATGAAGGTCGCAGCAGCTGTTGGTATCTTCTGCCTCATTGTTACCGTCGTCAACGGTGCCACTTTCTCCGATCCGACAGTCATCAAAGACGCTGACGGTGAACATTCCAGTCTACGTTTAAGAACATGTATACCGTGCAATCTAATAAAGTACTTGGATACATGATTTGCAAATATTATGTATGTATGTATGGATCTATGTATGTGTAGGATCGTGGCTGGATCATAGTATAAGACAGACAGAGAGAAGGAGGAAGACACGGAGAGACAAGGAGATAGTGTATAGGGTTTTTTCGACTTTCTTTAATTTGGGGGGATACAATTAATACGGGGGATACTCTATTTCGTGACACCGGCCTATATTTAGGTACTCATAACTGGTCTTTATGCGACTAATCAAAATTTCTGCTACTTAGCTTTAGAGTAGGCCTAAAACGTTTCTAGCAAACCATTGATGTAAATTGAGCACTGGCGCACACGCATCAACACGCACACGAATTCAACGTAAGGACAGCTACTATAATTATACAAAGATATCTTACACATGTTTTGTATGTTTCTGTCGCACAGCTGATTAATTAACTCTGCAGAGACAAAAGAGAAGAATGAAGGTCGCAGCAGCTGTCGGTATCTTCTGCCTCATCGTGACCGTCGTCAACGGTGCCAAATTCGTCGATAACAGAGGACTCATCAAAGACGCTGACGGTGAATATTCCAGTCTACGTTTAAGAGCATGTATACCGTGCAATCTAATAAAGTGGATACATGATTTGCATATATTATGTATGTATGTATGTATGTATGTATGTATGTATGTATGTATGTATGTATGTATGTATGTATGTATGTATGTATGTATGTATGTATGTATGTATGAATGTGTGTGTATGTATGTATGTGTGTGTATGTATGTATGTATGTATGTATGTATGTATGTATGTATGCATGTATGCATGTATGCATGTATGCATGTATGTATGTATGTATGTATGTATGTATGTATGTATGTATGTATGTATGTATGTATGTATGTATGTGTATGTATGTATGTATGTATGTGTGTGTATGTATGTATGTATGTATGTATGTATGTATGCATGTATGTATGTATGTATGTATGTATGTATGTATGTATGTATGTATGTATGTATGTATGTATATATGTATGTATGTATGTATGTACGACGTTGTACGTATGTATGTATGCATGCATGTCGCTATACCATAATCCTTAAAAGCAACTAATCGGCAATGCAGTGTCAATTATTGTAGAACTCCATGGGTGTTAGAAGTTTGGATTACTGGTTCAGATCATAATATACCCGAATTGTATGGCTTTAGAAACTGTTTCAGTCACTTGACCATAATCTTGCTCAAGCATAGTTTATTATTGGCAGAGATAGCACTGATGGTTATGCAAATGATAGTGACATTATTGTATTATAGTGGGCCTATTTCAAGTGCTCATTATATTATTCTGAAATTAGTTTGTGTTGGTCAAAATCTTGGTGATACTATACTTTGCAGACATTTCACACCATTCTCTTATATTTCTGCATTCAGTTAAGAATGTAAATCTTCTGCTGGCAAATCGGAGATAACTGAAAATCACAATCTACATAATTAATGGTTAGAGAGTAGAGAGTACAAAAAATGACAACTTTGGAGGTGGAAATAATAATAACAATAATAACAATAATATTTTTCTTTGATTGAGCGTCTGCAAACGCACTGCGCTTTACTTGTACAAGTTATGCCGTATTCTTTATTAGCATCAAACTTAACTACCAACTGAACAGACAGCCTGCAATACACTAATACACAACAATAAGCGCAGTTTCGTATCTGTTCAAGTTAAATTAGTTTGCCAAGTTCACTACCGGGCAGGCATAGATGTCTGCCGTCAGGTAGACATCTATGCTACCCGCGAGACTTTGATTAAACTTTTTCATAACTTGAAATTTGAAGAAATTAGAAGAAGGCTATATTCGAGTGCTGATGGAGAGATTTCATAGGAATTAACACTAACTTACCAAGACATACAAAAATTATTAGAAGTGCTGTTAAAAGGTGACAAATAAAAACGAAATAGGCCTATGCAAAAAGCTGAGCACCGAGAGTTAGAATATTGCCAGTAATATATCCCTATGCATATTATAGCTGGCTAAAATGCAGATGTTTGTTTTAAGATGTAGGCCCTATTAGATCCTACTGTTATTTATATGCAGAAACGTTAGGACTAATAAGAAAAATAATTAAATTAATAATAATGATAATAATAGGCTATTAAAGTAATATCATCGTATTTGCTATTACGTGCTTTTGCTTTTGGCCTCCGCGGGGCCCCTTGTTGCGCGGGGCCCTAGGCATGTGCCTCGCGTGCCTAGGCGTTAAAACGGCTCTGTTGGCAATTGCTCATGCGCTTAATTAAACACAGCTGTCGCACGTGAAGTCACATGAGGTAGGTCACGTGGGTGAAGTAGAACTCCTGCATTGTCCTCTTCTGACCCAATTCCAAAAAGCGCGACATTTGAATTGGCAATATGAATTAGAATGCGTTAAGATACATTGTAAGAGCGTCTTACAGGTGAGGGAAATGCCATCTTGACCTTAATATCCCCATTGAAGCAGAAACTTAGGAGATATCGAAGGAGACTTCAAATTGACAGCAGAAACTATCGAAGGAGACTCCAAACGCAATTGACATGAAGAAACATTAAAAAGATCGAATAAGATGATAAAACAAATCAGCTTTGTAGTAACTGAGATGGGTTTAACGTTAAGCAACGAAGAGATTGGTTTGACGTCAGTGTATTTCCTGTTCTGTAGGCAATGTGATTCAGTGTTCAACCGAGTGGGGTGGAGAAACCTACACTGCTGACGTAGGCAAAAGCATCCGACTGCCATCTAAGAACGGCGGGTACTGCGTTGACTGCAGTTGCTTCGAATCTGGAATGGGATGCTCCGATGTATACAAGTAAGATTTCATTGATGTATGCGGGCGGAGGGAAGGGGAAATATCAAAAAGTGGATGGATCATGGACGGAATGAGGGAAGGAATGGAGAGACAGAGACAGAAAGAGAGCGAGAGAGTGAAAGAAAGAGAGAGAGACAGAGAGAGTGATAAAGACAGACAGAGAGAGAGAGAGAAACAGACAGACCGACAGTGAGTTAGAGGAAGAAACAGGTAAAGGAAGAAATGATGAAGGAGTAGACAGACGAACAGACGAGAGGAAGGATGGATGGAAGAATGTGCGATTATTTGCTAAAAAATAAAAACAATAAATTTTGTTATGAATTATTCTTCCAAAGTTCATTCTACGAATCGCTCAACATGTTTGTAATTGTCAACTATTCTAATCAGTCACTCAATTAGATTAAACTAATTCACTGACTTAATAAAGTAGGCTACTGAAAGTCAGTCAGCCAATAATTAGTCGGCGGTTTGCCTTTTTAAAATTAATGTCTTTGTTTTAAGTCTGCAGTTAACGACATAGCTTTGCTTCATGACTTTTTAGAGAGTCTCCTGGCTGTCCTGGTATAAAATACCAAACCGATGGCAACGGAAACATTTGGGCCGTCGGTAAATGATCACAATCAGCACAACTGTCAAGACGACCTGCTCAGCATCTTCAGCGATCGTCAGGCATTTCTTTTTCTGAAAAACGTGAAGACGTTTCGTCTTCACAATCATTGTTACCATAACAACTGCTTTTTCGGACTACAGTTATAATAAATATATCATACTATGAAATTCTTTGAAAGGTCAACGATCTAACCGCATAAAAGTGGAAGACACATTTGCTTCAGTTAAAGAAATTTGTTGCCATTCGTTTTGAGTTTTAAGTTACGTTTAACATGAAACCTATTGAAATGATAGTCATAATTAGGCCAATGTCCCTCTGGCCTCTCAATCTAAGTCCAATGAGATGTAAGGCGCACACTCCGATTACACTTCCATGTTATATATTATAATAGCTCTGGTATTTTTAGACTATACAATATACATTCACTTTTTACTTTACGCAAACCTTTCTTAGAGGGTGCTGTCTAGTTCTCCTTGTATGAACAGAATAGAACTGTTGGGCAATGTGGCAGTCACTGTCGGCCATTGTCAATTGCTAAATAAAATGCTTCGCTTCAATGCGTGCGGTTATTGCTGTTTTCATTTTTATTTTAAAAGTCTCATTCCTTTGTCAATCTTACAGCTTAATAAGGTCCAGGAAAATGCCAGCAAATTTAAATGTATATGTGAATTTATTCAGTCCAACCTCGCCTTGTGTGGCAGGGTGACCAGTCCTTACACTCACTGCCTGATCCTCCCTTCGACAGTGCACAATCAACGCACACATTGTCCTAAGCACGGCACTTTCTATAGTGAGTTGCAGCACAACTTGCTGAGTATTTATAGGTGCATCAATGGAGGCTGATCTCCAGGCCTTGCGTTGTTCAAAATTTGGCGCCTGTGTCTTCTTCTTAATATCCATGCATGGGCACGCAGTGCCCGTAGGAGTCCGACGCCACTCTCTGTCTGAGTCTGTCTCGCGCCATGCTGCCCAGCTTCAACCGGTCAGCAGGTCTGCTCCATACCAGTAACATCTTGAAGCAGCTGGACCACCTTGTCTGATTGAAGAAAATATTGGAAGAGAGGCATAAAGGACAACCTGGGTCAATGCCCGTATGTGTCCCATGCTCTCTCATCCAACTCTCTCCGCCGGTCTGTCCTGTCCGACCTGTGCATGACGCCTGTGTACTAGTATGTATATAGTGTGTATGGAATAAAACGTTATGATAGAACTGACTGCACGTGGACATATATACATGCGCACAGTGACATGCAAAATTGTTCTATTTGGACAAATTTCAGTTTGGTCTCATATATTAGACATATAATTATTAGATCTACATGTATAGGCTACTTTTGCTTCCAGTTGACGTATTTAGCATAAACATCCTGTAATTCAGTTTGAAACTAATAAAAAATATCCTCTCATGCAGATAGCGTATCTTAGGACGCCTATAGATATATAGATTGAAGATCTTGGTTTTCGGTATTGTGATTTGTGAGTAGAGAGCTGCAGGAAAGAGTTCAAGCGAATACAGGAGAGATGAAGTTGAGTGACGAGAGAAGATGATTATCGAAGTATAATAGAGTAGATCATTTTGACATAGTATAGGGCTTGCATAGCCTACGTCTGCGACCAGAGTGGGTGTAGGACATTAGCCCCCTGGACATTATCCCCCGGACATGATCCCCGGACATTAGCCCCCCGGACATATTCCCCGGGGTAGGACATTATCCCCCCATGCAGTCTAAGATATCATTACCTAAAAATGAAGGGTAATGATATCTTAGACTGGAAGTTCATACGTATATGACGCTAACAAACCTCCGTAGGCCTATACTGACTGTATACGATTCCAATTTGTTCATTAATCTACTGTATTGAATCTAATCTTGAATGGAAATCACGTTAATAGGGCTACGCAGCTTAGACGTAGCTGAACTGATGTTAACAAACCTGTCTTGTAGACACTAAACAAATAGGCCCTCCATACGATTCCCATTCGTTAATTTCAAATCTAAGTCTAGGCCTACTGACACCTTAATTTTGAATGGAAACGACGCTACGGTGGCTTCATGTATACGAACTTACGAAGAAGGCCGTAAAGACAAATAGACGCTGGAAACGACGCTAATAAGGCTACGAAGCTCAGAGGTAGTTAAATGACATTAAGAACTTTCGAAGTCTTATCGGTTACGGCATTATTCTACGATTTGCACATTGGGGGGATCATGTCCGGGGGGATAATGTCCTACGAAAAATCGGGGGGGGGGGATATGCCCGGGGGCTAATGTCCGGGAGGGATCATGTCCGGGGGGGATAATGTCCAGGGGGCTAATGTCCGTTCCCCGACCAGAGTAGGCTACTGTCAGAGGAAGCACTCATAACTCTTCAAAGTGATGCATTTAAAATCCGTCAACAGCTTTTCTCAGAAGAATCACGTGACTGAAACGTTGACGTTTACAGGAATTATTCGTCATCAATGGGGACACGCATCAATGTCATCATCATTAGGCGTGTATGTATAATGTATATGCCAGCAAACGTTCATATTTTACCACGCACTGATTTGTGGGTGCATGTCGCAAGTTCTGCTATGTTGTAGGCCTATTAGTGTGATTAAATTGGTTTGGTGCTGTAATTGACCATAAAATCGTTAATGGTCTTCAATTATTGCTTATCCGACGGATATGGATCATGACTATAATCCAGTTGCACGCAGAGACACACGGGCAGCAAAAAGACAGGCCTCACACAGATCCTGGACAAAGAATTATGCCTTTGAACACAGATTGATCGAGTTAGATAGGGACTCCACTTCTGCAGCATGGTCTCGGCTGCAACAAGGTTTTGACAATTTTAATGACGAAAGTTATGGTAAGAAAGGCTATTAGACCAGTGTGAAACTAACATGGTCGCTGCCATGAATTCGGTAATACCTTTTAAGGCCCATATCGCTCCTTTGATCCCATGCAACTCCTGTGACATCCATTGAGACTGGCAGCAGTTGCTAAGGATCTCATCAGATAAATTCACTGAAAAATGAGCAGTATAATTTGGTCATAATTATACGAGAATCGTGCAGTATAGTTTTGGAAGAAGGTTTTCATCTTGCATTTGCATCTCTTCGTTACTACGTCTGAGTCAGTCTGACCGAGACATGGTTGTAGCAGAACCCCTGAGGACCCTCACATCCTCTACTTCGACTAAACCCACCCTCACCTCATTTCTCCTTCCACCAACCTATCCTCACATCCCCTCTACTTCGACTAAACCCACCCTCACCTCATTTCTCCTTCCACCAACCTATCCTCACATCCCCTCTACTTCGATTAAGACACATCTCAAATAACTGTTATTAAATGGACTTGAAAGTGCTTCTCAATTTGTATTCAATGTGTCCAACACCAGTGCTCAAATTTGTAATGAGTCTCTTTGTAAAATTATTGATGGCCTTGTTGATGTGTTCCAGAGGTAAATCTTCCCCGAGATCATTCTCCAATGCAAGAATCAATTCTCTTATTGCTCTTGGTTTTGGATGCATAGCTCTCTACGCTTGTTAATCCATATGGGTTCCAATCCGGATATTTGGGTGTAATTGGGGTTTTCTCAATAAAACACACAGAATTGACATTGAGCCGATCTCCTTTCATCAACGGCATGTTTATTAACTCTCAATTTAACTCTTAATTTTTCTCTGCACTCACTGTGTTTTGGCCGGAAAGGTTGGCTGGTCGGAGGATCAGATGGACGAAGCCATAAAACCTAACACTTTTTGACATTTGGAAAGCAAATCTTATAGATCTTATAGAGTCTTATAGATTAATCTCAGTGACTTAGTGAAGCATTGCACATTCTCTTTCGAGTAGCATTTCGAATGCAAAAAGTTCAGTAAAGTAACTGAATCATGCATATAGGCCTATAGGTCTGCTAACGCAAATGCTTGCACTTCATTTGAAAAAAATAAAGCGTCAGTTAGGTCTATGATGTCGGATGTATACCATAGTGTGGATAACCAGCCACAGAATTTGCCCTGACATAACTTTTGTCATGCCAGAATTATTCCCTGCCAGAAAATTTTCCCTGCCAGAATTTTGCCCTCTCAGAACTTTGCAAAAATTTTGGCCTAAACCACAATTTATTTTGTACTGCCAGAATTTTACTCTGTCATAAATTTTTCTCTGCCCCAATTTTGCCAGAACTTTTGCCCTGCCAGAATTTTGGCCCGACATAAATTTTGCCCTGCTCTGCCAGAATTTTGCCCTGCCAGAGTTTTTCTCCCCCAGAACTTTTGCCGTGCCAGAATTTTGCCGTGCCAGAGCTTTCGCCCTGCCAGAATTTTTGCCCTGCCAGAGAGTGGACGCACGGACATGAACAGTAGGAAACAATAAGTTTGAACAAATTCTGGCAGGGCAGAATTTATGGCAGGGCAACGACCGTGGCAAAGGTTTTATTACCAGGGCATTTGCCCTGCTATGCCCAGGCGTAGCGTCGCCACTGTTGATAAACATGCCTCAACTTCTAACTTTTTTCATTGCGCAATATGACGAACCATTTTATTCTTGCTACTCGATCATCAAATATTATCTTGTACATTTTTGAAAACCATTAATTTGATTTGATTTGATTGATCAAAATGGATAATCCAACGGCCAAAATTTCAGTCCGAATGTTTTAGGGCAAGTTTTTCTGTAGCGACGTATGACTACGCTACAGGTTTCTGGTCGATAATATTATTATATTATTATTTTATTTAATTTTTGATCGGTTTCAGAGATCTGATATATATATATAGGGTTTTCTTTCGGTGCTTCGTGTGACCTAGATTTTAATGTTGATGCGTGTTTGACACGGGTCACCGCGACCGCCTGTCTAGGCAGCAGCCGCTGCTGTGTCATTAATTGGTATATTTTCGCACGATCTAGTCGATCGTCGGTGGCTGTCTTCAAAGGCCATGCCGCTTGCAGTCGATGAGGGTAATTCATCTTTCGCACGGTTCTCGGCGGTGGTCCGACGGATAGAGTGAGCGAGCCATACAGTCAGACAGACAAAGAGACGCACTGAAGAGGACGTGCTGGCCTGTGTATGTGTTAATAGCTCTCTGCTTCCTCAGGTTGAATTAGTGCATTTGAGGTTACGTGATCTCACGTCTGAGGGCGCTTTTCAGAAAGAGAGATAGAGGGAGAAAGACAGTGAGCTACAGACCGACGACAGACATACACGGAAGGCCGCAGCTGGCAGCTAATTCTTGCCGCCTTGAAACAGCTGCGTTGCTGCTGGGTTTGCGCGCGCGGCCCGCTTGCTGGTCATGCGCAGAAAGGGGGACGCGCTGGAAGTCAGGTAGCTATAAAAGCGAGAGCGGGCCGCTAGCGAGGCAGTTGAGGTAGAGTTACCGGCAGGAGTTGAGAGAGTTGCTGACCGAATCCCAGGGTGATCGGATATATCGACAGTTGCGCACAGGATTTCAAGGCAATTGGATGTATTGCGGCTTTTGGTAGTCTTAGGCTCGATCGAGTTAGTGAAGTTTGGCCAGGATAAAGGGCCGCTTACACTAGTCTTCGGCGTCGTTGTTGTCGATTCATTCTCTCTCGACATGGAGTCGATTTAATAAAAGAGTTAGTTTGTCGCGAGAAATATATCAGCGTTGTTGCGAGTTTTGCCTTCGCTTTCGCATTGGATCTACTCCTGGATTAATCAGTCAAGGCCTCTCTTCGCCCTGTCACACGGAGTGATTTATCGTGGGCTTCGAATCGTCAGCGTTCTGAAATTGTGTTGCGAAGCGGTTGTTCGTATGTTTGCCTAAGGGCGTCTTTCTCCAACGGCTTGGATACATAGCCGAAATCGTTGTTCATTGCGTGGAATCAGCGACGGATTTAGCTGATCCCTTTAGGGCGTTTCAAACTCGACGCCTTGCTTGTGCCTTCGTCGCCGCTCTTTGAATTCGACTTCGTCGATGTTCTTCGCACACGATCAGCTTTGTCCCTTGTCTTCGGACAAAAGGTACGCTTTATTGGGGAATTAATACGATCGGTTATTTAGATATTTTGGGCTGAACCGAAATTGGCTGTGGGACTTGAGAGTCAATCGGGATTTAATTTAGGCATACTCCGGTTGATAGGTGTTTGCATTGAATTGCTGCATTTGATTTTCATTGAATGTCTTTACAAAGGATAGGAACTGATAATTAAACTTATTGACTTTCACGTTTGATTGCTTTGAACATAACCGATGCTAATAGAAGATTCAATTGATTGTGAATAATAAGAAATATTAATAGGACAACTGGCTTTGATCATTGATGACTTTGAATGCAACTGACGTTGAATGAATACTTGATTGATTGTGAGCTATAAAGATAGAAGTCATTTCTATAGCGCTATGGAGGAGTCTAGGCCAGTCACTCCTGCTCAGCCTTCTAGGCCCCCTTCTTCTATGGAGATATTGCTCGAGGCAATACAAACTAATGCTAGGTCTACTCATGAAGCCATTCAGACTAATGCTAGGTCTACTCATGAAGCCATCCAGACTAATGCCAGAGACACACAAGAGGCGATTGCCTTGGTTGAGTTAAATGTCTTGACGGTGCAATCAAATGTTAGCGATGCTATTTCCTCAGTGCAATCAAATGTAAGAGAAGAGATCTCGGCTGTAAGAGATAATGTCAGGGAAGCGCTGACGGAAGTTGTATCGCGCTTGGAAAGATTGGAGACATCGCCGGTGCCTAAGCCTGCTGTAGATGTGAACCCTGGACTGAAGTCCACCGCTACTACCACTGCGGACGCGTCATACCACTCGACCATCGGCCTGGAAGAAACTTTGGGTGCTAGTGCTAAAGATTTCGCACACCCTGGTATATTGCGAAGAAGTGACAGATTGGCTAGTAGGCCGCCAATTTCGTATAGGGATTTCGGCAGTCGAAATAACTGGCCGCCTTTCCATCGTTGGGATTCGAACCCTGAGGTCACCTCCTCCTGTCCTCCCTCTATCTCTAGAGCTCGTCTACAGCAGCACGCGGCCATATCGAGCGAGGATCCGGAAGTGGCGACTCCGGGGAGGTCGATAGGGGCGGGCGTTACAATTGGTACCAGAAGTGGGGTCAAATTAGTTCTAGAGATTTTGGTGATGATAGGTTAGAAGAGGAAACTGACTATGGTAGAACAGGCGAAATGGCAATTTCTTTTGAAAGAAGGAAGGAAAGGGAATTTGCTGATAATGTGGAAATAATGTCTGATAATGGTAGTGTAGACATTGAAATCAGCAAAATAATGGAATCTAGACCTAAAACTGTTAAAATAATTGATAACAGAATGCATGCAGCACAGCAACCGGAGTTTAGAAATTTTGAAATGAATAAACCGATCGCTAATAAATTGTCACGGGAGGGGGGTGATAAGGTCAACCCATTTCCTTTGGCCTCTTCGTCGCTCCCTCACGTCGAGTATCCTCGACCTGATCCGCAATGGAGGCTGCAAGCGTCGCTCGCACATGTCGATCAACAAAGAGTGGAAATGGCACCGAGTCGTGTCGACTTTACACAACCAGCGTCGGTAATGCCGACCTATCAGTCAATGCCTGACTGCGGCCTCGACGGTCGTGCAACGTCGACCATGGTTGGTCGAGACTACGCTCGACCCGACCTTCCTCCTGGACCAGCGGCGATAGCAACGGTCGACTGGATGCAACCATACGCTCGCCCCGATCATTCAAACATGCCGCGGGGGTATGCTCCGACCTACACTCCGAGCGCTTTCTACGGTAGCAGCGACAACCGGGTTTGGGTTGACCCACTTCGCTGTCTCGACCCGCTTCGACCAAGCGACGCCGTCTTTCCTCGGTGGCCAACGGTCGTGGAATCGGCGAGGATGAGTTCATGCCTTGGTGCGCAAAACTTCGGATTTAGCCGTGATGCCTAACTACCGCGATGTCAAGCGGCACTGAAACCGACGAATCTGGAGAAGTTTGAAACTACTAGCGATAATAAAGCGACGTCTGCGGTTGGTGAAACGAAAGCACTGGCGCCTACCAACGTTTCGGTCGGTCCTATCAAAATAGTCCCGACGACCACCGTCGCAACGCAAACGACCGGCGACTGGGAGCTACCGTCGATCAGTTCAAAGGGAACAGTCAAAGAAACTGAACCGACCGCGTCTGCAACAGTTAAAGAGGGCGAGGTTAAACAGACATCGACTTCTCCTCCTAAGCCAAAACAATTCCTGAAACTCTGGTCGTTCAGCGGAAAGGCGGACGTTGAAACATTCTTACGAAAATTCTCCGTGTGCGCCAGGAATAACAACTGGACGGACGAGGAGAGATTGGACCAATTAGTAGTCTCATTGGTTGAACCGGCGACTCATTTGCTGAGTGAGTCGAATGCAGATAGCTTGGACACTTGGACGGCTTTGGTTCAGCGACTGCGAGAACGTTATGGAAACGCTGAACAGCAAGCTTTATTTCAGACACAGCTGAGTACTCGAAAACAGAAAGCCGACGAGGATATGGGAGTCTTGGTCGATGACGTTCGCCGTCTGACGTCGCGTGCGTATCCCGGCTCTTCAACGGTCCACAGCGAGGCAATTGCTGTTCGTGCATTCCTGGATGCCCTGAGAGATAGAACTCTTGCTCTGAAAATTCGAGAGCGAGAGCCAAAATCATTGGATGAAGCTTACAAGGTGGCGATGCGGTTGGACGGTTATCAGAAAGCAGAAGCCGGCGGTCATGAACAGAACGACCGACGTTATGGACGAATCAACGCGATTAAAGAGGAAGAAGAAGATTCGGAAATGAAGGACCTGCTGCGACGGATGGAGCGACTCGAGAAGGAGCGACAACCAGTGTCAGCGCCACAATCCAGTTATAATAATCGCGGGTCGTGGAGAGGACAGAACGGGTCAACAAGAAACGAATGATCGAACACCAATGGAGGTAATGGACGGGGAACTCTGCGATGTTACCTGTGTCATCGGCTGGGACATCTGAGCTCGGCTTGTAGACGTCGACCACAAAGACAAATGGACACAGAGGTAGAACCGTCGACGCGGAGATGCTATGAGTGTTCAGCGACCGACCACCTAGTGCGCAATTGTCCCCAGCGACAAGCCGCAGAAGCAGAAGCCAACGGTGTCCCGAATGGACCGGCAAATGTTTACCATGTACAAGGTAGCACGAATGCGTATTTAGCTCTGAAGATCCATGGTAAGGACGTGTTGGCCTTGGTGGATACCGGAAGCGAAATGTCGCTAGTACCTGCATCCCTGGTGAGACGGAAAGATATGACGGCGTCGAAACAACTGCTAACCGCTGCGAATGGTACAGCTATACAGGTACTTGGAGAGACTGTCCTTCGATGTCGTGCAGCTGACTGCAAGTTCGACGTTCCCTGTTTAGTAACGGCTCAAGTCAGTGAGCTGATTCTTGGACTCGGGTGGTTGACAGAACAACAGGCTCATTTAAGTCTTCCGGACCAAACAATAGTACTACAAGGCCGCTCATTTCCTTTGGTAAGTCAAGACCGGAGGGGAATTTGTCGAAGGATAGCCGCCGCGCAGCACGTGAATGTTCCCGCATTGTCAGAAATGGACGTCGAGGTGTATGCCATACTTCCAGACCTGAGACCGACCAAAACTCAATGGGCGACGCCGCCACACGTGTTGACATCTGGACTCATAGTCGCCGGAACGCTGTTACCGGATCGGGCGATCGACTTGACAATCAGGGTGTTGAATCCGACCCACAAGGTGATTAAACTGTCGAAAGGAATGCAATGTGCTCTGGAAGAAGTGACAGTAGCCGGAGTCGACCAGGGCAGCAATTCCGCGGCAGGCTGCGCCATGGTGAGTGAAGTCAAGGACTTTGTCAACTCACAAGATGTAGAGGTAGTTCTGAGCCCGTTATGGTCGAACATCGCTGAAGACGTTCCCCTTGAGGTACAACAGAGACTACGTGAAATTCTGATGAATCGTCGCGCCGCTTTTTCTCTCGGTGAATGGGATCTGGGCTTCACCGACATTCTACGACATGAGATCGACACGGGTAGCGAAGCACCTGTTCGTCAGCCGCTGCGACGACAACCGCCTTCGCTACTTCCTATCATAGACGAACAAGTGCAGGCTATGTTGGATCAAGGACTGATCGAACCGTCACTGTCGCCTTGGGCAAGCAACGTTGTCATGGTCCAGAAACGAGACGGGACCCCTCGCTTTTGTGTCGACTACAGAGCGGTGAACGCCAAGACGCGCAAGGACGCCTACCCACTCCCGCTAATCAGCGAGAGTCTGGACGCACTCGGCGAAGCGAAATGGTTCAGCACCTTTGATCTCCGGGCCGGTTACCACCAGTTGGCTGTTCACCCAAGGGATAAACATAAAACGGCCTTCGTCACCCGACGCGGGAGTTTTCAATTTAAAGTACTTCCGTTCGGGCTTTGCAATTCTCCGGCTTCGTTTGGCCGGATGATGAATCTGGTCATGGCGGGGTTAAACTTCGAGATCTGTTTAATTTATCTCGACGATATCATCGTTTTCGCCAGCGATCTGGAAACCCACTTGATTCGATTGGAGCAAGTCCTCGTTCGCCTGGAGGGAGTTAATCTAAAACTGAAGCCATCCAAGTGCAACCTACTACAGAAAAAGGTGCTGTTTCTCGGTCACGTGGTCAGTGAACACGGAGTAACTACAGACCCGGAAAAGATCCAAGCCGTCCGTGACTGGCCCACGCCAAGGAAAGTCAAAGATGTGAGAGCATTTCTGGGGTTATGTTCCTATTATCGCAAGTTCGTACCGAGTTTCGCTCAAATAGCCCGGCCGCTGCACCAAATGACTAAGAAGGGGTATAAGTTTGACTGGTCTGGTCCATGTGATAATGCGTTCCAAAAGCTAAAGAACTGCTTAACGGAATCTCCCATCTTGGCGCTTCCCAACGACACCGGAATGTACATACTGGATACGGATGCATCCGGGGAGTCCATCGGAGCGGTCCTATCTCAAATGCAGGAGTCACAAGAACGGGTTATATGTTACGGGAGCAGAGTGTGTTCCGTGGCGGAACAAAATTACGACGTAACGAGGAGGGAGTTGTTGGCGGTGATCAACTTTCTGAAAGCGTTCAGACCATATCTTCTTGGGCGGAAATTTATCCTACGAACGTACCACTCAGCGCTCCAATGGCTACGCAGGACACCGTTGCCGATAGGACAACAGGCACGTTGGCTCTCAGTCATGGAGGAATTCGAATTCGAAATACAACATCGGTCCGGTGCAGCACACCAAAATGCAGATGCGCTGTCTCGAAGGCCAAACCAGGTCAACGTCATCCAAGAGCGACGCCTGCCATCTCAACCAACCTCGACTGAACCGACCGATTGGGACCCGGTGGTCATGGCAGAAGAACAACGGCAAGATCCGGACCTAAACTGGATTTTGCAATGGATGATGAAAACAACTGAAATGCCAACCGGAGAGAAGACACGGAGTTGCAGTGCGACGACTAAAACCTTGATTCATCAGTGGCCTCAGTTAACTGTTAGAAATGAACTATTGTATCGAGCTCGGCTGAACTCTGACGGTGAGCCTGTTCGCTACCAGTTGATACCTCCGGTCGGGCGACGAGAAACCATCATCCGTCTTGCACATGAGGGGATGTCCGGAGGGCATTTGGGTGTCCGACGAACCGCGGCACAGGTACGGCAACGAGCCTACTGGCCGGGCTGGGGAGAACAAGTATACCAGCAACTGAAGCGATGTGACAGCTGCGCCCGGTACATCAGAGGGAAACCACCCAGGCAAGGACCACTCCAGGATATGGCCGTCGGTGAACCAATGGAATGTCTTGGCGTCGATATAACCGGACCACATCCTGTATCCAGTCGTGGATATCACTATATCATGACCGTGATTGATCATTATAGCCGTTGGGCGGAGGCCTACCCTATCCGCAACCAGGAAGCCGCAACCGTGGCCCGGATGTTGATGGACCAGTGGATTCCTAGATTCGGCTGCCCTAAACAGCTTCTGACCGACCAGGGTCCCTGTTTCGAGGCCGCCTTGTTCCGAGATCTATGCCGCTTGATGCAAATTGACAAAATCAGGACGTCACCTTATAAACCGAGCACGAATGGAACAGTGGAACGTCTACATCGAACCTTAAATTCCATGCTCGGCAAAGTTGTCGCACAGAATCAGAAAGACTGGGACGTTCACCTGCCATGGATTATGGGAGCGTACCGGGCTAGTCAACACGAAAGCACGGGGTTCACGCCGAACAAACTTTTCCTTGGAAGAGAAACGTGCCTTCCAATCGATCTGGTACTAGGGGACTGTAACCAGAACAATGCACAGCTGTCAGTGAACGATTACATCCAGAAAAGAACGGAAGGGATGCGAGACGTGTTCCAGTTGGCTCGGGAATGCATGCAAAAGCAGGCCGTCCGCCGTGCTTTCCGGTATGATCTACGAGTCAAAAAGCCGTCGTTCACGAAAGGACAGTGGGTGTACTATTACTATCCCCGGAAGTACACCCGTATCAAGGATAAATGGGCTAAGTGGTTCTGTGGCCCTTACCGTATCATGGAGCAAGTGAGTCCGGTCTTGTTCCGGATCCAGAAGTCCGCCAGATCACAAGCGCTGCTTGTGTACGTCGACAAATTGAAGCCGTACCTGGGTGAACCTCCGTCAGGTTGGACCGAACCTGACCTACAACCGCAGGAACCGATCGAGTTCCCAGGAACCGAGGACACTAACGACGCCCCTGTGGAACTGTCAACACCCCGCCGCACCATTACGAGGCCGGCCCGGTACTGTTCTTAGATACCGCTTAATGGCGGCCATTATGAATGCAGAAGCATCTGTAACCATGTTTTATTTTGATTGTGATGAATACATTTTTTTATTTACATGTGGAAGGCTTTACATGTGTGTGTTACTGTGTAAATAACTGTATTCTTGCATCGTATGTTGTGCATAGTATTAATATTTGTATTGCATTGCCGACTGTCTGATTAATGTTTGCAATGGTGATATAGATTAGTATTGTATTGCATTTGCAATGAAGAGATGGACGATTTTATTATTGCCTCTGCTGTAGACAGAAAACTGGACTGTCATTGCCTGCATTGCGCTATATAAATATTGGTTTTACCTGTTGATGTATATCTAAGGTTGCCTATTTTAGTTAAGGCCGTTGATGACGATTATGTGACCTTGAACTTAGACTTGCAGTGGAATTAGCCATGATGATGGGATTATGTGATATTATGACCTGCGTTAAAATAGTAGGCCTAGATTTGAAGGTTGATAGTTAATACAGGCGCCAGATATGTGGTAGGCCTAATTTCTATCCTACTTTTATGAGCGCTAATTAGGCCTAACTTTGTGCAGGTCAGCGCGACCTTAGTCGTACGATGCACTTTAACCTACATGTAAAAGGATCATGTTTGTTGCCTAATTCCCACGGGATTTTAAGAGACGCACGCTGTAGATGCATGGCGTGGGAGAATAGTGAGCGGCGATTATAATTAGCGATCGTCGTTTCCCAGGCGCTTGGGTGGTCCCGTAGTCTACGTCGCATCAATGATGGATTGAAAATAAGACGACCTAATTGCGCAGTGACAAGGCCTGTTGATTTATGCTAAGAGGATGGGCATAGATGCCATGCAATGATGCATAAGATTTATAGTGGACTAAAGATAGACTATAACGGCCTATAGATTCTTGCAAAGACTGTAATCTTAGTCTTGAAATTATGATGGTCTTTTTGATAGGCCTATGATTTTCTATGAGTACGATTAAACAGTGTAACATTGTAACATTGTATTTTAGCGTTAATTACAGTATATTAAGTTGACCTAGTTAAGCTTTTGTATTGTAATTATTCTGTGCATTTTAATTTGGTTTGCTGGAACCGAGACAGGCTAATAGGCCTAATGTTACGCTGGCCTATTTAAGCTGGTTTCTGCGCCTAGTAGGTTGCATAATAATAAATAGAATTGCTTAGTTATGATGGTAGGCCTGCTGGAATAAATAGATGCTATGTGGTAAGAGCAGGCCTAGGCCTATTAGGTTGAAGTTGCACTGTGTTTATTTTATGGTGAATCTTGATATACGCTACAACAGTTATAATGGGCCTAATAATAATAATATGGTTTCATAGAGAGTTTAGCTGTGTGCTTATTTAGTCTCGCATGGAATAGATTGGGACGCGCTCGATCAATGGCGGTGTTCTCTACTAGTTGGTGATGTTAAAAGAATTAGAGGCCTAGGTGAACTGTTCGGTAGATCTGTAAATGCAGAAGTGATACCACAGGATAAACCTACGGGGTCTTGTAAATAGGTGGTAGCCTATTGGTAATTTTGATGACCTGTGTGGTCGGGCCTATATTCCTGTCTGTAGGCTGATGTCATGCTTCGCCGTAAAATACTCTGTGTATGGCTGAACTGAAGGAAGCCTATATATACTATATATATAAATGCTTTTGAGCTTCACGGAACTCTTAGCGATGGAGCAATATATAAATATAATGATAAAATGATAATTATAATAATGTTTATTTCTTTCGCTGGAACTGACATTTAACGCTAAAATGTGAACTTGGTGATGCTGATGACTGTTCATTGCATATATTTTTAATTCTTGCATTTGAATCCTTGATGTAAAAATTGGAGTATGGCCTTACTAGAAATTTTAAGATGTCTTTTCCCATTTAAAGAAATCTTAAAATTTGGGGGTGGCCGCAGACAGTGTAGCGACGTATGACTACGCTACAGGTTTCTGGTCGATAATATTATTATATTATTATTTTATTTAATTTTTGATCGGTTTCAGAGATCTGATATATATATATAGGGTTTTCTTTCGGTGCTTCGTGTGACCTAGATTTTAATGTTGATGCGTGTTTGACACGGGTCACCGCGACCGCCTGTCTAGGCAGCAGCCGCTGCTGTGTCATTAATTGGTATATTTTCGCACGATCTAGTCGATCGTCGGTGGCTGTCTTCAAAGGCCATGCCGCTTGCAGTCGATGAGGGTAATTCATCTTTCGCACGGTTCTCGGCGGTGGTCCGACGGATAGAGTGAGCGAGCCATACAGTCAGACAGACAAAGAGACGCACTGAAGAGGACGTGCTGGCCTGTGTATGTGTTAATAGCTCTCTGCTTCCTCAGGTTGAATTAGTGCATTTGAGGTTACGTGATCTCACGTCTGAGGGCGCTTTTCAGAAAGAGAGATAGAGGGAGAAAGACAGTGAGCTACAGACCGACGACAGACATACACGGAAGGCCGCAGCTGGCAGCTAATTCTTGCCGCCTTGAAACAGCTGCGTTGCTGCTGGGTTTGCGCGCGCGGCCCGCTTGCTGGTCATGCGCAGAAAGGGGGACGCGCTGGAAGTCAGGTAGCTATAAAAGCGAGAGCGGGCCGCTAGCGAGGCAGTTGAGGTAGAGTTACCGGCAGGAGTTGAGAGAGTTGCTGACCGAATCCCAGGGTGATCGGATATATCGACAGTTGCGCACAGGATTTCAAGGCAATTGGATGTATTGCGGCTTTTGGTAGTCTTAGGCTCGATCGAGTTAGTGAAGTTTGGCCAGGATAAAGGGCCGCTTACACTAGTCTTCGGCGTCGTTGTTGTCGATTCATTCTCTCTCGACATGGAGTCGATTTAATAAAAGAGTTAGTTTGTCGCGAGAAATATATCAGCGTTGTTGCGAGTTTTGCCTTCGCTTTCGCATTGGATCTACTCCTGGATTAATCAGTCAAGGCCTCTCTTCGCCCTGTCACACGGAGTGATTTATCGTGGGCTTCGAATCGTCAGCGTTCTGAAATTGTGTTGCGAAGCGGTTGTTCGTATGTTTGCCTAAGGGCGTCTTTCTCCAACGGCTTGGATACATAGCCGAAATCGTTGTTCATTGCGTGGAATCAGCGACGGATTTAGCTGATCCCTTTAGGGCGTTTCAAACTCGACGCCTTGCTTGTGCCTTCGTCGCCGCTCTTGGAATTCGACTTCGTCGATGTTCTTCGCACACGATCAGCTTTGTCCCTTGTCTTCGGACAAAAGGTACGCTTTATTGGGGAATTAATACGATCGGTTATTTAGATATTTTGGGCTGAACCGAAATTGGCTGTGGGACTTGAGAGTCAATCGGGATTTAATTTAGGCATACTCCGGTTGATAGGTGTTTGCATTGAATTGCTGCATTTGATTTTCATTGAATGTCTTTACAAAGGATAGGAACTGATAATTAAACTTATTGACTTTCACGTTTGATTGCTTTGAACATAACCGATGCTAATAGAAGATTCAATTGATTGTGAATAATAAGAAATATTAATAGGACAACTGGCTTTGATCATTGATGACTTTGAATGCAACTGACGTTGAATGAATACTTGATTGATTGTGAGCTATAAAGATAGAAGTCATTTCTATAGCGCTATGGAGGAGTCTAGGCCAGTCACTCCTGCTCAGCCTTCTAGGCCCCCTTCTTCTATGGAGATATTGCTCGAGGCAATACAAACTAATGCTAGGTCTACTCATGAAGCCATTCAGACTAATGCTAGGTCTACTCATGAAGCCATCCAGACTAATGCCAGAGACACACAAGAGGCGATTGCCTTGGTTGAGTTAAATGTCTTGACGGTGCAATCAAATGTTAGCGATGCTATTTCCTCAGTGCAATCAAATGTAAGAGAAGAGATCTCGGCTGTAAGAGATAATGTCAGGGAAGCGCTGACGGAAGTTGTATCGCGCTTGGAAAGATTGGAGACATCGCCGGTGCCTAAGCCTGCTGTAGATGTGAACCCTGGACTGAAGTCCACCGCTACTACCACTGCGGACGCGTCATACCACTCGACCATCGGCCTGGAAGAAACTTTGGGTGCTAGTGCTAAAGATTTCGCACACCCTGGTATATTGCGAAGAAGTGACAGATTGGCTAGTAGGCCGCCAATTTCGTATAGGGATTTCGGCAGTCGAAATAACTGGCCGCCTTTCCATCGTTGGGATTCGAACCCTGAGGTCACCTCCTCCTGTCCTCCCTCTATCTCTAGAGCTCGTCTACAGCAGCACGCGGCCATATCGAGCGAGGATCCGGAAGTGGCGACTCCGGGGAGGTCGATAGGGGCGGGCGTTACAATTGGTACCAGAAGTGGGGTCAAATTAGTTCTAGAGATTTTGGTGATGATAGGTTAGAAGAGGAAACTGACTATGGTAGAACAGGCGAAATGGCAATTTCTTTTGAAAGAAGGAAGGAAAGGGAATTTGCTGATAATGTGGAAATAATGTCTGATAATGGTAGTGTAGACATTGAAATCAGCAAAATAATGGAATCTAGACCTAAAACTGTTAAAATAATTGATAACAGAATGCATGCAGCACAGCAACCGGAGTTTAGAAATTTTGAAATGAATAAACCGATCGCTAATAAATTGTCACGGGAGGGGGGTGATAAGGTCAACCCATTTCCTTTGGCCTCTTCGTCGCTCCCTCACGTCGAGTATCCTCGACCTGATCCGCAATGGAGGCTGCAAGCGTCGCTCGCACATGTCGATCAACAAAGAGTGGAAATGGCACCGAGTCGTGTCGACTTTACACAACCAGCGTCGGTAATGCCGACCTATCAGTCAATGCCTGACTGCGGCCTCGACGGTCGTGCAACGTCGACCATGGTTGGTCGAGACTACGCTCGACCCGACCTTCCTCCTGGACCAGCGGCGATAGCAACGGTCGACTGGATGCAACCATACGCTCGCCCCGATCATTCAAACATGCCGCGGGGGTATGCTCCGACCTACACTCCGAGCGCTTTCTACGGTAGCAGCGACAACCGGGTTTGGGTTGACCCACTTCGCTGTCTCGACCCGCTTCGACCAAGCGACGCCGTCTTTCCTCGGTGGCCAACGGTCGTGGAATCGGCGAGGATGAGTTCATGCCTTGGTGCGCAAAACTTCGGATTTAGCCGTGATGCCTAACTACCGCGATGTCAAGCGGCACTGAAACCGACGAATCTGGAGAAGTTTGAAACTACTAGCGATAATAAAGCGACGTCTGCGGTTGGTGAAACGAAAGCACTGGCGCCTACCAACGTTTCGGTCGGTCCTATCAAAATAGTCCCGACGACCACCGTCGCAACGCAAACGACCGGCGACTGGGAGCTACCGTCGATCAGTTCAAAGGGAACAGTCAAAGAAACTGAACCGACCGCGTCTGCAACAGTTAAAGAGGGCGAGGTTAAACAGACATCGACTTCTCCTCCTAAGCCAAAACAATTCCTGAAACTCTGGTCGTTCAGCGGAAAGGCGGACGTTGAAACATTCTTACGAAAATTCTCCGTGTGCGCCAGGAATAACAACTGGACGGACGAGGAGAGATTGGACCAATTAGTAGTCTCATTGGTTGAACCGGCGACTCATTTGCTGAGTGAGTCGAATGCAGATAGCTTGGACACTTGGACGGCTTTGGTTCAGCGACTGCGAGAACGTTATGGAAACGCTGAACAGCAAGCTTTATTTCAGACACAGCTGAGTACTCGAAAACAGAAAGCCGACGAGGATATGGGAGTCTTGGTCGATGACGTTCGCCGTCTGACGTCGCGTGCGTATCCCGGCTCTTCAACGGTCCACAGCGAGGCAATTGCTGTTCGTGCATTCCTGGATGCCCTGAGAGATAGAACTCTTGCTCTGAAAATTCGAGAGCGAGAGCCAAAATCATTGGATGAAGCTTACAAGGTGGCGATGCGGTTGGACGGTTATCAGAAAGCAGAAGCCGGCGGTCATGAACAGAACGACCGACGTTATGGACGAATCAACGCGATTAAAGAGGAAGAAGAAGATTCGGAAATGAAGGACCTGCTGCGACGGATGGAGCGACTCGAGAAGGAGCGACAACCAGTGTCAGCGCCACAATCCAGTTATAATAATCGCGGGTCGTGGAGAGGACAGAACGGGTCAACAAGAAACGAATGATCGAACACCAATGGAGGTAATGGACGGGGAACTCTGCGATGTTACCTGTGTCATCGGCTGGGACATCTGAGCTCGGCTTGTAGACGTCGACCACAAAGACAAATGGACACAGAGGTAGAACCGTCGACGCGGAGATGCTATGAGTGTTCAGCGACCGACCACCTAGTGCGCAATTGTCCCCAGCGACAAGCCGCAGAAGCAGAAGCCAACGGTGTCCCGAATGGACCGGCAAATGTTTACCATGTACAAGGTAGCACGAATGCGTATTTAGCTCTGAAGATCCATGGTAAGGACGTGTTGGCCTTGGTGGATACCGGAAGCGAAATGTCGCTAGTACCTGCATCCCTGGTGAGACGGAAAGATATGACGGCGTCGAAACAACTGCTAACCGCTGCGAATGGTACAGCTATACAGGTACTTGGAGAGACTGTCCTTCGATGTCGTGCAGCTGACTGCAAGTTCGACGTTCCCTGTTTAGTAACGGCTCAAGTCAGTGAGCTGATTCTTGGACTCGGGTGGTTGACAGAACAACAGGCTCATTTAAGTCTTCCGGACCAAACAATAGTACTACAAGGCCGCTCATTTCCTTTGGTAAGTCAAGACCGGAGGGGAATTTGTCGAAGGATAGCCGCCGCGCAGCACGTGAATGTTCCCGCATTGTCAGAAATGGACGTCGAGGTGTATGCCATACTTCCAGACCTGAGACCGACCAAAACTCAATGGGCGACGCCGCCACACGTGTTGACATCTGGACTCATAGTCGCCGGAACGCTGTTACCGGATCGGGCGATCGACTTGACAATCAGGGTGTTGAATCCGACCCACAAGGTGATTAAACTGTCGAAAGGAATGCAATGTGCTCTGGAAGAAGTGACAGTAGCCGGAGTCGACCAGGGCAGCAATTCCGCGGCAGGCTGCGCCATGGTGAGTGAAGTCAAGGACTTTGTCAACTCACAAGATGTAGAGGTAGTTCTGAGCCCGTTATGGTCGAACATCGCTGAAGACGTTCCCCTTGAGGTACAACAGAGACTACGTGAAATTCTGATGAATCGTCGCGCCGCTTTTTCTCTCGGTGAATGGGATCTGGGCTTCACCGACATTCTACGACATGAGATCGACACGGGTAGCGAAACACCTGTTCGTCAGCCGCTGCGACGACAACCGCCTTCGCTACTTCCTATCATAGACGAACAAGTGCAGGCTATGTTGGATCAAGGACTGATCGAACCGTCACTGTCGCCTTGGGCAAGCAACGTTGTCATGGTCCAGAAACGAGACGGGACCCCTCGCTTTTGTGTCGACTACAGAGCGGTGAACGCCAAGACGCGCAAGGACGCCTACCCACTCCCGCTAATCAGCGAGAGTCTGGACGCACTCGGCGAAGCGAAATGGTTCAGCACCTTTGATCTCCGGGCCGGTTACCACCAGTTGGCTGTTCACCCAAGGGATAAACATAAAACGGCCTTCGTCACCCGACGCGGGAGTTTTCAATTTAAAGTACTTCCGTTCGGGCTTTGCAATTCTCCGGCTTCGTTTGGCCGGATGATGAATCTGGTCATGGCGGGGTTAAACTTCGAGATCTGTTTAATTTATCTCGACGATATCATCGTTTTCGCCAGCGATCTGGAAACCCACTTGATTCGATTGGAGCAAGTCCTCGTTCGCCTGGAGGGAGTTAATCTAAAACTGAAGCCATCCAAGTGCAACCTACTACAGAAAAAGGTGCTGTTTCTCGGTCACGTGGTCAGTGAACACGGAGTAACTACAGACCCGGAAAAGATCCAAGCCGTCCGTGACTGGCCCACGCCAAGGAAAGTCAAAGATGTGAGAGCATTTCTGGGGTTATGTTCCTATTATCGCAAGTTCGTACCGAGTTTCGCTCAAATAGCCCGGCCGCTGCACCAAATGACTAAGAAGGGGTATAAGTTTGACTGGTCTGGTCCATGTGATAATGCGTTCCAAAAGCTAAAGAACTGCTTAACGGAATCTCCCATCTTGGCGCTTCCCAACGACACCGGAATGTACATACTGGATACGGATGCATCCGGGGAGTCCATCGGAGCGGTCCTATCTCAAATGCAGGAGTCACAAGAACGGGTTATATGTTACGGGAGCAGAGTGTGTTCCGTGGCGGAACAAAATTACGACGTAACGAGGAGGGAGTTGTTGGCGGTGATCAACTTTCTGAAAGCGTTCAGACCATATCTTCTTGGGCGGAAATTTATCCTACGAACGTACCACTCAGCGCTCCAATGGCTACGCAGGACACCGTTGCCGATAGGACAACAGGCACGTTGGCTCTCAGTCATGGAGGAATTCGAATTCGAAATACAACATCGGTCCGGTGCAGCACACCAAAATGCAGATGCGCTGTCTCGAAGGCCAAACCAGGTCAACGTCATCCAAGAGCGACGCCTGCCATCTCAACCAACCTCGACTGAACCGACCGATTGGGACCCGGTGGTCATGGCAGAAGAACAACGGCAAGATCCGGACCTAAACTGGATTTTGCAATGGATGATGAAAACAACTGAAATGCCAACCGGAGAGAAGACACGGAGTTGCAGTGCGACGACTAAAACCTTGATTCATCAGTGGCCTCAGTTAACTGTTAGAAATGAACTATTGTATCGAGCTCGGCTGAACTCTGACGGTGAGCCTGTTCGCTACCAGTTGATACCTCCGGTCGGGCGACGAGAAACCATCATCCGTCTTGCACATGAGGGGATGTCCGGAGGGCATTTGGGTGTCCGACGAACCGCGGCACAGGTACGGCAACGAGCCTACTGGCCGGGCTGGGGAGAACAAGTATACCAGCAACTGAAGCGATGTGACAGCTGCGCCCGGTACATCAGAGGGAAACCACCCAGGCAAGGACCACTCCAGGATATGGCCGTCGGTGAACCAATGGAATGTCTTGGCGTCGATATAACCGGACCACATCCTGTATCCAGTCGTGGATATCACTATATCATGACCGTGATTGATCATTATAGCCGTTGGGCGGAGGCCTACCCTATCCGCAACCAGGAAGCCGCAACCGTGGCCCGGATGTTGATGGACCAGTGGATTCCTAGATTCGGCTGCCCTAAACAGCTTCTGACCGACCAGGGTCCCTGTTTCGAGGCCGCCTTGTTCCGAGATCTATGCCGCTTGATGCAAATTGACAAAATCAGGACGTCACCTTATAAACCGAGCACGAATGGAACAGTGGAACGTCTACATCGAACCTTAAATTCCATGCTCGGCAAAGTTGTCGCACAGAATCAGAAAGACTGGGACGTTCACCTGCCATGGATTATGGGAGCGTACCGGGCTAGTCAACACGAAAGCACGGGGTTCACGCCGAACAAACTTTTCCTTGGAAGAGAAACGTGCCTTCCAATCGATCTGGTACTAGGGGACTGTAACCAGAACAATGCACAGCTGTCAGTGAACGATTACATCCAGAAAAGAACGGAAGGGATGCGAGACGTGTTCCAGTTGGCTCGGGAATGCATGCAAAAGCAGGCCGTCCGCCGTGCTTTCCGGTATGATCTACGAGTCAAAAAGCCGTCGTTCACGAAAGGACAGTGGGTGTACTATTACTATCCCCGGAAGTACACCCGTATCAAGGATAAATGGGCTAAGTGGTTCTGTGGCCCTTACCGTATCATGGAGCAAGTGAGTCCGGTCTTGTTCCGGATCCAGAAGTCCGCCAGATCACAAGCGCTGCTTGTGTACGTCGACAAATTGAAGCCGTACCTGGGTGAACCTCCGTCAGGTTGGACCGAACCTGACCTACAACCGCAGGAACCGATCGAGTTCCCAGGAACCGAGGACACTAACGACGCCCCTGTGGAACTGTCAACACCCCGCCGCACCATTACGAGGCCGGCCCGGTACTGTTCTTAGATACCGCTTAATGGCGGCCATTATGAATGCAGAAGCATCTGTAACCATGTTTTATTTTGATTGTGATGAATACATTTTTTTATTTACATGTGGAAGGCTTTACATGTGTGTGTTACTGTGTAAATAACTGTATTCTTGCATCGTATGTTGTGCATAGTATTAATATTTGTATTGCATTGCCGACTGTCTGATTAATGTTTGCAATGGTGATATAGATTAGTATTGTATTGCATTTGCAATGAAGAGATGGACGATTTTATTATTGCCTCTGCTGTAGACAGAAAACTGGACTGTCATTGCCTGCATTGCGCTATATAAATATTGGTTTTACCTGTTGATGTATATCTAAGGTTGCCTATTTTAGTTAAGGCCATTGATGACGATTATGTGACCTTGAACTTAGACTTGCAGTGGAATTAGCCATGATGATGGGATTATGTGATATTATGACCTGCGTTAAAATAGTAGGCCTAGATTTGAAGGTTGATAGTTAATACAGGCGCCAGATATGTGGTAGGCCTAATTTCTATCCTACTTTTATGAGCGCTAATTAGGCCTAACTTTGTGCAGGTCAGCGCGACCTTAGTCGTACGATGCACTTTAACCTACATGTAAAAGGATCATGTTTGTTGCCTAATTCCCACGGGATTTTAAGAGACGCACGCTGTAGATGCATGGCGTGGGAGAATAGTGAGCGGCGATTATAATTAGCGATCGTCGTTTCCCAGGCGCTTGGGTGGTCCCGTAGTCTACGTCGCATCAATGATGGATTGAAAATAAGACGACCTAATTGCGCAGTGACAAGGCCTGTTGATTTATGCTAAGAGGATGGGCATAGATGCCATGCAATGATGCATAAGATTTATAGTGGACTAAAGATAGACTATAACGGCCTATAGATTCTTGCAAAGACTGTAATCTTAGTCTTGAAATTATGATGGTCTTTTTGATAGGCCTATGATTTTCTATGAGTACGATTAAACAGTGTAACATTGTAACATTGTATTTTAGCGTTAATTACAGTATATTAAGTTGACCTAGTTAAGCTTTTGTATTGTAATTATTCTGTGCATTTTAATTTGGTTTGCTGGAACCGAGACAGGCTAATAGGCCTAATGTTACGCTGGCCTATTTAAGCTGGTTTCTGCGCCTAGTAGGTTGCATAATAATAAATAGAATTGCTTAGTTATGATGGTAGGCCTGCTGGAATAAATAGATGCTATGTGGTAAGAGCAGGCCTAGGCCTATTAGGTTGAAGTTGCACTGTGTTTATTTTATGGTGAATCTTGATATACGCTACAACAGTTATAATGGGCCTAATAATAATAATATGGTTTCATAGAGAGTTTAGCTGTGTGCTTATTTAGTCTCGCATGGAATAGATTGGGACGCGCTCGATCAATGGCGGTGTTCTCTACTAGTTGGTGATGTTAAAAGAATTAGAGGCCTAGGTGAACTGTTCGGTAGATCTGTAAATGCAGAAGTGATACCACAGGATAAACCTACGGGGTCTTGTAAATAGGTGGTAGCCTATTGGTAATTTTGATGACCTGTGTGGTCGGGCCTATATTCCTGTCTGTAGGCTGATGTCATGCTTCGCCGTAAAATACTCTGTGTATGGCTGAACTGAAGGAAGCCTATATATACTATATATATAAATGCTTTTGAGCTTCACGGAACTCTTAGCGATGGAGCAATATATAAATATAATGATAAAATGATAATTATAATAATGTTTATTTCTTTCGCTGGAACTGACATTTAACGCTAAAATGTGAACTTGGTGATGCTGATGACTGTTCATTGCATATATTTTTAATTCTTGCATTTGAATCCTTGATGTAAAAATTGGAGTATGGCCTTACTAGAAATTTTAAGATGTCTTTTCCCATTTAAAGAAATCTTAAAATTTGGGGTGGCCGCAGACAGTGTAGCGACGTATGACTACGCTACAGGTTTCTGGTCGATAATATTATTATATTATTATTTTATTTAATTTTTGATCGGTTTCAGAGATCTGATATATATATATAGGGTTTTCTTTCGGTGCTTCGTGCGACCTAGATTTTAATGTTGATGCGTGTTTGACACGGGTCACCGCGACCGCCTGTCTAGGCAGCAGCCGCTGCTGTGTCATTAATTGGTATATTTTCGCACGATCTAGTCGATCGTCGGTGGCTGTCTTCAAAGGCCATGCCGCTTGCAGTCGATGAGGGTAATTCATCTTTCGCACGGTTCTCGGCGGTGGTCCGACGGATAGAGTGAGCGAGCCATACAGTCAGACAGACAAAGAGACGCACTGAAGAGGACGTGCTGGCCTGTGTATGTGTTAATAGCTCTCTGCTTCCTCAGGTTGAATTAGTGCATTTGAGGTTACGTGATCTCACGTCTGAGGGCGCTTTTCAGAAAGAGAGATAGAGGGAGAAAGACAGTGAGCTACAGACCGACGACAGACATACACGGAAGGCCGCAGCTGGCAGCTAATTCTTGCTGCCTTGAAACAGCTGCGTTGCTGCTGGGTTTGCGCGCGCGGCTCGCTTGCTGGTCATGCGCAGAAAGGGGGACGCGCTGGAAGTCAGGTAGCTATAAAAGCGAGAGCGGGCCGCTAGCGAGGCAGTTGAGGTAGAGTTACCGGCAGGAGTTGAGAGAGTTGCTGACCGAATCCCAGGGTGATCGGATATATCGACAGTTGCGCACAGGATTTCAAGGCAATTGGATGTATTGCGGCTTTTGGTAGTCTTAGGCTCGATCGAGTTAGTGAAGTTTGGCCAGGATAAAGGGCCGCTTACACTAGTCTTCGGCGTCATTGTTGTCGATTCATTCTCTCTCGACATGGAGTCGATTTAATAAAAGAGTTAGTTTGTCGCGAGAAATATATCAGCGTTGTTGCGAGTTTTGCCTTCGCTTTCGCATTGGATCTACTCCTGGATTAATCAGTCAAGGCCTCTCTTCGCCCTGTCACACGGAGTGATTTATCGTGGGCTTCGAATCGTCAGCGTTCTGAAATTGTGTTGCGAAGCGGTTGTTCGTATGTTTGCCTAAGGGCGTCTTTCTCCAACGGCTTGGATACATAGCCGAAATCGTTGTTCATTGCGTGGAATCAGCGACGGATTTAGCTGATCCCTTTAGGGCGTTTCAAACTCGACGCCTTGCTTGTGCCTTCGTCGCCGCTCTTGGAATTCGACTTCGTCGATGTTCTTCGCACACGATCAGCTTTGTCCCTTGTCTTCGGACAAAAGGTACGCTTTATTGGGGAATTAATACGATCGGTTATTTAGATATTTTGGGCTGAACCGAAATTGGCTGTGGGACTTGAGAGTCAATCGGGATTTAATTTAGGCATACTCCGGTTGATAGGTGTTTGCATTGAATTGCTGCATTTGATTTTCATTGAATGTCTTTACAAAGGATAGGAACTGATAATTAAACTTACTGACTTTCACGTTTGATTGCTTTGAACATAACCGATGCTAATAGAAGATTCAATTGATTGTGAATAATAAGAAATATTAATAGGACAACTGGCTTTGATCATTGATGACTTTGAATGCAACTGACGTTGAATGAATACTTGATTGATTGTGAGCTATAAAGATAGAAGTCATTTCTATAGCGCTATGGAGGAGTCTAGGCCAGTCACTCCTGCTCAGCCTTCTAGGCCCCCTTCTTCTATGGAGATATTGCTCGAGGCAATACAAACTAATGCTAGGTCTACTCATGAAGCCATTCAGACTAATGCTAGGTCTACTCATGAAGCCATCCAGACTAATGCCAGAGACACACAAGAGGCGATTGCCTTGGTTGAGTTAAATGTCTTGACGGTGCAATCAAATGTTAGCGATGCTATTTCCTCAGTGCAATCAAATGTAAGAGAAGAGATCTCGGCTGTAAGAGATAATGTCAGGGAAGCGCTGACGGAAGTTGTATCGCGCTTGGAAAGATTGGAGACATCGCCGGTGCCTAAGCCTGCTGTAGATGTGAACCCTGGACTGAAGTCCACCGCTACTACCACTGCGGACGCGTCATACCACTCGACCATCGGCCTGGAAGAAACTTTGGGTGCTAGTGCTAAAGATTTCGCACACCCTGGTATATTGCGAAGAAGTGACAGATTGGCTAGTAGGCCGCCAATTTCGTATAGGGATTTCGGCAGTCGAAATAACTGGCCGCCTTTCCATCGTTGGGATTCGAACCCTGAGGTCACCTCCTCCTGTCCTCCCTCTATCTCTAGAGCTCGTCTACAGCAGCACGCGGCCATATCGAGCGAGGATCCGGAAGTGGCGACTCCGGGGAGGTCGATAGGGGCGGGCGTTACATTTCCACGCAGAAAAACTCACAATAATAATAATAATACACCGTGGTTCAATAAAAAGTAAGCCAAACTTTTTATATATATCTTACTCCTGATGATTAGTCATGCAAACAATTTCACAACATTTAGAGAATTGAACCAGCAATATCGTTCCAACCTACTTATAATGAATTTGAACGGTTGGAAAGAAATGATTTTTCAATTTCATCTGCCGAAACTTACGTTTACAAGCAATTTTCTTTTGGATTTTGTAACAAAGTACTTCAAACATGAAAACTGTCTGTAATATTTTGTGAAGAGACTCTATGTGGTATGGGTGGCTTATTTTCAAAAAAGGTGTTTGAAATGTCCTCCTTCTGCCTGCACAATGCACACAGGCCATAGAGGCGCTGACATCATTGGGCAACAGGTTCTTCGATAATTCTCTGATCCAGTCCATCCCGCACTTCCAACAAGACTTAGTGTTGCTTCAAATCGTTTGCATCATGATTGTATTGCTGTCTAGTAGACTCGCTTTTGCATCGTACTCCACTGTCCACACTCATAGCCGACAGGATTTAAATCTGGACTATTCGGAGGCTATCATGTGTGAGAAATGAAGTCTGGTGTCTCTCTTCTTAGCATTTCGATGGTTCCCTGGCTTTGTGGGCTGGGACACTGTCCTGCTGAAAAAGAAATTAGCCTTCTGGGGCAATAGATTTCTGAAAACAGGTAGAAGATGTTGTGATAGCAGAACGTTTCGATAATAGACTCCTTCAACTTTCAATCCAGGATCACTTAAGATCAAATGGGAACAACCAGTCGTAGAAACCGCAACGAATACCATAACAGACTTGCTGAAAATCTAAAATTTGGCTGATGAAATTGAAAGATTCACATCTTTATATATCCGCTCAAATTTATGCCATGATTATGTTGGAATCATATTGTCGATTCAATTTTCTAAATAACGTGAACATTTTAGTACGATCACTCATCCGGTTGCAGCGATTATATGAAAATCAGTTCGGCTTGCTTTGTATTGAACCACGACGTATAATAATCGTTACAAGGGTGCGGCATTGAGCAATGGTTGTCCTAGCTCGGGGTATGAATAGATCATGTCAATCTCAAGAGCGAAAGAGAAACAGCGCGGGAAAGAAAGAGAGACAAACAGACAGAGACTGAGAGAGACAGATAGACAGAGAGATACAGACAGAAAGAGACAGAGAGAAGCCGAGACAGACAGACAGACAGATAGACAGAAAGAAAGAGAGAGAGAGAACCGGGCAGACTGCAGGTAGTCAGAAACAAACAGACTCGAGAGACTTTAGGGTCTACAGCTGCTGCCCAGCATGCCATGTCGTGTTTAAGTATGATTTAAGTTGGCGACAGTCATCCTGGCGGCTTCTCTACACTGGGCGACATGTGATATCGACATCTCATTCACCATCTGTATAACAGCTGGTATAGGAAAAAAGTACTATTATTCAACAAAATAGACTACAATTTAACAAATTTGGTATAATTTCTATCTCCAGATCGTCGTATCTTTACCTCAGCATTTTCATGAACTGCTCGCGTAGGTGCAGCCTGCGAATTTAATTTTCCAAGATACTTGACGAAGGATATCATGCGTCTTAGCTAGGCCAATCAACTTTTAAAAAACAATTGAGGCTGCACTTGCTCTCGAGCTCATGGTATTTTCCCTGACATTTCACATTATGCGTTTAAAGCACACTAGAAGTGGCTTGCCTCTGACGATGCTATATAAATTGCCTGAATTACATTACATTACAATCATGTATCACTACCTCCTCCCTCTCGATGAGGGAAAACAAGCACTTTGTGAACCTTATTATTCAAAATCCCGCCAACAGAATGTGAGCACAGAGGACCAGAAGCTCCACGACTCAGTGCATATAAACAACTAAGCATGTGTGCACGAATAGGGAATGTATGTGAACAACACACATAATTATGTATGTATGTATGTATGTATGTATGTATGTATGTATGTATGTATGTATGTATGTATGTATGTATGTTATGTATGTATGTATGTATGTATGTATGTATGTATGTATGTATGTATGTTTGTATGTATGTATGTATGTATGTATGTATGTATGTATGTATGTATGTATGTATGTATGTATGTATGTATGTATGTATGTATGTATGTATGTATGTATGTATGTATGTAAGTATTTCTGCGTATGCATGCATGTATGTATGTCTGTATGTATGTATGTATGTATGTATGTATGTATGTATGTATGTATGTATGTATGTATGTATGTATGTATGTATGTATGTATGTATGTATGTATGTATGTATGTATGTATGTATGTATGTATGTATGTATGTATGTATGTATGTATGTATGTATGTATGTATGTATGTAGACCAGGTAGACTCATTTGTCTATCTGGGAAGCAGAATAACGAAAGATGCAGACTGTAATGTAGAAGTGAAAACAAGGTTAGCCATGGGTACATCAGTCATGATTAAGTTGACAAAGGTATAAAAAAAACAAGGCAATCAGCTCCAAGACAAATATAGTCTGATGAGGGCCTTAGTGTGGCCAGTATCAACATACGGTTGTGAGACGTGGACTTTAAAGAAAGAGGAGGAAAGAATTATACAGGCTTTCGAAAACAAATGCATTAGGAAACTACTACGTATTTCATGGACAGAAATGTTGTCTAATGAACGAGTTTATAAATGTGACGCAGGGGCTCGAAACCCGTCGTTTGTCGCTTCCTAGATATTGTGCTAGACGCCGAAATAGGCGAGAGGGGTAAAGAATACAGCTTATTCTTCAATTCAGTATATGACTGTGAATTCGCCCTAATTTGCGAAGTAGTGAACCGATTTTGATGCCGTTTGGGTTATCTGATTCAGAATATATGCCTCTAATGCCCAGAAAAAGTTCAGAATAATAACTTTGTGGATTCAGTAGACTTGGATGACACGAATATTCAGTAACCTTTTATTTTATTTTTTCACTATAAACTAATGAAAGAACCAAACGAGCACAACTTTTGTTAGAAAAAAAAGATAATTTCATTGTGTTAAAAGCATTTTAGAGCATGGTCATTGTAGCATATGACTAAATCAAAAGGTCAAAATCCGACACGTGACGGGTTTTGAGCCCCTGTGTCGCAAATTAGCAGGGACAAAATGCGAGTTGTTAGGTCATGTCAAAACTCGGAAATTACGATACTTTGGTCATATCCTGCGACAGCAGGACAATGTTGCAAATAGTGTCATGACGGGACTGGTGGAGGTGTTCGTAACCGCGGTAGACCCAGAATATGCTGACTCGATAACATCACGTTGTGGACCGGTCTATCGGGAGCGGCGCTATTGAGGACCGTAAAGGATAGATCTTGCTGGTGTACATTGGTCCGCTCATGCAGCCAACCGTCGCGAAGCGACGTCGGCGTTATGACATGACATGACATGCATGTATGTATGTATTTATGTATGTATGTATGTATGTATGTATGTATGTATGTATGTATGTATGTATGTATGTATGTATGTATGTATGTATGTATGTATGCATGCATGCATGTATGTATGTATGTATGTATGTATGTATGTATGTATGTATGTATGTATGTATGTATGTATGTATGTATGTATGTATGTGCGTATGCATGTACATTGTACATGCATGTATGCATGAAGTCGAAATGAGAATATATACCTGATCAAAGTTTTGTAGTGATAGGGTCCTATCATATAAGTCGGACACCCTTTTGTTCTGACCGAGGTTACTCCGTAACGCAGCGTTACATGATGTAAAGTTTATTTTATAGCTTATCATCTCATTCAACTAATACAGTCAGTTAAACCTGGCCAATTATATATAAACTCGATCAGGAGTGTGCCAAGTACAGCGAGGTGACGAAATTTGACTTTTCGGTTTTTCGGGTAAAGCTGGACACCTTGGTTGGTAAACCTGGACAATAATTTGCTGATGCGACCTTATTTTGTTAAAGTCGGACAATCGATAAACTGAACGATTTTCATCAAGATCTGTGCCAAATTTAACTGTAAGATAACATTGAACATTGAAACTAAGTGAAGTAAAATCAATCAAATGTCAGTATACTTGCCTATAATAATTATTTATTGCAAAAATCGCACTTAAGGGCCTAGTATCGGACTAGCATGAAACACCCAACTGTAAAACTGGCAAACAGACTTGGCCTAGGCCTATATAAACTCGACTACCTAGGCCTACGAAAACCTATGAAATCTAGATCCATGAAAAGTCTAAAAGAATAAGAACTTTTCTAATATTTATCTGAAACATTCCAAACAAGTAAAAATAATCATCAGAGACCCCATATGTCAATGTCTGAACCACACTTATTTTTCTACAATTGTCATGAGGATCGCTAATATTGCATAGCCTTTATAGGCCTAGGCATAATGATACACATGAAACAGATTCCTTTGGCCTTTAATGTCTCTCTTTATTCTTTAAAAACTTTTTTGCCAAATTCAAGCTCTGGTTTGCCTATGAAGCATTAGCGTGAACCTAGTTTTGTCAAAGCCGGACGGTTCCCGGACAATTCGTCGCCGGACAATTCGGAGAGGACAATACGGACCGGACAATTCGGAGAGGACAATTCGGAACCGGACAATTCGGAGCGGACAATTCGGCGCGGACAATTCGGAGGCGGACAATTCGGAGAAAATTCTGGCGAGGACAATTCGGACCCAGACAATTTGGAGCGGACAATTTGGAGCGGACAATTCGGAGCGGACAGTTCGGAACCGGACAATTCGGACCGGACAATTCGGACCGGACAATTCGGGCCGGGCAATGCATAGCAGTAAAAATTATTGATGGAACTCAGATACTTGTATCCATCTCCATCACCCAAATAGACCCACCTAGGTTGACCGGATAGGCTACTGGACATCAAATCAATTTAGAACCTCTTTTCTCAGTCTGCGTTATGTCTGTTTGTTTGTATGTTTTTGGCCCGTATGTCTGTCTGTGTCAAAACGTATGTCTGCCAATCCATAAATATTGATCTACATGTACGTCAGCCAACTCAGCCCACTCACTTTGAACTTGTTTTGGAAACTATAGGATGCTGCGTTTTGACCTTTTGAATCTACATGTATTATAAAATGTTATTTCTGACAATAAGTAAGTCCAAAATAGCTGCAAAGCAACACTATAGGTAATATCTGTTCTCATAATATTTATATGACTCGACATAATCTGTTCACAAAAATGAATTAGTGTTAATCTGGTCTCATATTGGGAGTGGTGTAGGCCTAAATCTGGTCTAAAAGTAGGAGCGTGTAAGTCTAGCTTAAAGCAGGAGTCCTAAAACTACTGCCAAATCATCGAATACAATCAAGCGAATGATTACATTTTATTGAAAGTAACATATGACTAATAACGTGAAAGACATAAAAAAGTCAGATATTACTTAGGTCAAGAAGTTCTCAAAGTTGGTCTACGAATTTAAGTTGCACTAAAATATAATAATGTTTTAACTAATGATCTGAAGCCTGACTATCTGGCTTAAAAGAATAGGACTATATGCTGGTAAGAAAACTGCATTGATTTAATTGAGCTGCCTATAAGTTGGTAATTTAGTGCATTTAACTACTGATTTCAGTCGCTTAGTTTGAGTTTTTAAATTCATGGTCTCGAAGATCAGAGAATGCTTGCTTGGTGCCGTATGATTATTTTATTGCGACACTGTTTTCAAGCCATCACAAGCGTCGTAGGCTTGTGATGGTTCTGATGTTTCTATTCAACACGATTGTTTGCTACTCAAGAAATAATAAATATATAAAAGTTCGATCTCCGAAAGCGCCTTTTAAGAGTTCATGACTTTATATGCACTCCGGGTCCGAATTGTCAGTCTCCGAATTGTCCGGTCCGAATTGTCCGTCTCCGAATTGTCCGCTCCGAATTGTCCGGGTCCGAATTGTCCGGGTCCGAATTGTCCGCTCCCAATTGTCCGCTCCCAATTGTCCGTCTCCGAATTGTCCGCTCCCAATTGTCCGTCTCCGAATTGTCCGGTCCGAATTGTCCGTTCCGAATTGTCCGGCTCCAAATTGTCCGGACACCAAGTCGGACACATCACAGCAGGGTGTAATAATTTTGTCCGACTTTGGCACAAGCCTATATGACAAAGTCGGACAGCAAACAGCTCTAGTTTCAACCATGACATTAATTCAATATCGCTCAAACAAGTTGCGCAAAACAGATATTACACTGTAATCTATGTGATAAAAATTCAAACTCTTCCTCCTCGGCAATTAAAATTATCATAAACTCTTAACAGTGAATGGTGGATTTCACTATGTCAGCTTGTAAAACTCTACAAATTCAACATGCATCAAAAGTAATCGACCTCTTAAAATTAAGGCAACGATCCATTTAAGGTTTTGAAGTTTCAATCATTAGATGAACCCTCTGCAAAAACAATCTATGATACTACCACCTGGCGGTCGAAGTCTCTCCTGCGTGGAAGGTCGGCGAAAATGTTGTCCGACTTTACCCGATGTCCGACTTTATGTTAGGCCTCCCTATGTTTCCTGACTATTCGCTGACATCTTTGAACTTTTCAACAGCCAGACGAATCAGTTCAATATCCTCTGACGTGTTGGTGGTTTTAGCTGCTCGAACGTTTGCATGATTAGCTTTAATCGATCCACATGTCGATTGCGTGTACCAGGTTTTGCACAGCAGGCGGTTTAGCCTTCGAGTAACGGGTTATATAATTCTTCTTGCCACGCTGTTTTGGCGTCGAGCAAGTAGCAACCGGTTCACCTAGATCGTCGCGCGTTCATTGCTTTTGGAGAAGTCCAGAGAAGACTATTCGGGTGAGTTTATAAACGCTTGGATTTTGGAAAGATGAGAATAACTATTGCGGTAGATCGTAAGTGTTAGTTAGCAGGACTTTTTAGCGTGCAGTTCTTGGCAAAAGTGCGGTTTCAAATGAATTTGTGCAGCTGTAAAAGCATTTTTGTGCAGTTATAAATGGCTAAAATGCTCATTTCCATCCGATTGTGAGTAATATATCATGGAGGATGGGAAGGCAGAGAAGGTGGTTTTGCAGTTCTACAAATTCCTTAAACGAAGGCATGATAGTTTTAAGACTTCATCACTTCTGCCAAGCATGTCAAATGTCAAGCATGTAGTTCCTTCACGAAGCGTTTGTTACAAAATTAGCGTGTTGAACAATTGAGCTTGGCTATTAGGCTTTGCAATCAACCAGCCATAAGCAACCGATGAGTCACTTGGCTAATTATTTCTTAGTGAGGCACCAAAAAAGATTGTTTGGCTGCATAAGTCAGTAGCACGAAAACGTGTAATTGTTGCCATATATTTGTGACGGACCCCCTTTGGACGACAGGCCACAAATTCGACCTGTGCCCTGGGAGGGGCGTTCCGTGCTGTTGTTGAACTGTAGGTTCAATGAAAGTTTGATTATAGTCTGATTGTGCGCTATATAAATGCGCTTGCATGTCAGATGGTCTACCGTAGGCCAGGCTAGACACAGGTTCGTGTCGTTCAACAACAGTCTTGCTTCTTAGAGTGGAGGAGAAGATCGGAGTGGTTTCCCATCGGCTCAGATTTCGGTTCAAATCCTTTATGGCCGATGACAAACGTTCTAGCATCGGGCCTAAAATCTCAAGAGCCTCATCTTCTGCTCTGTTCATTCTTAGCGGTTCCATTATTAAACTTATATACAAATGCAGTCACTTCCGTTTAAGGATTATTTAATATAGAGCAAGCAAAAGTTAAAACACAAAATATATTCAGTTACTGCTAACATAAACATAGAAATGCGAAATCGGTAATAATAGTAATAATAATAATAATAATAATAATAATATTATGGAATAAAGAAATCAGGTCAGAATTTCTTCCCCAGGGCTACTACTGGTCAGGGACGATAAACAATCTGGGCTTCTTAAACTGTCTAATCTCATACCTTGATCAGGCGTAGACAAGGGCAGAGGTAGCGTCAGTCCGTGGACGGCAAGGGGCGCAATCCAAGCGGAACGGAACAAGGCACGTTGACTCCTTCGGACGAACGGGGGGGGGGGGGTGGACTGTCTCTTCCTTCAGACGAAACGGTGGAAGTCTATTCTCAGACGAACTGGGGGTGGACTGTCTCTTCTTTCAGACGGAACGGCGGTTGTCTATCTTCAGACAAACGGGGGTCGAGGGAGACGAGGGTGGGCCTCTTTCAGCCTGGAGACAAGGGAATCACGGAAGGCCTATTTCAGCCTGGAGACAAGGAAAGGCCTCGTTAGACCGGAGACAAGGGACGATGAAAGTCTATCTTCGTACGGCCAGTCTTCGACTCTGCCGGGCCTCTCGTCCTTCTTCCGACGAACGCCATCTTCCTATGGCAACATCTTCGACTGAGCGCCCGGACGAATCTCAGGGAGTTCCTTATATAGGCTAGTCGGGCGGACAGGTCTGGAAACTATTAGTTCAGGACGGATTCACTCCCGTGCACATCCGGGCAATTATTCAACAAGTCTCTTCTTTCCGGCATCTTCTGACAACTCGACTCATTGCCAAAATACAAGAGCACTCTGCCTGTCGTCCTCTCAATCTGGGGGGTCTAACTAATCTCGGCGCTCGGGCTAGGGCATAGAAATTAATTACATAACAATGAAGCGCTTGTTGGGTGGGACCTAGCACAGGCATCTCAAAGGGGATGGTTAGGGGGTTGGATGACTAATTCCAACGGAACCTAGATTATTGGCAGTAAATACATGGATGGAAAATACATGGATAAACAATATAAAGGGACGAGAAAACATGGATCGTCACATATATACTACATATGATTAACTTGTGAGGCGCGGTGGTGAAGTGGTGGCGTCGTTGTCTTGAAGTCGGAAGGTTCGAGGTTCGAATCCACCTCAAGTCGCCACGTAGGGACCTTGAGCAAGTCCTTCACTCGCAATTGCTCAGCGCTTCGGCGTGAAACTCCGATGCAGTGTCCGCTCTGCAGTCGGGAGCGCCTCTGAGTAGTGAGAGCTTGAAGGGCGCTATAACAAGTGCGCATACAAACAAACAAACAAAGCAATATGACGACAACAATTTGTGCGAACTGTTCACTGTGATTGGCTTCAAACTTGATTGTAATTCACTTACTGTGCAGCTGTCAGTCAGTCCTCAACTGGTAAACTGTATATACATATAACACATATATGCATGTGATGATGTATCCTCCTGTTAATTATATATTATTAACACGATGATGCATCATCATTAACTGTGTAGCTTGTATCTTTTACGCGAAACGAAGTAAGTTGAGTGATAAGATAGAACAATGAAGGTTGCAGCAGCTGTCGGTATCTTCTGCCTCATCGTTACCGTCGTCAACTGTTACGGTTCCGTCTTCTTGGATAAAACAGTCATCAAAGACGCTCACGGTGAACATTCCAGTCTATACATTTAAGAACATGTATACCGTTCAATCTAATCAAGTGGATACATGATTTGCATATATTATGTATGTATGTATGTATGTATATATGTATGTATGTATGTATGTATGTATGTATGTATGTATGTATGTATGTATGTATGTGTGTATGTATGTATGTATGTATGTATGTATGTATGTATGCATGTATGTATCAATCAATTAATCAATCAATTAAGATTTTTATTGCAACCAATTGTATGTATGTATGTATGTATGTATGTATGAATGTACACTCTCGTTCAAAATGTGCAGTAAACCTACACACTTTCCTCCACATTAATGTGTAGCCCTCACTCGACCACATTAATGTGCATCTTTTCTACACATTTATGTGGAGCCATTATAATTGCACACTTAGTGTGTAGCTTAACTGCACAGTAATGTGCAGCTTTTTTAAAGTTGGTTGTGTAGCTTTGAAATAGAGCATTCCTTTCATCTAGCCCTGCTTATGAAGTGTCAACTTTATTTTCTTTAGCCTCGGCATATGAGGGTGGATGGCCAATCCTCTCCCTCACCGTCTAATCTTCCCACCAACAGTGTAATATCGTTGCACTCTTCATACCTGGTTTAGCGGCTACGGGGCACACATTGGGCAGAAATTTGTGTTCTGCCCTTGTCAGGGATTTGAAACCCCCAACCCGTCACTCGACAGTCCAGCATGCTAACCATTAGATTACCATGCACCCCACATTCTATTGCACTGCTTTTTTTCAATAATGTGCACCAATTAAATTTGCTGGGATGTATAATTTCACAGCATATTGTAAAGTGGTTACACATACCAGTCAATAAACATTGAACACATAATTGGATAATGAAGTTTCTCCTAAGAATGGACTATACAGCAGCATTGCAGCTCCACTGGAGAGCAACTCATATTTTACAAATATATCAAAATGGAATAAAATTTATTTTTTATTACACAACACAAAAGAAGTTGTAGTAGCCAGACTCAGGATAGTTCAATTCTGCAACTAAAACTTCTATAGCACCATTTTATAGTACATAAAGCATCAGTTCAAGTCTAATGTAAACCAGTGTCAAAATCATTTGGATCAGCCAGGTCGATATACGAATCAAAAAATTGTCCATTTGAAGCTTTCACGTAGTATTCATAGTTTATCCGCAACAGCATGGGTTGTGTCACTCCTTTTCTCTCTTGAACGGCCACCGCATTGTCTAGAGTATACTCCTGTAAAAAAATCGATCAAGGATGGTTAAGGCTTTAATATATACACGTAAAGGCTGTGAATATTAATCTCATCTACTGGGCCACATTTTATCACGTACAAAGCTTTCTCAAAAGGTTTTACCTCAGTGGCGATAGATTTGCATCTATGCAGGTACCAATACAATCTGGAGATAATTACAGGGGCATTCAATTATGTATATATGTACTATCTGAGCACCATATAGCTTGTATAAGAGACTCACAAAAGTTCTCACAGATCAAAAAGGTGCAACTTAGTTATCTCAAAATGCCTTCTAAGCTTTTCTAATGCAAATGGTGAAGTTCTAACCTAACTTAGAGCTGTAAACAGACCTTTACGAAAGTAAATACTGCGCGTGAATATACATTTTTACCTGGAATAAACAATTTCACAGAAAGTCTAACAAACTGCAAACACATATGCATATACAATACAAAGAGAATATAACAAAACAAATGCCATGAAGAATTCCAAGCAACACCAAGAACCTACGTTAATAAAAATGGTAAAACTCAAACACTTTTAAAAGATGTACTATGCTATCAGACAACAAACCAGATAGTGGACAGAAAAACTGAAATTTTTTAACAAACCTCAAGATTCACAAAAAGCTGCCAAGCACAGATTCCAAAGACAGTCTTAACCGTTCCACCGACTTCTACTGTGGCGTCAGTAAAGGATGAAGTAGGTACTTTAAGATCACAGCACCCTTTCTGCCTGTATAATAAGAAGTAGAATGTCTCACATACCCCACTGTCAGAGCATTAAAGATTACAGTTAAAGATTTAAAGCAGTGCATCCGGTGTGGACTCGAGGCTTGATGAGCATCCAGCTTAATCACAAAAATTCCCTTGGCCATACATGTGTTCTTTGCTATTATGGCATTCCTTACACCCCAAAATCGAATATAGTCATATTTTAGAAGCCTTGGAAAGCCAGCATAGTGAAAAGTTCTTAAATAGATCACAATATACAGATCAGGCATTTCCATTGCCAAATTACATTCACAAATTCATGGTTTATTTATTTATCCATTTCTATGGCACCTATCCATTTCTATGGCACCCCTTCACGCTCCCTACTCAGAGGCGCTCCCGACTACAGCGCGGACACTGCACCAAAGTTTCACGCCGAAGGGCCCAAGTAATTACGAGTGAAGGACTTGCTCAAGGTCCCTACGTGGCGGCTTGAGGTCAATTCGAAACTTGAACCTTCCGGCTCCAAGGCAGCGAGCATACCAATACACCACCAAACACCACATGGTTGTAATAACTTGTGACAAGTGCCAGCTAATATGAATATTTTTCTAGTTTCATTCTACATCATTATGCAAATAAAGGCAGTTGTACTCAACATAAATTTATATTATAGAGCCAACACAAGATCTATGCTCATTTCTTACCTTCATCTAACTCATCATTCATAGTAGAAAGGACATTTTCTAGTTCACCCTTGAGCTTCACAAATTCGTGCATCTGCTTATCTGATCCAATGAAGGAATTCTTGTCGGATCTAAAATCTAAAACCAACAATTCACTAATTAGACCTTTGTCAAAATAGCTGTTTTTATCCAGCAACAGTTTCAGCAAGTTACCACTTAAAAAGTAAACATACAAAGACAACACTTGTAATTTACCATGGACACCACCTACAAAGACTGCAGCAGCAAATCATAAACGTCTGCTAAAATTGGATATGACAATTGCTGAATAACAAGATACTGGCACGAGGAATCGGCTTTTAAAAAATTCAAGCCCACAAATGTCGACTCAATCTTCTACTCCCTATAAGACGATGGCAAAAAGAAAAGTAGTTTCATTGTCAATGCCACCTAAGAGCTTATGGTCTAAACCAGATAAGCTTTCAAAGGAAGCATCAGCAAAACAACAATTACCTAACCCTATGAATACGATAATGATGAATACAAATTTAATGAGTAACCTGCCACATACTACTAAAAATCTGAAAATCCTACTAAAAATCAGTGCTTTTCAGAAAAAGGCTAGAGATCAACATTCCAGAACATTTTTCAGCAATTAAAAATTTAATTGATTAATTTTAAAAAATTATGAAAAAGGGATTTAATTTAAATTAATGAATTCTTATAAGAACTTATTTCATAATCAGTTTTAACATGTTTTGAAATGAGAGTATGAGGCTCAGTCCTTCAGAAAACCCACACAAGTGTTCTAAAATTGTAAAGTTCTGGAACCATTTTGCCATGCAAAAGCACTGCTAAAAATTAAGCCTGCAAGTACTGTGTAAAAGCTGTTCTTACTGCATCCAGCATGTCAAGCAGTCGTGGGTAGCGCCATGTCATCTCTATCCCAGTTATGGAGGGCGATGAATTTTCACCCGAATTCAGCGGTCTTCATGTGTGAGATCCATCGTCCGGAGCAGTTATGTTCATTGTGAACATTTGAGCGCTGTTTACTCTCCAAAGTTGTCACTTTGCTCCGGAGGAAGCCTTAAACGATAAAGGCAATTCAAAAGTAAACAAGCCAACTCATTAATGCACTAATTATGTCAAATTTTTGCCACAAGTTGGTACATATTTCACTCAGGACTGATCCTACTTTATCATGACTTCACAATTACTAACTAAATGTCCCCGATGTTTAGACGACTGAATATAGACTGAAATTCCACTGTTTTTATGGCATCGTACCCAAAACATAAAATGAATAATGCAGAAAATTACCAAAAAGAAACACCAAAATGTCACTGCAATAGTCTACATGATGGAAAATTATTTGCTGCGCACCAGCTAGATTTGTCTGAGTGCATCCACAGAGTCCCAATGTCTTGGCAGTACGATCTATGGCCGCGAAACCAGTACTTCAGGGTTCCAGTAAAGACTGACCTACAAAAACCACATAAATATTGATATTCATCTGGCAATAATTCAAGCAACTGATAGATTGAGAAGGAAATAAAAAAAATCCTATTCAAGAACCTGTGCAAAGTAAAGTATATAAGTCCCAATACTGTCCTTGTTTATACTCCACTGTTACTGTTCACAAGATGCAATTTCTTCAGTTGTCAAGAATTAGTTAAAAAGGATCAGAGCAAATTAATTATTAGCAGGATTTGACCACAATAAGCATGCAACAACAATGTTGAAAATCATCGAAACTGCACATCTAGATAACCAGGTCATCGAATAATTACTTCAACAGTGCCCGACACTGCAAGTACTTCCAATTCATTCATTCATTCATTCGAGTATTTATATAGCGCCTCTTCAAGGAAACTACTCAGAGGCGCTCCCGACTCCAGTACGGACAAACAGAACAGTTTTTAAGTGCTTATAGAATGTGTCAGAGAGTGATCTAGGGAACAGGCGCAGCTCAAGTGGGAGAGCATTCCATACCACTGGGACAACCACAGAAAAAGCACGACTCTGCATGATGGAGGTACGAGCAAATGGGACAAAGAGTACTTCCCTATGATAATAGTACTAGTCCAAGCTCTTGAATTGCAGATATCTGCAAGGTTTATGCATCTTCTTAACAGCAGCTTTACACCAAAGTACAGAAAAATGTCTTATTTACATCAGGCAGTAACAGGCATTTATCCAAAACACAATCCATGCAGAATGCAACCACATATGCCCCTAAAATATGGCCTATACCTTCAGATAGCCACCCTGATTGTGAAAAGAAAAATGGAAAATTAAAACAAACCTCAAAATTCAAAATAATTAAGCCAAGCACTGATTGCAGAGACAGTCTTAGCCATTTCACCGACTTCTTCTGCAGGGTCAGCAGAAGATAAATGAGGCACTTAAAGGCCACCTCATTCCTTCTGTCTGCAAAGTAAGAAATAGAATGTCTTATATACCAATGCTGTAAGAACATCACAAAACTGCCAAAATGTTATGCAGGGCATCGGGTATGAAAGTCTTGAAGAGTAGTTAGCTTTATCACATTAGTTCCTTGGCTCATGCTTGTTTTCCTTGATATTATGGCATTCCTTACATCCCCCAAATCGGACATGGTCATAAAGTATGAATGCTTTTCTAGTTTAATTCTCGGTATTAAGCAAGCAAAGGTGATTATACTCATTTCTTACCTTCATCTAAATCATCTTGATCAATGGAAGAAAGGACACTTTCTAGTTCACATTTTAAGCAGCTGCTCATCTGATTAAACGGCTGAATTCTCAGACCTAAAAGCGCAAAACCAACAATTCACTAGTTAGATCTTAGGTAAAAAATAGCGGCTTTTCGATTTTTACGCAGTAAAATTTTTAACATGTTTCCACTTAAAAATTAAACATACATGGACAGCCCACTTGTAATTTGCATAGACACCACCTACCAGACAACAGCAGAAATCATAAACACAGAAGATTAGCAATGGACTCAAAGGTTGTAAAGCGAGTATCAGCTAAACTTAGCTTGGAGTTGCAAACAGACCTCTATGCAGCCAATACTGCACATTAATATTTCTGTTTACCAGCAAAAACAAATTTAACAGAAAAGTTTACCAAAGATGTAGACAAAGATGCATATACAATACAATAAGCTTTTATCATAAGAATGCAATAATCCATAAAGGATGTCAAGCAACATAAAAAAAACTTAATAAATATGGTAAAGATGAATGCCTTTAAATATGGACCATGCCATATGTTGACTTGATCATGAACAGAAAAAAACTAAAAATTCCAACAAACCTCAAAACTTAAAAGAGAACGCCAATTCCTAAGAGTCTTGACCGTTTCAGCGAGCTCTTCTGTGTTGTGAGTAGGAGATAAACGAGGCCCTCAAAGGTCTCCTCACTCCTTGTCTGTAAATTTAAAAATAAATATAAAAAGCAGGGCTTCAGATATTGAATCGAGGCTGATGGGCAGTCATCGTAAAAATTCCTTGGCTCATGTTACCTTCCAAACATCAGAATAGGTCAAATTTCACAAGTCTTGGAAAGTTAGCCAAAAATTCTCAAAAAGATACAATTCAGGTATTTCCATCGTCGCAAATCACATTCGCAATTTCCTGACATAAATAAAGCTTCACTGACATGCAAAAGAGAGTAAGTAAGTATATATATATATTCTTTAATATAGCCAGCTGCAAAACAACACTCGTGTGAATTCACAACACATCAATAACCATTAAACTAACAACCAATCTGTGTGCAAATAACATTCTAGTTACAAATGTTTTCAAAATTTTATTGTTTGCTCTTGGTAGCTCCCGATCACGGCTTTAGGGTGCAAATTACAGCCTGGTAAGTGAACTACTCGCCTTCCCAGATATCATGAAAAAAGAATCTACTTTCAGCATTAAACTTATTGACCGAGCATGAATGCTTTTCTAGTTTCATGCTGCATCGTTATGTAAACAAAGGCAGTTAATCTGATTTCTTATCATCATATAACTAATCATTTATAGTAGAAAGGGCACTCTAGTTCACCTTTCGAGCTTGACAAAATTGTGCATCTGCTTATCCCATCCAATGATAGAATTCTTCTCGGACCTAAAAGACCAAAAAAGCAATTCAATTAGGCCTGGTCAAACTAGCTGTTCTTTCTGTATATACCCAGTAAAATTTTAAACAATTTCATACTTAAACATGAAGCATACAAGGATTACACTTGTAATTCACAAAGGACACAAGTGCCTACAAAGACTGCAGCTGCAAATCATAAAATTTGCAAAGCAGAGGCAAGGTAATTGCTGAATGGCAAGGAATCGGGTTCAAAAATCTACAAGTCCACAAAATTTGACTCAGCTTTTTACTCCCTATAAGACATTGGCAAAAAAGTAGCGGCTTCATTGAGCAGTTAACCCAAAGAAGTACCAAGGCATCTAGCGCCAATGCAATACAATGCTACGGTCTAACTGAGGAGATTAGTACCGGGTCTTAAGCTTGCCAAGCGAGTATCGGCTAAACAATTACAGAAATTTTTAACCAAAATAATGAGTAACCTGTCAAATAATTTAAAAAATCAGTGCTTTTCAGAAGAAGGCTTTAACAGTATTTTATGACCTTTTCATCTATAAAAAAGTTAAGTAATTTAAAATAATTTAAATGGACTTAAATTTAAATGAATGATTTTCAATAGGTCATTATTTTTTAATCCAGTTTTAACATGTTTTAAAATAAGAGGCTGAGTTTTAACCCTTCAGAAACCCAACACATTACCATTCTGAAACTGAACAGTGCAAGAACAATTTTCCATGCACAGAGTCTCTATGTCGTGGCAGTTGGATCCAAGGCTTCGAAAGTAGTACTTTATGATATTCTTCCTAAAACTGAATACTACAAAGAAACATAAAAATTAATGTTCAACCCAAATCTCCAAACCCAAATCCTCAAACACTAAATATACACAAAAGTCTGCATCCTGAAAACAGGTTTATAGATAATGTCGAAATTAATATTCACTTATCAATAAGTCAATAAATTGATCCAATAAGAGGTAGTAACAGAATCTCCAGTCAAAGACCTTAGCTTTGCAAATTAAAATATTTTACACCACAATCTACAGGATGTCCCAATATTGTCCCAGCATAATATAATGCTCTACATTTACTGTTCGCTAGCTGCAATCTCTTCATTGTCAAGAATGAGTCAAACAAGATCTTAATAATTATAAATGCAGCGTTTGGACCACAATAACCATGCACACATCACAGTGTTACATGCTGCAAATTTACAACGATTCAATCTACAAAGGAGAATCTGAAATAGAACAACAGCAAATTCCAGTGCAAATACCCATATATGACACTTCCCAAAACGAAATGAGCAGTGAATGTAAAGTAAACACTCTACAAAGTAGAATCTCAAACAGAACACCTTCTAAATTCCAGAGCAAATGACTGAAAACGAGGCAGGCTTCAGTGCTATTCAGTAAAAAAGGCTCATAACTAGCTTAGTGCTCTTAAATACCCAAACACGACAGCTTCGCAAAGCGAAATGAGTAGCGAATGCAATGTGGAGGAATACCTGCAAATTCAGTACATGTTACAATTTCAAAAGCAGCATCTTTAGGTCAGAAGTCACACAAATGACTAAAAGCACCTTAAGTTTAAACCCACACATGATCACTTCGCAAAGCGAAATGACCGGTGAACGTAAACAATTTTCAATGCCAAAACTAAAATAAAAAATCCCAATGAAAAATTTATAAAAGCATGGTGTAAATGTTTCAAATTACCCCCTCCTAAACATTATCCCCCCGGTAACTTGAAACCGGTTTCAGATTACTCCCCGGAAACTAGATTTGCATCAATCATCGCATTTATTGCACTAAAAAATTCAGAAAAATCATCCCGCTTCTTGTTTTGGTCTGAAGATTTTCAACCGTCATCCCACTTCGTGGTTTGCTATCAATATTTTGATCCGAAAAAATAATAGCCTCGAAGCCATTTTCTCCATGTAAATTTCAGCGGTGAATAGTATTTTAGTTACAGATGAAAATATTGACGGATGAAAATCTTCAGACCAAAACAAGAAACGGGATGAATTTTTTTATATGTTTAGTGCAATAAATGCGATGATTGATGCAATTTACAGTTTGCAGGGGGGTAATGTTTAGGAGGGGGTAATCCAAAACCTTCACAACGGCATGCTTTCAGTGCTAGAATTTTCAAACACGGCATTTATGTAAACCTTTGATTTTAAGGTTTTTTTTAAGGGTTACAATTGGATTAATTAATGCACTGAAATACCTTATCACGACCATTCGACAGAGCAAAAGATGCGGTGAATGCAAACAGTCTCCAATGTAGAATCTAAAACAAAACAAAAGCAAACCATCAATTATACAAACCTGATAATAAATTAGAATCCTAAGCTTATTCGAAATGCGAAAATTATACTATCGGGGCCGAAAAGCTTATGCATTATCTTTGGACAGCATCTAATGACGAGACTAAACTTAACCGACCCTCACGACACCTAACGCCATTCTAAATTCCTGATCGGATCCAAACCGACCATCACTACGCATAACCTGACCTTAACCGACCCGGGATCAACCCAAATCTCCGAAACCCGAATCCACGAAAACGCTGAATATTCACAAAAGCCCGCTATCAGCCAAACTCCCAAAAACTATTCCGAGTTAAATAAAATAAGTCTTAAATGACATAATGAACTTGATAGTCGTATTGATATTACAGTCCAGTGTCTACGCACGTGGTCGCACGTAGTAATTTTTACAATCGTACAAAACCCCTAAAATTTCTCGCGCAAATTTCTAAAAACCTGTCGCGCGTCAGGGTTCTAAATTGTAATCGAAGCGTTCTTGATAAAATTTAATATTAAGGCACAATTAGGCTAATAACAGATGCCAGTACATAGTCTACCTGAACACGAGTCACGCGACCACTTGACTAAAAGCCGTGATAAACCGAAAAGACCGCTGAATGTTATATTGCTATCAGCCAAACTCCCCAAAAACTCCCAAGTTAAATAAAAATAAGTCTTAAATGACATAATGAACCTGATAGTCGTATTGATAATACAGTCCAGTGTCAAAAAATAATTAAATTGCGTGTGCAAAAATCGATTTAAGAGATTCGGCCTAAATTCGACCGGCACTTAATTAAAGTCACAGATATTATAGTTATGCCCGTCAATTCACGCGCGCAAAGTTCTAAAAGTCTGGACCGCTTCAGTGTAATAATTTGCAACCATAGCGGTTTTGTGAAAATGTAATATTAAGATACAAATATCATAAAATTAATGTCAGCACATACCTGAACACGACAACCTGACAAAGCGAAAAGACCGCTGAACGTTGGGCTGCATCTGCGCATAACAATCTACACACTATTCTTATTAGCTACACACTAGAAGTAGGCTAACATCCGGGTATGTCAGAAGCTGCACATCTTCTGTGGAGGTAACTGTGTAGGAAGACACTATCCACACTATAAGTGGAGTCACGACTCCACTTTCTGAACTAGAGTGTATGAATGTATGAATGTATGTATGTCTGCATGTATGCATGTATGTATGTATGTATGTGTGTATGTATGTATGTATGTATGTATGTATGTATGTATGTATGTATGTACGTATGTCTGTATGTATGTATGTATGTATGTATGTATATATGTATGTATGTACGTACGACGTTGTACGTATGTATGTATGCATGTATGTCGCTATGCCATAATAATTAAAACCAACTAATCTATAATGCATGCAGTGTCAATAATTGTAGAACTCCATGGGTGTTAGAAGTTAGGCCTATACTGGTTCGGGTCATAATATACCAAAATTGTATGGCTTTAGAAACTGTTTCAGTCGCTTGACCATTATCTTGCTCAAGGATTTTTCCGCTTTACCCATCAACCGAGAGTAATTCTATACCGGTACGCAATTAACTATTTTAAAGAGCTTGCCCTGTATAACCTTACCGCGGTAGTGTAGTGGTGGGTTTGGTGCCTTGTAGCCGGAAAGTTTCAGGTTCGAAGCCACCTCAAGCCGCCGAGTAGGGGCCTTGAGCAAGTCCGTCACTGGCAAATGATCATGTAGTTTACTAGTAAATAAAAAAATCAGGTTTGTAGTCTACTAGTAAATCCAAAAATCAGGTTTGTAGTTTACTAGTAAATTCAAAAATCAGGTTTGTAGTCTACTAGTTAATTCAAAAATCGGGTTTGTAGTCTACTAATAAATTCAAAAATCAAGTTTGTAGTCTACTAGTAAATTCAAAAATCAGGTTTGTAGTCCACTGGTAAATCCAAAATCAGGTTTGTAGTCTACTAGTAAATTCAAAAATCAGGTATGTAGTCTACTAGTAAATCCAAAATCAGGTTTGTAGTGTACTAGTAAATCCAAAAATCAGGTTTGTATTCACTGAGATGGGTTTAACGTTAAGCAGCGAAGAGATTGGTTTGATGTCAGGTAGGGGGAAAGAGAGAAAGAGAGCGAGACATAGAGAGAGACAGAGACAGAGAGAGAAAGAGAGAGAGAGAGACAGAGACAGACAGACAGACAGACAGAAAAAGAGAGAACAACAGACAGAGAGAGAGAGAGAGAGGAAGAAACGGATAAAGGAATAAATCAAATCAAATCATTTTGAAGCAGAAAGTAGAGAAGATTTCGAAGGAGACTCCAAACGTAATTGACATGCAGAAACATTAAAGAGATCGGATAAGATTGGTTTGACGTCAGTGTATTTCCTGTTCTGTAGGCAATGTGATTCAGTGTTCACCCGAGTGGGGTGGGAAAATCTACACTACTGACGTAGGGAAAGGTGTCCGACTGCCATCTGTCGACGGGGGGCCCTGCTACGACTGCACATGCGGCAGATCTGGAATGGGATGCTTCCAGCTATTCCAGTAAGATTTCATTGATGAAATTTCAAAGTTTTTTGTTTTCCATCTGGTGATATCTATGTCCAGCGCCACCTTGCCATGGTTAAGTTTCATGATCCTTTGGGAATGTAGGGCGACTGATCAGGTCAGTGGCGTAGCAAGGTTTTTGGGGGCCCTTGTGCAGGGCTTCGGTAGTGGGCTCCTTCATTACTTGAACCTCCTCGATTTCAAATAAAAAGGCTGTGCAAAAGCGCCTCGCTCTTTTTCGATACTCTATTTGCAATATTTCGAACCCGAAATTAAATAAAAATTAACTCACTACAATAATATTTTAATCATTTTCTCCCGTTAGTCTTTATAATCATTTTCTATTTCTTCAGGTTACCAGAGAAAATTCAAATTCGAGTAGGCCTACTTGACAAAATTTATCAGAAAATATTGTTTCATCTTTTGAAGTATAAATTATCATCCACATTTACATTCTGTCAAACAGTTGAGTTAGTTGACTAAAAAAGACACAATAATTTTATAATAAATTGGTATAATATGTGAAGTGACTCAAGTCTCGGTTGCTACGATAAGTCTAAAAGAAGAAACCAAAAATTCCGAAATATAAAAATGTTCACATAGGCGAATTCCCTTGCTCAAAAATAATTGAGATGCTTTCGTTCCTGAATCCTTTGGTAATGCAGCTGGTATACAGGCCTACTACCGTAGTTTCCGATGCGCTTCTCTGCTCGGTGTCGATATCTACCACCACCTCAGCACTGATCAGCACTGATCACTACATTACATGTAGACTTGATTGCATTCTGAATATTCTGAATGTAAAAACTTGACTCTGACCACCAGGGGCCCCTAGAGCAGTCTGCACAATCCACTGCAACGCCACCGTCGTACATGTAGATATAGACACATTCTGAATAATTCTTAAAATAAAAAATTGACTCTGAACGGGGGGCCCTCAACAGCCGGGGGCCCTTGTGCACTGCACAAGCTGCACAACCTATTGCTACGCCACTGGATCAGGTCTCTCCCCTGTCCTCGGTTCAGATTTAGCCAGGGTTGTTCCCTGTTGCCCGGGAGAGACGACGAGGACGTACTGAACCACCTCCCCCTACTGAACCACCTCCCCCAGGATAGACAAAAGTGGAGAGCTACCATGGGAAAGCGGCTGACGCGTGCTGATGGCATCACCTGACGGCCATAAGTCAAGTAAGTCAAGATATCCATGTATATAATCTTCTTGGATGATGTTTAAACCTCGTGTTGCTTAGACTCAGTTCCTGCTCTGTACAAAAGTCCCTTAGTGATATACAATACACTAATCTTTACTCTTTCTTATTTAGTTAAGAGTTTACATTTTTTCTTATTTAGTTAAGATATCCGAAGTTTAGTTGTAATAATTGAAATCATTAACCTCTTAATTAATAGCAATTGTCGACCGTTCCATCTTTTTGTTTCACAAGTACGTAGGTGTCCCTATTAGCGGTGTCTATGATCCCTTCAGGTCCCATCCTTGTGGCCATTCCCATCTGAATATGTGACTTGTATTTTTTGGTTGCAAAAAGTCATTGGCTACACAAATAAAATTATTTGATTTGAATCGCTCAACATGTTTGTAATTGTCAACTATTCTAATCAGTCACACAATCAGATTAAAGTCAGTCAGTCAATTAGTCGGTTAATTGTTGTTTTCATTTTTATTCACTGACTGACTGACTTTATTAAGTATAGCTACTGAAAGTCAGTCAGTCAATTAGTCGGCCAATTCGCCTGTTCATCGGCGGTTTGCCATTTAAAAATTAACGTCTTTGTCTTAATTCTGCACTTAACGACACATAGCTTTGCTTCATGACTTTAGAGCATCTCCTGGCTGTCCAGTTAATAACTTCGGTCATACCGATGACGATGCAGTCATTTCTGTCGGCCGTAAGTGATCACGCGGTCAGCACAACTATCTTCAGCGATCGTCAGGAATTCCTTTTTCTGAAGAACGTGAAGACGTTTCGTCTTCGCAATCATTGTTACCATAACAACTACCTTTTCGGACTACAGTTATAATAAATATATCATAGGATGAAATTCTTTGAAAGGTTAACGATCTAACCGCATTAAAGTGGAAGATACATTTGCTTCAGCTAAAGAAATTTGTTGCCATTCGTTTTGAGTTATAAGTTACGTTTAACATAAAACCTATTGAAATGAAGTCATAATTAGACCAATGTCCCTCTGGCCTCTCAGTATAAGTACAATGAGGTATAGGCGTAGACTCCGATTATACTTCCAAGTTATATATATATATATAATTATATATATAATTATATATATATATAATAGCTCTGGTATTTTATGACTATAGAATGTAAATTCACTTTTTTTTGCGCAAACCTTTCTTTGAGGGTGCTGTGCACAGTGTGTAGTCCTCCTTGTATGCACAGAATAGAACTGTTGTTAGTCCCTGCAGTCCATTGTTAATTGCTAAATAAAATGCTTCGCTTCAATGCGACTCTGCGTGCGGTTAATTGTTGTTTTCATTTTTATTTTAAAAGCCTCATTCCTTTGTCAATCTCACAGCTTAATAAGGTCCAGGAAAATGCTAGCAAATTTAAATGTATATGTGAACTTATTCAGTCCAACCTCGCCTTGTGTGGCAGGGTGACCAGTCCTTACACTCACTGCCTGATCCTCCCTTCGACACTGCACAATCAATGCACACATTGTCCTAAGCACGGAACTTTCTATAGTGAGTTGCAGCACAACTTGCTGAGTATTATAGGTGCATCAATGGAGGCTGATCTCCAGGCCTTGCGTTGTTCAAAATTTAACGCCTGTGTACTAGTATGTATATAGTGTGTATGGAATAAAAACCTTATTGAATGAACTGACTGCACGTGGACACATATACATGGCATGTGCACAGTGACATGCAAAATTGTTCTATTTGGACAAATTTCAGTTTGGTCTCATATATTAGATCTACATGTATAGGCTACTTTTGCTTCCAGTTGACGTATTTAGCATAAACATCCTGTTATTCAGTTTGAAACTAATAAAAAAATCCTCTCAGATAGCGTATCTTACGACGCCTATAGATATATAGGTTGAAGATCTTGGTTTTCGGTATTGTGATTTGTGAGTAGAGAGCTGCAGGAAAGAGTTCAAGCGAACACAGGAGAGATGAAGTTGAGTGACGAGAGAAGATGATTATCGAAGTATAATAGAGGAGATCATTTTGACATAGTATAGGGCTTGCATAGTCTACGTATGCGACCAAAGTATACGCTACTGTCAGAGGAAGCACTCATAACTCTTCAAAGTGATGCATTTTAAATCCGTCAAAAACATTTCTCAGAAGAATCACAAGACTGAAACGTTAACGTTTACAGGAATAATTCATCATCGGTGCATTCGGTTTCCCTATCATTTGGTCGCAAGTCATTTCGTCGTAATCAATTCGTCGCAATTTATATCGTCGTAAATTAAATCGTCGCTGTCTAATTCGTCGCATTCAAGTCGTCGTGTTCAGTCCGTCGTTTTTCATATCGTCGTTAAAAAATGTTCTCGCAGTTTATTTAGTGTAATAGTACAATACAATTTCTCATCATGCAAAGCTAATTTAAAAACTGACATTATAATAAATTGACGATTACATCGCTTAGTAAAAAAAAGGCTAAAAATTAAAAGCACAATTAAACGTAAGCACGATATGTAGGCTAACTCTTACTGTCTAAGCCGATTGAATCAAGTTCAAAATGCAATGCTGTGAGCGATGTTTCTGAGGTAACCTCATAGACTGCCTTGTATTTTCTGCTGCTACTAGAAACAAACGTTAACTTCGACATTGTGGCGATAACTAGTGTCGCCCACTTCCTTTATTCAGGGTTGGGACTGGCATTTACTGGGCGTACTGCTCAATTGGTCTACGTGACAGCAGACTTGGAGTCGACGTATATAAACCCATCAATCATACTAGGCGTACCTTGGATTTTTTGGTTTGTATACGTCGACTCAAGTCTGCTGTCACGTAGACCAATTGAGGAATAACGACCAATACGACTTCGCGACCAATTAATCTACGACGAAATGATCTGCGACCAATACGACTAAATGAATGCGATCAGTTGACTGCGACGATATAGAGGGCGACCAAGTAATTCGCGACCAATTAATTAACGACCATATGGCTGCGACGAAATGATCTGTGACAAAATGATCTGCGACGAAATGGATGGTCACCCATTCGGTGCATCAATGTTATCATCATTAGGCGTGTAGCCTACATGTATTATATAGGCTACACCAGCAAACGTTCAGCTTTTACCACGCTCTTAATTGTGGGTGCATGTCGCAAGTTCTGCTACGAGTGAGTGTGATTAAATTGGTTTGATGCTGTACAGTAATTGGCCATAAAATCGTTAATGGTCTTCAATTATTGCTTATCCTACGGATATGGATCATGACTAGGCCTATAATCCGTTCTCGCGCAGAGCCACACGGGCAGCAAAAAAGACACGCCTCACGCAGATCCGGGACAAGGAATTATGCCTTTGAACCCAGATCAATCGAGTTAGATAGGGACTCCACGGGTCAAGTTCTGCAGCATGGTCTCGGCTGCAACAAGGTTCTGACAATTTAATGACGAAATTTATGGTAAGAGAGGCCATTATAGGCCTACCAATGTGAAACTAGCAAGGTCGCTGCCATGAATTCGGTATACCTTTTAAAGCCCAGGTCGCCCTTTGATCCCATGCAGCTCCTGTGACATCTATTGAGACGGGCTGCAGGAACCATTGCTAGAACCGTTGCTAAGGATCTCACCATATAAATTCACTGAAAAATGAGCTGTAGGCCTATAAAAAGGGCCTACTGCTCAAATATTATATAGGTCACCAACCAACCAGAGCGAAAATTTTGGCCCCCTTCGAAACGTTCTGGATCCGCCACTGGATTGTACTGTGTACTACTAGTGTGTAGGCTCCTTATATGCGCACAATAGAACTGTATGGCAGTGTAAGCCATTGTTAATTGCTAAGCATTTGCTTTGCTTCAATGTAAAATCTTAGTTAACTAATGTATTTAGCCGAACCCCGGCATGTGTGACAGGGTGACCAGTCCTCCCCCTCGCCGTCTAACGGTTCCATTGACAGTGTAGGTCAATGCACATACAACTATGGCTGCCTCGTTGGAGGCGGATCTCCAGGCTTTGCGTTGTCCAGCGAAATACTGAGACCGAGTGGACGCCTCTCTTTGGGGTTTAAGACGTAACGAAATACCTCCCTGCACATGTACACACATACATGCAATGTCATACATACATACATACATACATACATACATACATACATACATACATACATACATACATACATACATACATACATACATACATACATACATACATACATACATACATACATACATACATACATACATACATACATACATACATACATACATACACCAAACGTTCTTTTAAAGCATGCATGAATACAAAGACAAAGACTTGTATACACGGACATGTGTGGAGGACTGAGTGCCAGGTCGCGATTGCTATCACGGTCATAAACTCCACTTATGCAGCACGAATACACTTTTTATTATTACCCTAAGATATAAAAGCGCATTTTTGTTTTGGACCTGCGTTACATAACTTGTTTTAACTGAGAATGTAATGTCTTATCAAAATGTGAGGCGACATAGAAGTATGGTAAAGTTACATGCTATAGGTCAGCATTAACAATTTTCTGTTGACTTTAAAATTATAATGCCAATATAGTTGCAAAATTCCTGCAGACTCCATTAAAAAGATTCTTAATCACGACACGCCATGTACAGGGTGGGCCAAAAAGTAACTCCTGAGATTTGTGCCAATATTTTAGCCAAACGTACGAATTTGTACAGACCAATTCTTCTTCGACACTCACCGTCCCATGGTATCGAAGGCCAGAGAGACAAAGTAATGGATGGCTTTTTGCTCGATGTACTTAGAATTGTCAAGGGCAACAGCCATCTCGGCCGTAGCAACGGCAGTACGGGATTAACTCGATGGGTATGAAGTGGTCGTTACACCCAAAGCCTGGCCCGACAAGCAATGTGTGAGAGACCATCAATTTGGGTGCGAAGGGTAACCGGTACCAACTAAACTGCGATCTGTAAGGATGCAAATCAGGATGAGAGTCCAGGACCCAGCCCACAAGACAACCCACGTGAAACCAATGCAGAAACAAACGAGCAAGAAAAGCAGCAATGCGGCTGGCAGCGAGGCACGCCAAGGCGCAGGCCAACCACGATCCTCCCGATACCTAAATAACTCATGAATCTCATAGACACAACTGCTCTAATGCGTGTGCTGCTAATTCTGCAATTATTATTCCACGAATCCACATGACACAAGGTTTTGAAAAGAATAGGTCGACTAGGGCAAATAATAATATGCGAATCGCGTGTGGCAGCTATAGGCCTACGGCTCCCATTAATTTTAAACGAATAGCAGACCAAAATGTTGCCACACATCACAGTGAGAAAACCACGCATTCAACCCTGTCCTAACCTGCAGACTTTTCGAGCATTTTGGTATCGTCGTTTCTGACTACAGCAGTGGTTCTCAAACTTCCGCAGGCCACGGACCGGCAATAATTTTGTTTGAAGCTCGCGGACCACTAACTTCAATGGCTTGCGCAAAGAAAAACGAACTATATTATAAAAGAAGACTATTAGGCTACAGGGTTATTCGCAGTTATGAATTTGTTCCATTAGCCTAATTAGAACATATTCCTTATAGCATTTCAGTTATTTATCGATTTAATTGTCAATTAATTGCATTTTTAAAATTTGAACTCAAAGTTTCCAACAAGATTAGAAGTTTGTTAATGTTAGCCTATAAGAGGATCTGCAAAAATAGATTATGACACGTTACTAAGATTTTGCTCTAATGATGGAAACACCTGCTCGAAATAAAACACAGAAATCATAATATCACCAAATTTTAAACATAGTGGAATTATATTTTCGTGTGAATGGTCGATTCCTTTTTAGCTTGGATGTTCGCATAGGAAACCAGTTCAGAATAATTATCATTTTATACATACAGACCACGCTCTAACAATGTTCTTTCATTTAAAAAAAGCCAGGACTGGCTGATTTATATTTTGCAATTTTTTAAAATCACACAAACACATTTGTTTATATTTATCAAGTTATAAAATTAAAAGACCTACATCCAGTAAGAAAAAACTTAATGATTGATCACAATGAATCAATGATCAGCGTTTACTTGACTATCGCACAGCAAAGAATGAACAGAAATAAAACGAAACTGACTTCAGTATACAGTGGCGGCGCCAGGATTTCAGTTTCGGGGGGCTGAAGCCTCGCGGCCAAAATTTTCCATCATTTTCGCCGCCTAAACTTCTGACGACCTTTTTTTAGTCATCGACCGAAATCTCATGAAAATTTTCCATTTTCGCCGCCAAAATTTCTGACGACCTTTTTTTTAGTCCTCAGCCGAAAATCGTGGATGTTTCAATGTAAAAAATTCGGTTGCCCCTTTTTTAAGGGGAGCTGAGCCTCTTGTAGGAGGGGCTTAGCCCCCCAGCCCCCTAGCGCCGCCACTGTCAGTATAATAGACGTAGAAGTTTAATTTTAAAAATACAAATTGTTTAAAAAGTCAGTTGGCAATTAAGTTAAAATAAGGCACTGGTAATGTATTTTTTAAATTCGAGGAAGAAGTTTGAATAAATTTTGAATAACAATTCAACTAATTTCACAATTCGAAACATATGTAAATTAATATTCATAATTTTTTGACTTCTTCACGGACCGGTGATCAGGTCTCCGCGGACCGGCGCCGGTCCGCGGACCACCACCTTGAGAACCACTGGACTACAGAGTTTTTATGTTGGCCTACCAAAACCGAGACCACTCCATTTTCATCGCAGAACTGTGAAAAAGTAGCTCCATGACTTCTGCAAGGAACATTATACGAAAGCGCCAATAGGATCATTATTTTCTCTGATGCCACTGAACTTAATGTTAACAGAGTAATACGGTAGTTGCGACATTGCACGGAAGTATAATACGTCACTATCATGCTCGTGAATAAGAAGCGTCCTGCGCTTTGCTTTCGAGTGGCGCCTAATAAACTTAGAAATCACGATTAGGCCTACGATTACGACCATGTAGGTCATTTGTTGAAGTGAACGCGAAAATTTTCAGTAAAAATTTCAGAGTTGTGGAAACATCTTTCTTTTCACGTGTTATTACAGTGCCGGCGCTAGCACCCCCCGTACCCCCCGGCCGGGGGGGGGGGCCCGAGTTTGAAAGGGGCCCCCAAATTTAGCTGGTCATTATGCCTATTTGTAACTGTACAGATCCGGTCTGGTGCACGCCTCAACTAACCATATGGCACTGCCATAGCAGACCTAATGCAAATATCATACTGATTCTGGGCGTAAGGATAAGGCCATTAGAGTTTGAAGGGGGCCCCAAATTTAGCTGGTCTTTATGCCTATTTGCGACTGTGCAGATCTGGTCTGGGACATGCCTTAACTATAACCATGGCACTGCACCACGGCACACCGAATGCAAATATCATACTGATTTTGGGCGTCAGTATAAAACCATTTAAACTATCTCAGGCAATTTCGTCCACTTTCACAAACACAACGTTTATAAATTGTAACTTATTCTAATTGCTAATTGGATGAGGCCTCACAATAAAACCTGCGTGAGGCCCAAACATTAAAGCCTTTGTAGGGTACTAGGGTCCCAGATGTCCTTGGTATGTGTCTGATCTCAAGTTTGAAAAGGGCCTCAAATGTAGCTGGTAATTATACCGTTCATGACTGTTCATTCCTGAAACCACGCACCGAATTGTTTTAACTCAAAGCATGCAAAATAATATTACGCAAACCAGTAGAGCATTGTCCTTCAACCAAAGAGGAGACTTGGGGAAGAGGGTGTGGACAGGGACACGGCCCCACAATTTGTGGTTGGGACGGATTCCTTGTATCCCCAATATTTCAGAAATATTTCTTAAGTATCATCCACTGCCCATCAATAATGATCAATTTTGTTAAGATGACAACCTATAAATGCTGCCATTACAGTTGGCAAATCGGAGAAATTTAAACAATGGAGAGGGGACACTCTGAATTTTTTTAAAGATGACAGCTTAAAATTCTACCATTACAGCATGGGCATTCCAAAAAATTTAACAATTGGGAAGGGACATTTATTGAAGTCTTACACCATGTCTTTCAGCACTTATATTATGAGAAATTTTGCTGAGATGACAGCTCAAGGTATGTGGGGCCCCAATTTTTTGGGGGGGAGGGCCTCAGGGACCCTAGCGCCGGCAATGCATGTCAAAACAAAATGATCGACTGGAATTCCAATTCAGTCGACTCGACGATTTTTCGATCGACTTGACTTGGATGGGTTGCAAACTTATAATATTAGCCTATCCACTTGATAAATTGAGTCGGTCGAACTGGCGGAGGGCCCGGTAGGGTAATGGTTAACACGCTGGCCAAGAATACGAGAGGTTGTGAGTTCGAGCCTCCGTTGGGCTGCTATGCTTTGTAGGCTGCTATCAGCGCCATGTAGTTACAGGCTGTCTGTTCAGTTTAATTTTACATTGAAGCAAAGCAAAATAATGTTTAGCAATTAAAAATGGCTTACGCTGCCATACAGTTCTATTGTGTGCATATAAGAAGCCTACACAGTACAATCATATTGTTGGTTCAATTCTCTAAACAAAGTGAACATTTTTGTACGATTAATCATCAGGCAATAGAGATATGTGAAAAACGGTTTGGCCCACTTTTTATTGAACCACGGTGTTTACTGTATAATCATCTATATAAATAAAAATGTAAAAAGTTTGTTCCTAATGGAATTTCTCGGAAACTTCATGACCGATTCTTTTGAAATTTTTCGCAAAACGCTCCGTTCGAATACGATCGTGTTTGTAAAAGGATTTCCTGGAAAGAAACAAATCTTTTACACCAAAAAAACAACTTTCTCCTCGAGTTGACACGTTTATACATTTTTACTTTAACGCATACTCCGCCATTTTGGCCCGTGTATTTATAAGGTACAGGGATGCCACTCTGAATTTTGAATAAGGTCAGGGATGCCACTCTGAATTTTGAAAAAGGTCAGATCCGGGCGAAAAAAAGGCTAGAAAAGGCTAGATTGACAATTTTCAAACAACGTTCGAGCGGACGGGTTTTTTTTATGCTTTTCTCGAAAAAACATACCATTGCATTCGATTTCAGCGAATTCAATTTATTTGCATTTGAATGCGGCCGTGTGGGAGGAAGGGAGCGGGAGAGAGCGGGAGGAAGGGGAGGGAGCGGACGGGAAGGAGGGAGGAGAGGGATGGAGGGGAGGGACGGAGGGGAGGGACGGAGGGGAGGGAGGGGAAGAAACGGGAGGGAGGAGAGGAGGGGAGGGATGGAGGAGGGAAGGAAAGAGGGAGGGGGAATGGAGGTAGGGAGGGACAGAGGAACGGAGGGAGGGAGGCAGGGTAAAGGAGGGAGGCAGAGGAAGGGAAGTAGGGAGGGAGGGTTGGACGGTCTTTTCAGCCACAGCAACGCGCTGCCGGGTACAGCTAGTTACAAATATGCGGCATTGAGCAACGGTTGTTATGGCTCGGGCTACGAATAGGTCATGTCAATCCTAAAACCGAAAAGAGAGACAGTGCGCGCGCGAGCGAGAGAGAGAGAGAGAGAGAGAGAGAGAGAGAGACAGAGACAGAGACAGAGACAGAGACAGAGACAGAGAGAGACAGACAGACAGACAGAGACAGAGAGAGAGAGAGACAGACAGAGAGAGAGACAGAGACAGAGACAGAGACAGAGACAGAGACAGAGACAGAGACAGAGAGACAGAGAGACAGAGAGAGAGACAGAGAGAGAGACAGACAGACAGACAGAGAGAGACAGAGAGACAGAGAGAGACAGAGAGAGGGGGGAAGGGAGACTGGTAGACAGAGACAAACAGACTCGATGAGAGACTGCATGAGGGACAAAAAGCAGAAACCATCATATGCCGTCTGTAAGTCTGATTTAAGTTGGCGACAGTCATCCTGGCAACTTCTTTGCGATGGGCGACATGTGATATCGACATCTCATTGACTATCTGTCTAACAGCTGGTAGGAAAAACGTACTATAATTATTCAACAAATCCCGACTACGATTGAGCAATCACTGGTATAGTTTCTATATCCAGGCCATCGTTTTCTTTACTTCAGCACTTTTATAACCGAACCAGTGACTGTCCTGAACTACTCGAGTAGTCGGATCTACAACATCCAAAATTAATTTTCCAATACATTTGACCTATACATGCGTTTCAGCTGCACCCATCAATCATCACGAATGTTCCCTTCCCTTTAGTTGAGGGAGAACAAGCAGTTTGGGGGTCTTATTATTCCAAATCCCGTCAACACAACGATCACAGATGATCAGAAGCTTCACAACTTAGTGCATATATAAGCAACTAAGCATGTGTGCACGAATGGTTCATGTATATGCATATAACACACGTACTATGTGTGTATGCATACACCTATGAATTTTTTATGTATACTTGAATATGCGTATGTATGTATCTATGTACATGTATGCATGTGCGAATGTATGTAAGTAATTAAGTATGTATGTATGTATGTATGTATGTATGTATGTATGTATGTATGTATGTATGTATGTATGTATGTATGTATGTATGTATGTATGTATGTATGTATGTATGTATGTATGTATGTATGTATGTATGTACGTATGTATGTATGTATGTATGTATGTATGTATGTATGCATGTATGTATGAATGCATGTATGTGCATATGTACTTGGTATGTATGTATGTATGCATGCATGTATGTAAGTATGTTTGTATGTATGTATGTATGTATGTATGTATGTAAGTATGTATGTATGTATGTATGTATGTATGTATGTATGTATGTATGTATGTATGTATGTATGTATGTATGTATGTATGTATGTATGTATGTATGTATGTATGTATGTATGTCGCTATGCCATAATCCATAAAAGCATCTAATCTATAATGCAGTGTCAATTATTGTAGAACATGGGTGTTAGAAGTTAGGATTACTGGTTCAGGTCATAATATACCCGAATTGTATGGCTTTGGAGACTGTTTCCGTCGCTTGACCGTAATCTTGCACAAGGATGTTTCCGCTTTTCCCATCAACCGAGAGTAATTCTATACCGGTACGCAATTAACTATTTTAAAGATCTTGCCCTATATAACCTTACCGCGGTAGTGTAGTGGTGGGTTTTGTGCCTTGGAGCCGGAAAGTTTCAGGTTCGAATCCACCTCAAGCCGCCGAGTAGGGGCCTTGAGCAAGTCCGTCACTGGCAAATGATCTTGTAGCCTACTACTAAATCCAAAATCAGGTTTGTAGTCTTCTAGTAAATCCAAAATCAGGTTTGTAGTCTACTAGTAAATCCAAAATCAGGTTTGTAGTCTACTAGTAAATTCAAAAATCAGGTTTGTAGTCTACTAGTGAATTCAAAAATCAGGTTTGTAGTCTACTAGTAAATTCAAAAATCAGGTTTGTAGTCTACTAGTAAATCCAAAATCAGGCTTGTAGTCTACCAGTAAATCCAAAAATCAGGTTTGTAGTCTGTAAATTCAAAGATCAGGTCTGCATTCACTGAGATGGGTTTAACGTTGAGCCACGAAGAGATTGGTTTGATGTCAGGTAGGGGGAAGAGAGAGAGACAGAGACAGAGACAGAGAGAGAGAGTGAGAGAGAGACAGACAGACAGAGACAGAGAGAGAGAGAGAGAGAGAGAGAGAGAGAGAGAGAGAGTGAGAGAGACAGACAGACAGACAGAGACAGAGAGAGAGAGACAGAGAGAGAGAGAGAGAGAGAGAGAAAAAAGAGAACAACAGACAGACAGACAGAGAGAGAGAGGAAGAAACGGATAAAGGAGGAAATCAAATCAAATCAAATCAAATCATTTTGAAGCAGAAAGTAGAGAAGATTTCGAAGGAGACTCCAAACGCAATTGACATGCAGAAGCATTAAAAAGATCGGATAAGATTGGTTTGACGTCAGTGTATTTCCTGTTCTGTATGTAAAGTGATCCAGTGTTCAACCGAGTGGGGTGGAGAAACCTACACTGCTGGCGCAGGGAAAATTGCCCGACTGCCATCTGTCGACGGAGGGCCCTGCTACGACTGCAGATGCGACAAATTTGGAATGGGATGCTTCCAGCTATTCCAGTAAGATTTCATTGATGAAATTTCAAAGTTTTTTGTTTTCCATCTGGTGATATCCATGTATATAATCTTCTTGGATGATGTTTAAACCTCGTGTTGCTTAGACTCAGTTCCTGCTCTGTACAAAAGTCCATTAGTGATATACAATACACTAATCTTTACTCTTTCTTATTTAGTTAAGAGTTTACATTTTTTCTTATTTAGTTAAGATATCCGAGGTATAGTCTGTTGTAATAATTGAAATCATTAACCTCTTAATTAATAGCAATTGTCGACCGTTCCATCTTTTTGTTTCACAAGTACGTAGGTGTCCCTATTAGCGGTGTCTATGATCCCTTCAGGTCCCATCCTTGTGGCCATTCCCATCTGAATATGTGACTTGTATTTTTTGGTTGCAAAAAGTCATTGGTTACGCAAATAAAATTATTTGATTTGAATCGCTCAACATGTTTGTAATTGTTAACTATTCTAATCAGTCACACAATCAGATTAAAGTAATTCACTGACTGACTGACTTTATTAAGTATAGCTACTGAAAGTCAGTCAGCCAATTAGTCGGCCAATTCGCCTGTTCATCGGTGGTTTGACTTTTAAAGATTAATGTATTTGTTTTAAGTCTGCAGTTAATAACATAGCTTTGCTTCATGACTTCAGAGCGTCTCCGGGCTGTCCAGCTTATAACTTCGGTCATGTCGATGACGATGACAAAGGTGTCGCTTGGGCCGTCGGTAATTGATTACAGTCAGCACATCAAGACGACCTGCTCAGCATCTTCAGCGATCGTCAGGAATTCCTTTTTCTGAAGAACGTGAAGACGTTGCGTCTTCGCAATCATTGTTACCATAACAACTGCTTTTTTCGGACTACATTTCTACTAAATATATCATGAAATTCTTTGAAAGGTTAACGATTTAACTCCATTAAAGTGGAAGACACATTTGCTTCAGCTAAAGCAATTTGTTACCATTCGTTTTGAGTTATAAGTTACGTTTAGGGCAATTCCACGGGGAATTGACATAAAAGCCCAAAACGTTTTTTGGGAATTTTGTTAATATAAAGGTATCATTTTAAAGCTAAGAGACCCTAGTTTTCAAAATAATAATTAGAATCAATAATCTTTGGTGAGATGACCGTCAGCCAGCTTACATTTGATGTCGACATGTTCTGTGCAATTCTGTTACAGAAATATTAAAAGGTTTGTTTTTTAAGTAATGGCAACAATTGGTTGATTTTATCAAACAAGCTACATCAGTTGGATGGAAGTTCCACTTGGTAAGTGTTTTCAAGTAAAACTTTGAACAATTAATAACAGTTAATTTTTTTTACTTCAGAAGTTTGGGAAACTTTGGGGTGTACTTTTCAATGTTACGTCAGTGACAAAAAATTAAGACTTTTTAGAATATAACCAAAAGTAGCAAAGCAAAAATTCTGAAAAATTTTAAACTTCTGATGCAACATATTAGCAATACAACTAAATAGTTGAAATTTTGTTTTAATTTAAGAAAATGTTTAAACTGTGGCACTGACGTAACATTCATATTGACACTCACGTAACAATATAATTATGTCAGTGACATAGGCGTAACTTTCTATTGTGACGGTGGTGTCCAGTCACCACCACTTTTAAAAGTGGTGGTGACAGTCACCACCACTTTTTGGTCCGAAAAAGAAATATTTTTTTAGAAACCTGAAAGCACTTGACTGCCTTACATATAAAGGTCAGTCATGATTAACATCGCAATGGGACCAATGCTGATATATAGAGGCCTCCATAGTGTGTTCACTCTCCACAGTCATGGACGTAAATCCTAAGGAGGGAAGGGAAGTAATTTCCCTTCATGCAGTTTAAACTTGGGGAGGGAACGTGAAGCAATTCCATCCAACAAATCGTTAAGGCTCCGAGGCAGTGGCATGCTCAATTAACCTTTTGCAATGATTATTGCTACCAAAATAGCATAGACGGAATCTCCGTACATTAAGCCGGTGTCACGAAATAGAGTATCCCCCTTGAAAGCAATCCGGGGGGATGAATTAATCTGTCCCACGGATGGAATTAACCGGTCTAGACTATCCGGGGGATAAACCGTTCTATCCCCTTTTTGGAAAAATCCGTATAATTGAACATTTTATGCTCTCATCAAACTTTAAAGTGACTCTAATTGTTTTAAGTGTACTAAGCAATGTTCAGAGAAAGGCAACTGGAATTTATTTAGTGACTCTGATTGTTCTTAAGTGTCTTAAATGTTCTAAGTGCTCTAAAATCAAAGCAAAACAAATTATCTAGTAGAAATAAACATACCTGTTAGTGTCATTGTTCAAAATAAAGCAGATGAAAATTAATTTGCAAATATAAATACACGCGGAAGTGACTTTTTCGACTTTTCTTCATTTGGGGGATTCGATTAATACGGGGGATACTCTATTTCGTGACACGGGCAAAAGTTGGCTCAGACTTTAGGAAGGGTCAGCAAGCTAGACGACTGTTTCTTGGATGATATAATTGCGCGAATGAATGGATACTGGGAACCTTATACTCGTTGGGCCTGATTCAACTGAAGACTACGACACACATTTAAAGTTAGTCGCGAACAGCAAACTTTTCGGAGCAGTCGGATCATGGACGGTTTTAGGAAGAATGTGACGTTCAATAATAAATCATCCTTCAAAGACTGATTGGTCAGATAAGAGAGCGGACAACAAATTATTAAGACAGCTGTGACATATAAAAATATATTCATACATATTATTATATACATGGGAAAAGAACGCTTCGAGAGAGGGAGAAGACAGTGTTCATCTTTGGGCCCAATATTACATCCGATTCTAAAGAAGATTATAAGTAAATTTTAAACGAGAGAAATTGACAAGTAAAGTGCTGTAGTGCTAAGTGTAGAGGAGCACCTTTGAAATCACTTAAGCGATCATAATAATAGGCCTATTATCCGTCGTTTTCCAAATTAGGAGCAGGATTGGCGTGATGGTCAGTACAGTTAAGCACACAGTGCAAATGCACACTACTTTGAGATAGAATTGCAGTAGCAGTCGAGACAGACAGGGGCGGATACAGAAATTTTCGAAGGGGGCCAACATTTTCGGTGATCTTTGCCAGAAAAAATCTGATGACCTTTTTTAGTCGTTTGGTCTCGAAATGTCTGGAAAATATACCAATTTCCCTGCCAAAAATAACTGCATGATGACCTTTTTTAGTCATCAGTCGTCTGGTCGACGTAATTGATTTTTAATGCCTGTTGAAACCAAATGGGGGCACGTCCTATGCACTTTTGAAATGGGCATGGCCGGATTGCCCTCCCCGGATACAGACGAATAGAATAGGAAGACTGTGGATAAAATTTGTGAAAGAGCTGTGTTTTAAACATTGATTTACTGATCCGTGAGCGGAAATATGGTGGAGCACACCCGCGAAAGAGACGAAAGAGTGAGAATGGAGAAGGAACGTATAGTGAGAGAAGTGAGAGAGTCTTCACCAGAGTTCATACTATATTTATATCTTGGGAAGTGGTAGAAGAAGCCGAGGAGAAGAAGGGAATTGAGAAGCTGTGAGCCAAGAAATAGTCACCACCACTTTTACGGGGAAAGTTACGCCCTTGGTCAGTGATAGTAAGAAACTTGTTTAAATTCGGTATATACTAGTAAAAATGCACTTATAAATCCAGTAATTGACATCCTAGCTTCGATTTGAAGTAAGCCCTCATTATAATCATCATCATCATCATCATCATCCCCCTCCTCCTCCTCCTCATCATCATTATCATCATCATCAATTTTTCATCATCACAGTAAACCAAACTATGATTTGTGATTTGCTTTTTCACACAGGGTGAGACACGTCACAAAAAACTGGGGCTGAGCTAACATGAATGCGTCACATGAAGAAGTAGCTAAAGTAAGGTGGCCATCATGCAGAAGAATGCTTAGTAGCAACAATAATGGCAACTAGTGGGACAAAAACAGAAAGAAATCTACAAAATGTACAATGCACAGTCTTCGTCAAAATTAGGGTTAAAATGTCGTCACCCCAACTGAATCAGATCATGCAGCAACTTCAAGAGTTTCTTACCTGCTCAGTAATATATAGGAAAAGCAGTTATTCGACAAAAGATCTTTTAAAAGTACTCCAAAGAAAGTTGCTCTCATGAACTTCAAACTTTGGCATAGCATTGCAGATAAAAAAAAGTACATAAAGATGTATAGATTAATGGACAGAAAGTGATATTGTTTCACATGAGCTGCTGGGAAAGAAGAACTATGCAATATTTGTAAAGATGAATGGCACATGTGATAGTGTATAAAATAAAACATTGATGATGACGCTAATGGAGGCATACGCTCGAGATCAAAAGTCTGCAGTCAATGATTGGAACATGAAAATTTGCTTCATTGAGTCCAAAACATGTTGTTTCAGTGAGTGTAAAAGATCATAATGTATGTTGCTACAAGCGTCGGGTTGAATAGAAAAAGTTGCCTTCTACACTACCAGACAGCAATCGAGCTGCCAATTCAGTCAGTCCATGAGCTGCTATCTTGGAGTGCCAACTTATGGAAATGCAAAGGCATTTGTGAATCTGAAGTCAATAATGGTATTAAACAGAAGGGTTTCTTTACTCTCAGTGAACACATTGCAGCATCCAACAACACTGGACAATTTTTAAAGCATTCCTGCATACTTGTGAACCATGACTAGTAAATTTAATGCAATTAATGTTTGTCTTTTCAGAAGCGATTCGTCAGTGACATTTCAATGTTACGTCAGTGACATTTCAATGTTACGTCAGTGACATTTAGGCACCATTGAAAAAAATACATAAATGACAGCTGGATAAAAAATTTGACTTTCTATGTATGCCACAACCTGTACTAATAATTTTAAAAACATTAATAAAATTTTTGCAGTCATATTTCAGAAGATTGTGATGCATATATGAATTGCAATAATTTGGATGTCAGAATTTGTTACGTCAGTGACGATACACAAAAACTGTTTTCAAAAATACCCATAAATATTTCCTGCCAAGTCTTTTTTGGCTTTTAAGAAGGATTATATAGTGAAATAATTTGGCATAAATGTTTTGGCAAAGCAGTGATATCATAGTGTGCTAGAATTAAAAACGTTGCCAAATTTCTCTCTGAATGTTACGTCAGTGACGGTGGAATTGCGCTTTAACGTAAAAGCTATTGAAATGACAGTCATAATTAGGCCAATGTACCTCTGGCCTCTCAGTATAAGTACAAAATAATGTAGGCGTAGACTTCGATTACACTTCCATGTTATATTTTATAATAGCTCTGGTATTTGTAGACTACAGATTCACATTTTACTTTACCGTTACGCAAACCTTTCTTAAAGGGTGTACTGTACAGTAGTCCTCCCTGTAGCCTATGCACAGAATAGAACGGTAGGGCAGTCACTGTAGGCCATTGTTAATTGCGAGATAAAATGCTTCGCTCCAATACGACTATGCGTGCGGTTAATTGTTGTTTTCATTTTTATTTTAAAAGTCTCATTCCATTGTCAATCTTACAGTTTAATAAGGTCCAGGAAAATGTCAAGCAAATTTAAATGTTGGTGAATTTATTCAGTCCAACCTCGCCATGTGTGGCAGGGTTACCAGTCCTTACACTCACCGCCTGATCCTCCCTTCGACAGTGCACAATCAATGCACACATTTTCTTAAGCACGACACTTTCTAATGAGTTGCAGTCACAACAACCTGCTGATAAAATTATAGTTGCATCAATGGAGGCTGATCTCTTTGTGCTGTTCAAAATTTGACGCCTGTCAACTAGTGTGTAGTGTGTATGGAATAAAAACGTTATGATAGAACTGGGCAGTCCATGATTGCGATTCGGAGACTTTAAATGCGGGACTCCGCATGCAGTCAGAGTGCGAATTGGATGATCAGATTGGCAATCTGATCATCCAATTCGCAGTCTGACTGCGGAGTCAGTTTGCGAAACATTTTATTTCCTATTTGTATAAAAAAGAAAACAAACTGTCAAATTTCAGATTACCTCTCGGGATTCCCAAAATAAATTCTGTTAGGCTTTGTTTTTATGTGTTGCTTCTATGAGAGCAGATTACCAGAACTCTCAAGTAGGGCCTACATGTAGTCTGAACTATATAAATAGCTGTGAGATTCAGTGGAGTATCTAACATGCATAAGTTAAAATATATAAGCACTTCTGCTTTTTACCACAAACAAGTTTTAACAGTCAATTAACGACTTCTTCGTTTTGCTCTGAGGTTATTGCAACTTTGACGATTAGTAATTACATCACAGACAAAAATGATCTTAACAGGCAGGATAAAGAGATAAAAGCTAATTACGCTATTACGAACAATGGGTTTCTGGTCTCCTGTGAAATCTGTCTATTTCAATGGGCTTTTGTAACTAACAGTATATGGAGCAAGAAACTTTTGAAGCCAACTCACGACGAGAGCAGAGCATGATACCACAATGAATTACTAAGTTTTCAAGTCAAAATATCTTCAAAAATTGTTCTATTTCGACAAATTTCAGTTTCAACATGGTGTAATTCAGTTTCGAAACAAATATTTAAAAAACCTCTAGGACGCCTATAGATATATACAGGGTGGCCCAGCATAAATGTCCAGACTTTGCACGCGTATAACTTCGCCAATTTTTAACATTTATTTATACTTAATGCATCAAATTAAAGGTATTTCACTCTAGTATTAACTCAAAAAAGTCGAACTGATACTAGTTTAGGTTTTAATAATATTATATGCCCGGAAGAGCGCCAGCTACCATATTTTGCTGTCATTTGTGACGCAACCTGGCGCCGTTGACAGATGATGATCGCGTTTCGATCTTAAGTTTACGAACTGATAAGGGATTTAATTCGTTTGAAATGATTAAAGAATATTCTAACAGAGGATGGAATAAACAATACATTGTATTATCTGCTACGGAAAATTGATAAAACAGGACTTTCTACTCGCAAACCATGGGAATCGGAGCGTATACGGCGCTCACAACCGCTAATATTGCTCGTGTGTCCGCGTACATTTGCAGTCAAGACAATGACCAGGACAGACCATGCATGCAAATTCAGCGCAAAACAGGCAGTCTTAGAAGCACTGAATGTTGGAAAAGATTGTAGACCTAATGTTAAAGTAATTTGTCGACGAGAAGTCCAGCGAACTCTCCAGCTCTTACGCAAAGAAACGGCTGGCAGCGTGCAAGCGTCTGAAGCAGCGCATGGCAGTGCACGGCTGTTGGCAAAATTGAAAGGACGTGGTTTTGCGATTAGAAGATATTCATGGTAGGGACCCTACAAACACCCAAAATGATCGTGTCTACGCGCGTTTTAGCAAAAAACGATAGAATTTCCCGGGGAAACGGCGTCATAATGCGTCAGTAATGACAGAAAATGGTAGCTAGCGCTGTTCCAAATATAATTATAATTAAAACCTGGTCTCGCATGTTTGATCTAATGAAATAAACATGAAGATTTTTTAACCGGAAGCAGATCCTTCTTTGAGTGTAGTCCTTATTGTACGCACACAATGTCGACATGTTCAATTACTTTCAAAGTATGAAACTCTTCGCTTCAATGCAACTATGCATGCGGTTAATTGTCGCTGTCATGCATTTTAGTTTAGAACTTTCTTTCCTTGCCACTCTTGCGGCATAACGTCAATGTAAATGCATGCAGCAAATTGAAATGTTTGCGAATTTATTTAGTCCAACCTCGCCATGTGTGGCAGGGTTAGTTGTCCTTCCTCTCGCCGCCTGATGCTCCGATCAACTATGCATTGTCCATGCACACATTATGTTAAGCACAACACTTTCTAATGAATTGCCGTTGTAACAATTAACTCGTTGACATTGGCTAGTCCTCTTTATTTGTAGGCGGATCACCGGGTCTTGTGCTCAGTGGCGTAGCCAGTTATTTTTTCATGGGGGGGGGGCAGTGGGGTGGCAGCTTAAAATGATGGGGTGGCTACCGTTGGCAATTAAAGCGTGCATCGGCATCGGTATATTGCCATGGACTATGTATTTTTAGATTTTGGATGTATTACAGTATTGGACATAATACGCAAGCAAGCCTCACTAGCTTGTCTGTCCCACAGTGCACTATAGTGGCCTGTCCCACTTTCCCATCACCCACCCTATAAGAAGTTGTACAGGAAGTTGTATAAAAAATAAAATAAGTCAGAAATTATATAACATTGTTTAATTCTTTATCACTCGTAAGAGTAAAAAGTAAAACAAACGCAGGGATTGGGGGGGGGGCAGCTGGGGGGGCAACCCTATCATTTGGGGGGGGGCGGCTGCCCCCCTTGCCCCCCCGTAGTTACGCCACTGCTTGTGCTGTTATTCCTTCTCTCTCTCTCTCTCTCTCTCTCTCTCTCTCTCTCTCTCTCTCTCTCTCTCTCTCTCTCTCTCTCTCTGTCTCTCTCTCTCTCGCTCTCTCTCTCTCTCTCTCTCTATATATATATATATATATATATATAGGGTGCGCCAAAAAAAGTAATCCCCTACGGCTTTTTATCAATATCTTGGCCAAAAATAGGAATTTTTCAAATCCAGTTTAACGGGCTTGAAGGTAATTCATATCTACGTACAATAGCCAAATTTCATAGTCATAATGTGAAACAGAACAAAAGTTATATCACTTTTAGTGAGGCCACCCACCGGTTTTTGACGATTCAAAAACGCGACGCAACGAAAAGTAACAAAAACCAATCTAATTATTCTGGCCAATATCTTGGCCAAAACTAAGAATATCGAAATGAAATTTTACAGGCTTAAAGACAATTCATATCTGCACATGGTGGTCAGATTCCATCAAAATATTTCAAACAGAACATAAGTTATACCACTTTTAGTGAGACCACCCCCGTTTCTTGACGATTCAAAGACGTATCGCAGGAAAAAGTAGCAAAAACACGATTTTATTAAATCTCATCTTAAATAATTATTATCAAATAGCCTTGATATTGCCAGATGATCATTATTGTTACTATTTAAAAAAATACAGGGCACCAGCGTAGCTGCGCGCCACTGAGAAGTCACTTAGCAAGATGACGATCAAATTGGTAAATAAGGAATCTATCAGCTTAATCAACAAGTCCATCAAGAACTTTGCAAAGAGACTCAAAAGAAGTTTTGGCACGGGTGGTGGGCGCATTGAGCACAAGTTGTGAAGCACTACCAAGGTGATTTGACAACAGTTATTTGAGATGAGGCTAATAAAATCGTGTTTTTTTTACTTTTTGTTGCGTTTCGTTTTTGAATCGTCAAAAAACGGTGGGTGGCCTCACTAAAAGTGATATAACTTTTGTCCTGTTTGAAATATTTTGATGAAATCTGAGCACCATGTGCAGATATGAATTGTCTATAAGCCTGTAAAATTTGATTTCGATAGTCTTAATTTTGGCCAAGATATTAGCAAAAAACCTAATTTTTGTTGCGCTTCGTTTTTGAATTGTCAAAAAACGGTGGGTGGCCTCCCTAAAAGTGGTGTAACTTTTGTTCCGTTGGAAATATTTTTTTAATTTGACCGTTCTACGTAGATATAAATTGCCTTTAAGACTGTAAGGTTTCATTAAAAAATTCGTATGTTTGGCCAAGATATGGGCTAAAAACCGTAGGGGATTACTTTTTTGGCGCACCCTGTATATATATATATCCTTTCTTTCTCTCTGCATGGTCCCTTCGTCATCCGAACTCCATAAAGCACACGTGGTATTGCTGTATAGCTCCTCTGACATCGCTCGTGAATACTCTGGTGACCTGCATTCAGTGGCGCAACCAGGGGGTGCTTGAGCACCCCCCCAGGGCTAAAAAGGTGACCCACGTAATTTTTCCAAATCCGATTAGTTTTGGTGGGGGGGGGGGGGGTAGGGGTCTTTCGCTCTTTCAGTGTTTCAGATTACACAATCAAACAACTTCATTATCATGTATCTTAGTCAAATTCATGGTTCATAAAGCCCTAGATTGAAGTGGTTTAGCTGGTCTACCTGAGTTTGTCTGGGTCTCGAGAATTTGCCTATTGATGAAATAAAAGTGCTAATGATATGCCTATGCCTTTACATTACAGTGTCTCAACAATTTATTGATAATATGCTACGACGTAATTGATAATACCGTGTGTGCTATTTTACTAAGGTAAAATTAAGAATTGTTTCCTTCATATTCGTCTTATTATAATATATAGCTATTCAGCTTTGTTTGATCTAGGCATTTCCAGCGGAGAAAGTCCCCCCAAAACGAAAATTTTTCTCCAGAAAATTTGACGAATGCTGTTTAATATATTGTATTACATAAACTGCCATATTATACCGTGATCTTATTTCCTACTATAGGCCTATATTTATAATTTTATTATTTATCATCATAATATAATTATTATACTATCGTATGGTGTTATAATGTGCATAAATTGCTGTCATGGGCGGATATTTAGGGCGATAGGGGAGACGTAAGTAATTGCAATTTGTGAGGCAACACTCTGAAGTTTTAAACCCCAAAGTTTGTGGTAAAGGGACGGTGATGCCTATATACCCAATATGTCATAAATAGTTCATAATTATTAAAAATTTCTGCAGTGTTATCCGCTATTTATCCATATATAATGAACAATTTTGCTAAGACGACAGCCTAAAATGCTGTCATTACAGTGTGCGTAAATTAAAAAGATTCTTAAACGATGGGAGGAGACAATAATTATTGAAATCTTATATCACGTCTCTGAGCACTAAAATTATGAGTTATTTAGTGAAAATGACAGCTTTTAAAGTCATGGTGCACTGTGCAAATCCAAAAGTTTTAAGTAATTGTGAGGCAACATTCTGTAATTCTAAACTAAATTCTATGACTATCAGCATGGAAAATGAGCAATTTTATTAAAATGACAGCTTAAAAGTCTACCATTAGGCCCTACAGTATGGAAATAAAAATTAAACAATGGGAAGGGGCATTGAAGTCTTACGCGATGTCTTTCAGCAATAAAATCGTGATAAATTTCGTTAAAATGACAGCCTAAAATGATGCCACTGCAGTGTGGAAATAAAAAATTCTATGCGATTAAAATGTATTTGAGTTATCTTATAGTGACTTGCTTAGTTCTTTTAGCCCGATTGATGCAGGAGATATCAGACCTGCATTGATTTTTTGGTGAAAATTACTGTCTCTGTCTGTGCTAGGCTACACAGCATTAAACGCGCAACACGAATATGAAACTGCTACCTACTGAATCCAGGGGCGGATCCAGGGGGGCCAATGACAAAAAAAGTCATCAACTTTTTCCCGGAAAATTTTTCCCTCTGTTCCCCCAAAAATTTTGCCCCCCCCCCCCCCTTCGAAACGTTCTGGATCCGCCACTGACTGAATCGATACGTGATTCGATTCGAATTTCAATCTTAATTCCCGATTTGACTCGACATTCATTTTCACAGAAAACTTGTGATTCCCAGATCGATAATAGGGCATACAATCGCGCCTTAGAACGTGCACAATGTACATGTAGGCCTAAATGGCATTACCAATATTCCAAAGATATCTCAGGTGCTTGCAAATCGATGATCGCGATATTGATCAATGGGAAAGGTGCTGCATAAGTGTGCACACATTTCTAACAACAGGTTTGAAGCTGGTCACCATAGTCAACGGCACAATGAGCCAACGAATACGACAACGCATTCCTACAAGTATATGTATTAGCTATTTAAAGGAACTTGCCTTATGACATAGACATAGACATAGCCTAGACATTTTTTTATTGAACCCATTACAATCATACATGTATGTACCTAAGTGTAAACATAATCAGAATTAAGCAAATTCACATAAAGAGTAGGCAGAATAACAAGGATGGTATATAACCTAAATATAGTCCTAACTGCAATCTACCGGCTTCTACGGTGCCATTTTGTCACTGCGGATAGGATTAAAATAGATGCACACACAAGGAAAAAATTCATAGGTTTTTTAGGCACATGTCGGCCTATTGGAAATACCCGGTAAAATTTTCACCAAAATGCAGGCGCTTTACAAATGTTAGATATAATAATGATTCGGGGTCTTAAAGGCAAGGCAATGCCATCTTGGCCTTAATACCCCATTGAAGCGGAGGATAGAGAAGCTATCGAAGGAGACTCTTAGCGTACCTGGCAAAGAGAAATTTTAAACAGACCTGCATGGCAAGGGACTTTGGGGAGAGGGTTTGGGGCAATGGTAATTTGACGCGAGATCTTTCCCGCAACCCCCAAAAGGTCTACTCAAGGATAGATAAGCTATCGAAGGATATGCGTACTCCTAGCGCACATCGCAAAGAAAAACATTAAACAGACCTGGCAAGGGACTTTTTCGGAAAGGGCTTATAGGGTAATGGTTTGACGCGAGATCTTTTCCCGCAACCCTCCAAAAGGTCTACTCAGCCTTCCAATCGGCAGATGGCGTTAGTAAAATGACTGCGTGATGGACGCCCAGTTGGCTGCCGACCGTTAAATAAATCGACTCCTGTAAATAACTTGTGATCATCCGTCACACTATGAATTGTATTCAGTCTGCAGCTGTGTGTCGCCAGTTTGAAATTAAAAGCGAAGCACAGGTTTGAAGTTTGTTTGTTTGTATGCGTACTTGTTATAGCGCCCCTTCAAGCACTCTACTCAGAGGCGCTCCCGACTGCAGAGCGGACACTGCATCGGAGTTTCACGCCGAAGTGTTGAGCAATTGCGAGTGAAGGACTTGCCCAGGGTCCCTACGCGGCGACTTGAGGTGGATTCGAACCTCGAAACTTCCAGCTTCAAGGCAACGACGCCACCACTGCACCACCGCGCCCCACCGGGGGGATCAAAGTGATTGATATGGTTTTAACCTTAAGCAATTGCTTCCTGCGCACTCGTATAGTTACTATATATAGCAACTGCTACTAGCTTTTTCTGACTTCAGCTATGATATAATATCATACTATCCAGTGGCGTAGCCAGGAATTTTTTATGGGGGGAGTTTTATGGCCGGAAACCCTGTTTTTTGCTATTTTTCTTACTTAAATGGAAAAATAACCTTTAAAAAATCTTTTCCCGGAGCCAATGAGGGGGTTTAACCCCCGAAACCCTCCCTTGCCTACTCCACTGATACTATCAACTATCAAACATGCAACTCACAGTCTCCGGACACTCTTTTACCTCCTGAGGGATTAGAACTACTGTAACTACCACGGGAAAGAACTATAAAATCCTTTGAAAAGTTACCGTATCGAACTATGTCACTTCATTCATTCATTCATTCGAGTATTTATATAGCGCCTCTTCAAGGAAACTACTCAGAGGCGCTCCCGACTCCAGTACGGACAAACAGAACAGTTTTTAAGTGCTTATAGAATGTGTCAGAGAGTGATCTAGGGAACAGGCGCAGCTCAAGTGGGAGGGCATTCCATACCACTGGGTCAACCACAGAAAAAGCACGACTCTTCATGATGGAGGTACGAGCAAATGGGACAAAGAGTACTTCCCTAACAGCCGAGCGTAGGGACCGACCAGTCCGAGCACTTAACACAGGCCGACAAAGATCGAGTAGGTAAGATGGAGCAAGACCTAGCTGGCAGCGCCATATTAAGGACGAGATTCTGTATTCGATGCGCTGACGGACTGGAAGCCAATGCAGAACCTCCAGCATGTAATTTGTAACATGACCAAATTTGGGCAGATGACCAATGAGGCGTGCTGCAGCGCGCAGAATACGGTCAAGAGAAGATAATCGACCAGATGGTAAACCAGCATAAACCAATTTGACGCCTGTCTATGTGGGTGGGGGGATTAAAACGTAATGAAATATCTCGCTGCACATGTACACACATGCATGCAATATCTCCCTCATGTCCCATATCCCTCCCATCATTCCTATCTCATCTTATATATCCTCCCATCAACCCTCCCTCATCTCATATATCCCTCGCATCACCTCATCTCACGTATCCCCTCACATCACCTCACCCTCATCTCTCCTATCACTCTCATCACCGCTCTCCTCTCTCTCATCTCATATATCTCTCACACCATCTCTCCCTCCCATGCAACTGATGAGTAAACACTTTCTTCGAAACCTTCCAGCTGTTGTTTTGCAATTATCGACCGACAGAAGTAAATACAGGAATGTGATTTTTTAGTCTATATGTTTGCACGCCCAAAAATTGTCCGCAAATCGCATGATGTGTCCGTGTATAATTGGTATTTATATATACGTGTGTTACGTGGGCGGATACAGAAATTTTCTAGGGGGGGTCAAAATTTTATAGGGCTTGGGTCGGAATTTTTTTTGTCGTTTGGTCGAAACTAGAGTTTGATTTAGTCCCCTCCTCTGGGGAATTGAGGTTGGTGGAGGGGTAGATTATTGACCGTCTCGAGGACAATCATGAGGCGCGTAGCGCGGAGAGTGGTGGGGAGAGGTATGGGGAGGTGGATTTGTCCCTCCCCACAAAAAACTTTTTGAATTTTCACATTGCAATGGTAGCATTTTAAGCGGTTATCTTTGCAAAATAGCTGTACTTTTCAGTGTTTATAAGAGTTCCATAAGATCTCAATAAATATAGATTATACTTTTAAAACAGGCTTTTTGAAGTTTCCACACTGCAACAGTACCCTTGAGAGGTGGCATTTTAGCAAAACTTCTCAATTAGTTCAGTACTGATAATATATATAATTATATATATATATGTTTTATAATTACAATATTAATAATATATGTATGTATCGAGTTCAGCAACTCAGTTCTGCTGCTGCTGGGTTATTATAGTGAATAGCTTCAGACATGAGTATAATTATATTACATGAGCTGACTTTTCAGCACTAGAATCAGCTTATCTCTTTTCCTAAGATGGTCCTGAATTGCTGACCAGGACACACTAGTCTCTGCAGTTAAATAATAACAAATGGTACACAAACCAGCCAAGAACTAATAAACTGCGGGGGCAAAATCTGAAAGTCATGTAGTAACGATGTTGTTTTACTAGGTGTAAAAGTGTTCAAATAACAGAACCAAAACATTTTTAAATTTGACAGTTTCAACTTTGAAAGATAGCGCTGGAGAGAAGCTATTCAGTTGAACAAAAATAGTAGGGCCTATTTGTGCAAATATTAAGAGTAAGTTACACTCATTTTAACAGGATTGCATCAGATTGCTAAAAAGAATCCAGTATACGCAGTATAGCCTACAAGGAATGCACTCTTATAGGCATGGGCGGAGTTTATCAAGGCTGGAGGGCTAAGCCCCACCCAAGAGCACACAAATTCAAAAATTGACCGTACATTTTCAGGGGCTAGGAGGAGCTTGCAATCAAAGTTTTTCTATTTTTGCAGATTTTATTTAACTCAGGCTAAGGGGTTTCATTCTTGGCAAATATCTAAATCTAATCATGTATAAGCTTAGGCCTAGGTCTACATGTAATTTGACAGGAAAAGCTCTATCTTTATCCTGCATTCCTTAATGGTCAGGATTTTGCAACATAAATTGAACATTTACCATCGGTAGGCCTATGAAAGGCAAATTTTGGATGTGTCCATTGAACCTATTGAACTTTCAATATATATAAAAAATTCTTCTGAGTTATAATTAGCCAAATGTGTGTCAGGTAACGCATGGGTTTACTGTTGACAATTCCATCAGCGGTAGCTTCTGCAAAGAGATCACTTAGCAAACACAAAATGATAGATTTAAATGTTTGAAGGCCTACATAGTAAGAAATAAATAAGAACAAGAAGTAAACATGTGTGAAACGCAGTTTCTTCCACATATAGACTAAATTCTAAACTTGACAAGTTTTGCCCCTGAAATGGTTTTTGCATCTGGGAAAAAAGATCCCTAGTACTGTTGACAGTGTTAACTTGCTTTGTATTTAATAGTTAGCTGTTATTAGTTATAATTGTGTTTACTGGTGTTAATATTTTTACATTTTACAATGAATATATACACGAATAACATGCATTGTATGCCATAAATCATAGTCGGATACTGTTGAAAGATTGTTTCTTTTCGTTGCTTTATATTAAGACAATGCAATTGTGTGAGAGGCTTAGATCTTAATTACATTTATATATTAATTATCCTGGCCATGACAGACCCTCTGCAAAAAATCTTTTGGGCAACCATGGATGGGAAGCCACGTCCCATGGAGATTTGGAATGGGGGGCATGGCCGGATTGACCCCCACTGGATCCGCCCATGCGTGTGTAATATAATATAATTTATATATATAAGACCCTATATATTCGAGAAAAAGAGTGAGTGTAGGTAAAACATCGAAAAGGTTCACTAATCGAATCCGTTCAGCTGTTACTGCTTTGCTTAACCGTCACACGATAGTAATATCGATCAAAGTCACAGGCGAAAACAGAAAATGACGCACTCGTCTAATATTCATGATCAAATTAAAAACAACTATATATGTATTGTATATATGTCTCACACACAGGGGCTTCTATCCTTATACCTGGTGGGTGCAGCTTGAGCCCAGTGAAAAATAGGGGGGGATCAGAAAAGAGCCAAAACTCACGTCGGTAAGGGGGAAAGCAGGTGTCACGAAATAGAGTATCCCCCTATTCATCGTATTTCCCCCCCCCCCCCCCAAATGAAGAAAAGTCGAAAAATCACTTTCGCGTGTATTTATTTTTGCAAATTAATTTTCATCTGCTTTGTTTTGAACAATGACACTAACACGTATGTTTATTCCTACTAGATAAATTTTTTGCTTTGGTTTTAGAGCACTTAAAAGATTGAAACACTTAAGAACACTCAGTCACTAATTAAATTCGAGTTCGCTTTCTCTGAACATTGATTCATCTGGTCACCTGGTGCCGTCAGCTCTTGGAGCTCTGGCGACATTCGTGATGTATCTTCTCCAGTGTCTCCTCTCTCTTGTCGCCTCTCTCAGCTCCTCCAGGCTCATGCCAGAATTTTCCTGTACCTCATCCAACCATCTTTTCCTCGGTCTTCCGCGTCCCCTCCTTCCCTCACCGCATGCCAAATTGATTAGGACACTTAAAAAACAATTAGAGTTACTTTAAATTTTGATTAGAGCGCAAAATTTTAAATTATACGTATTTTTCAAAAAAGGGGACAGAATGGTTCATCCCCCCGTATAGTCTAGACCGGTTAATTCCTTCCGGGGGATAGATTAATTCTTCCCCCGGATAGCTTTCAGGGGATACTCTATTTCGTGACACCGGCAATGGAGGACAGTGTTCAATCTATAGGCATCTCTAGGTAAATTCTTCAGAAAGTACTTCCCCACAAATTTTTTTGATAGAATGGTAATAGTTTTTTGCTATACTATCTACATTTTTGCATCACATGAACTTATTAATCAAATTTATGATTATGTGATTATAATATTATTATTTACTATTTTCATAAATGGCACAATCATGATTATTATAATGAATATGATGATGATGCTGTCCATCCTCATTCCTGAGGGTCGGAGACCAGAGACAACGACAGCAGCTTCCTCCATTCCTCCCTGTCCTGCGCCCGTCTGACACAGTCCACAGGTGATAGTCCGGTCCAGTCACAGACATCGTCCATCCAGCGCCTCCTTGGTCGTCCCCGTGCTCTGGTACCCTCAATTCGTCCTTGTATTAGCAGTGTCGATATGTTGTCTGCCCTCATCAGGTGTCCGAAGTATCGCAGTTTCCTTTTTTGCACCCTCTCCAGCAGTCTCTGCTTCGGTCGCAGCTCCGCCAAAATCGAGGCAATTGTTCTGTGTTTCTTCCAGTCGACCTGCATCATTCTTCTATACGTCATCATCTCAAATGCCATCAATCTCCTTCTATCCGCCGCCTTCAGGGTCCATGTCTCACTTCCATACAGCGCCACCGACCACACCATCGCCTCCATGGCCCTCCTCTTCAGCAAATCCCCGACCGAACGATCCTTCCACAGGCAGTCCAGTGACCGCATCGCCGTCCGAGCCATCCACAATAGAGCCCTGATTTCTCGGCTTCCGTCTCCAGTGTCATCTATCAATGCTCCCAGGTAGCGGAAAGCCTCAACCTGTTCTAGAGGTCCCCCATTGCAGGTGATCTGAATTGTTTCTCTCGTTTTGGATACTACCATAACTTTTGTCTTTTTTATACTTAAGGCTATTTCCAAACCGTACTCCTTTTAGACCTCATTTACCCTATCTATCAGTTGTTAATGAATATGATTTAATATTAATAGGCATACTTGTAGAAATACTATTTTTGTACAACTGAATGGCTTCTCTCCAGTTTTAGACTATTTCAAATTTCAGACTAAAATTTCAAAATGTTGTGTTGTTCCTTGAACACTTAGTAAAACAACATCATTATTACGAAGGCCTAGGCATACATTGTGTTTTCATTCTATTGCATTGTACTCTAGTCGTTAAGAACAATGCATGGCTACCAAATTTTGGCAGTTTGGTAGTTGCTGCCTGTGTTGTGTAACATTTGTAACAATTTTTGCTAATTGTATCGTGGTCAGCAATTCAGGACCGTCTTGGGCAATATAGAGATAGGCCCTGAGGTGATTGAATTGCAACAAATATAATTATATGCTATACGCCGCTATAATATTTTATGGGCCTAAGTTTACTCTCGTAAGCAATTGGCCAGCTGAAGCAAGTCTTGCTGCTAATGTGGGGTCAGTTGCCGCAGGACCCGACCAACAAGGTCATACTGAGCTTCACAACAAGAATTTGAGCTTGTGTTAAGGCAGGGAGTGGACACTCTCATTATCAATCAATCAATCAATCGTAATTTATACAGCGCTTCTTCAAGGTATCTACTCAGAGGCGCTCCCGGCCGAGATCAAGCGAAAAAAACAGTCTTCAACAGTTTGTGAAATTGAGAAGAGCTTGGGAGGTGTCGCATAGTCAAGGGAAGTCCATTCCAGAGGACCAACCACGGAGAATGAGTGCCTCTGCATTGTTACAGAGCGAGTGAAAGGAACCATATTATACTTTACAATAAACTGCAAAACGGAATTCTGAGGTCGTAGTGAAAAGTGATATCATTTGACATCGAAATCTACAAGTGACGTTCATTTTCCGCGGAAATTTGAAAAAACGAAATTTTGAGTTTGAACAGCTGTAACTTTTGCAAACATGAAAAGTTTAAAATGAAACTTTCAGGGATTGTTGGAAATTCATTCCCCTGCAAATTGGAAAATTTTCGTAGAAAAAGTTCAATCGGTTGCGAAGATATCGCATTTTATCCGGTGGTACATTTTTTTAGCCACCCTGTATGCATTATCTAACTGTCATGTAGTATTTTATGTAGCCTACCGTATACTTGTGACGTGTTAGAAGTTAGCTGTATTGTTAACCTAACTGTGACTATAGCTAGGGCCAACTCTGACTACAGAGTTGGTTAAGTGGGAAAACTTGACTACCCACAGGCGTAACGTTCTATTGTGACCACTTTTAAAAGTGGTGGTGACAGTCACCACCACTTTTTGGTCCGACAAGGAAATATTTTTTAGAAGTATGAAAGCATTTGGCTGTCTAACATAATAAAGACTACTCATGATTAACATCGCAATGGCGCCAATGCTGACAGCCTAGTCGAGGCCTCCACTACCAACACTCCACAGCGTGATCATTGTCCACAGCATGGCTTAAATCATAAGGAGGGAAGGAAAGGAATTCCCTAGCACTTTAAATTTGGGGAGGAAACATGAAGCAATTCTCTTCCACAAATCGTTATGGCTCCGAGGCAGTGCATGGCATGCCAACAGCCTCACAAACCCTCCTGGAATCATTATTATCAAAATAGCATTGAAGGGACCTCCGTACCTTTACCCCTCCCCCAAAAAAGTTGGCTTAAACTTTAGGGTAGGGTCAACAAGAATAGAATAGGAAGAATCTGGATAAAAACTTGTGAAAGAGCTGTTTTTAAAAATTGATTTAGTTATCCGTGAGTGGAAAGATCGTGGAGTTCACCAGCGAGATAGACGAAAGGGTAAAGAGTGAGAAGGAAGGGAGTCACCCGAGTTCATACTAAATTTGTATCTTGGGAAGGGGTGCAGCACAGTGATGCTCAAACTGTGCACATAGGGTATGCCAGGCGCCGGTTAGGGGTAGGGCCTATAGTCTAGGCGAAAAATGTCAGAAATAGAAATTTTCTTTTTGTTTATGGACTTTGTGTCCATCTTTCTTTGATTAGCAAAGATTTTTAACGTTGCAACATATAACGGCATCATCATTATATTATTTCTTTCACAACATATAATTAGAATCACATACTATAGAGGCCTAGTGCATGCAACATATTTTTTTAGGTATATTATTAAAAGTTTTGAAAAAATGGTGCTTAAATGTGAGCGTAGCCTTATATAGAGTAGAGCTCAAACTAGGGGAGAGCTGACTAATATTGGTCTAACGATTACTTTCCTGTCGAGTTTCAAATTTTTGATTCCTTTCATCTGTGTGAACTGGTTTTAAAACACTTCTTCCTGTCAAAGACAAACATGGCTTTAGAATTTACGTTTGAATTTGACAAATATTAAACCAGATATTTTAAATCTGCGCTAGTAGGCTAAAAACAAGCCCACAACGCTAGGCTTACAGGTTAGCTCTTTCTTACAGGGGTTATAGACCAATTTTGCCTTTTTGTTAACATGATTGTATGATTAAACTTATACACATATTTTAAATTTTGATCCTTAATACGACTCTAATACACGGGGTGCGGACAATAAAAATGAAGTTTGAGAACCGCTGGGGTACTGTAACAGGAAACCGAGGAAAGAATTGAACTGAGAAGTTGTGTACCACCACTTTTACGGGGAAAGTTACGCCCATGTAACTACCTATAGTTGTTAAACTACAATGTAGCTCACAGGAGAATTATGTTAGTTTGACTTACGAGATGTAGACTAGTCACTAGTGTTAGCCTAATCTTGCCTAGCTAGAATTAAAAGACAGGTTGATTTAAATGATATTATAAAACAATTAACATACAAATTAAATATGACAATTCAGAGTTGGCTAAACTTCGTTACAAGAATTAGCCCTGAATGACCCACTCTTAAATAAAAATTGTTCAGCTCTAAATATTAAATACTAAAAATGATATTAGATGTTAAATATCTCAACAGAATACGACTTACCCTAGAAACGCCCCCAAAACCTTTATCACACAAATTTAGTTCTCCTCTAATAAAATTCCCAAAAAACCCGATTTACCCCTGAACACATCTATTTATTACCCTGAGCTAAAATGCAATAGAGTGCGTACTGCGTAGCCATTCAGCGACTTCCTGGTATACGTTTGCAGCTGCCAGTCTGTATTTAGCAGCATGGACCCCTTTACCTAGAAACCATTGAAACCCCAGCTCATTAACGTAATCACGCCTTCCCATGTTATTTAATACACGATTGATTATATCTTACTTTACATTATAAATATTATTTAATCTTGTCCCTTTATATGATTCATAGAATTTAACCCCATCACATGACTTTGAAACATGTATAGGCCTACGCATATAAGTATAGGCTAGCAGGACGCGGTGGTGTAGTGGTGAGGGTCGCAGGTTCGAATCTACCTCAACTCACTACGTACATCTAGGCTACTACGTAGCGACCATGGACAAGTTGCTCGCCCACAATTGTTTGTGAGGAAAGCAACGGGAAAATCACATGACTTATCTCATCTCCAGAGGTGTAAAGCAAACGGACCTGCCTTCTGGCAGAGAACTCGTCATCATTATCATCATCATCATTATCATTATCATTATCATCATCATCGTCATTGTCATCATCATCATCGTCATCGTCATCGTCATCGTCATCGTCATCGTCATAGTCATCGTCATTGTCATCGTCATCATCACCGTCCTCGTCCTCGTCATCATCATCATCAGCAGCAGCAGCAGCAGCAGCAGCATCTTCATCATCTTCATCATCATCTTCATCGTCATCGTCGTCGTCAACGTCAGCATCATCGTCATCATCATCATTCTTTAAACTTCTTTAAATCCACAAGAGCAAATTATTGTGTCGTGGGATGACGTGATTCAAACTGTAAGCACGTACGCATGTCTGGTCCTATAATAAGTCTTCAAATCGATTGCAAACACCTGGACTTGCGGATGGGTGGTGATCTAACCTTGCAGCAAGGGGCTATATATTCTATTTGCCACGTCGTTTGATGAGCAGTTATCAGTTTATTGCTTCCGACAAAGTCCGTTGTATTCGGGTAAGACTTTTGCATAGAATGATAGAAATAAATTTAACTGAGTACTGAACGGTCAATTAAAAGTCAACATTATACAGACAAATTGAAATTTATCCAAAGACTATAATATTCTCTGCATATATATACATGGGCGCCCGCAGAAATTTTTGCAGGGGGGGGCAAAAATTTTACGATAGTCACGATTAAATTTTATAGTAGCAAGAGCTTGAAAATGCAATGCTGCATGGAAATTAGGAATACGGGTATTTTTCAAAGAGGTTTGTTATGCAAATTTCTCAGTTTCATTTTGGGTATAATTTTTAATATGAATAGTTTCCTTAGAAAGCTGTTAAAAATCAAAAAGCAGATCTATGTTAAAAAGTAGTTTCCTAAAGGTGCGCTATGTAATTCCATAGACTGAACGAATGACTAATGAACGAAAAAGGTGTCCGTTTCCAACGGGCAATAACTCCTCTAGCTGCTTCTAAAGCGCCACTATAAAGCCAATCGCAGGGCACCAGCAGTTTCACATGTTCTGCATTGAGTCAGAAGCCTATTCCAAAGAATAGTCAGTAAGAGGTCCGAGTCTGGTAACCAGATGACCAGAGTAACTGTTAATGCGGATGTCGTTTAGGAAGGTGTAGGATCTGAGGATCAAATGAGTGTGGGTAACAATTCTTTTGAACAGATCTTTTTGTAAGTTTTGGGTGTATATCTTGAGGCGTGATAACCTGAGCCAAGTTTATCTACAGTTTGATCTCCCTGGATTCTGTACTGGCAGCTTGCAAAATGGACAAAATGGAGCCTGGCTTATAACTGACTTGGTTTATATAAGTTACAGTGCTGGTGAATAAGCAGATATCCCTGATGTCATTTCAGTGTACTTTGAGAAATTTTCAAATTTTTCCATTAGCCAAGTATTTAATTTTTTTAGTTGTGATTATTTGCACAAAAGCTAGATTCCACTCAAGTAGGCCATAATCGATAGGCCTGCTGTTTGCATGGGGTGTCCGCAGGAGGATTGAAAGCCAATGATCATTGTTACAGTTTTTATAAAGAGCTTGAATATGCAAGGCAGAAAGTTATAAGAGCATGTTTATTTCTATAAGAGATCTCTAAATGTGGATTTCTGACTTTCATTGTCTGTATCATTCGTATCATTGGTGCATTAATGCAAAGAAATTTGTTAAAAACCCAAAAGTAGTATAGTTAAAAAACATAGGTTTCAATTTTCCAGGGGCAAGTGCCCCCCCTTGCCCCTATGTGCGGGCGCCCATGTATATATATATGTATATATATAATTATATGATTGATTAAAAGTCAACATTATACAGACAAATTGAAATGTATCCAAAGACTATAATATTCTCTGCATATATATATATATATATATATATATATATATATATATATATATATATATATATATATATATATGATCGTTCAATAGCGGCGCTAGAGGGTCGTCAGAAATTTTGGCGACTGAAAACGGGAAATTTCCCCCGCAAATACAGCCCCCCTCAAAACTGAAATCCTGGCGCCGCTACTGTAATCGTTAATTGGACATTCCGGTTGATAGACCGCAGCCTCGCAACCGGTTAGAGTGTACATGAAATAAGTCACAAGAACACCAATCACAGACGACATATTAAGTGTTAACTAGTAACAGAACAGACAGCCTGCAATATCTTACACTGCATTCACAGTAATTACGGAAATTGCGATATTTTCGCTATTATCCCGCACTTGACCAGATGTAGTCACGCGCCGGTGACACCGGCCTATATTTAATTTTAGGGACTCATAACTGGTCTTTATGCGACTAATCAAAGTTTCTGCTACTTAGCTTTAGAGTAGGCCTAAAACGTTTGTAGCAAACCATTGTTGTCAATTGAGCACTGGCCCACGCGCATCAACACGCACACGAATTCAATGTAAGGACAGCTACTATACAGAAAGATATCTTACATTAGCTCCTAACGGGGTGTTGTGTATGTTTCTGTCGCACAGCTGATTAATTTACTCTGCAGAGACAAAATAGAAGAATGAAGGTCGCAGCAGCTGTTGGTATCTTCTGCCTCATTGTTACCGTCGTCAACGGTGCCACTTTCTCCGATCCGACAGTCATCAAAGACGCTGACGGTGAACATTCCAGTCTACGTTTAAGAACATGTATTCCGTGCAATCTAATAAAGTACTTGGATACATGATTTGCAAATATTATGTATGTATGCATGGATCTATGTATGTGTAAGATCGTGGCTGGCTCATAGTATAAGACAGAAAGAGAGAAGGAGGAAGACACGGAGAGACAAGGAGATAGTGTATAGGGTCAGGGGCGGATCCAGGGGGGCCAATCCGGCCATGCCTCTCCATTTAGAAATTACTTTATTTTTGACCAGCTATTTTGCTACGAAAGTAGACGTGGCCCCCATGAGTAGTTCCGTAGGCCTTTGACCCCCTTCGAAAATTTCTGTATCCGCCCTTGTATAGGCTTACAGCAGGTGGACGGGCAGAGCAGACTGGATGAGCGCAGAGTAGAGAGAGAGAGAGAGAGAGAGAGAAAGAGAGAGAGAGAGAGAGAGAGAGAGAGAGAGACAGAGAGAGAGAGAGAGAGAGAGAGAGAGAGACAGAGACAGAGACAGAGACAGAGACAGAGAGACAGAGAGAGAGACAGAGAGAGAGACAGACAGACAGACAGACAGAGAGAGAGACAGACAGACAGACAGAGAGAGAGAGCAGCGAGGACCATACCTCCGCCTAGGTTACCATAGCAACAGACTCAGGAATGCTACCTGCTACCACGGTCAGCTTGACTAAAAATACCAGAGGTCAAGCGGCCGAGCAGTAGCAGAGAGGCCAGTGAGGGTAAGCAGTCAGTCGGTCGGTCAGTGTTCTGCCTTCACTCGTCGTCGTTGTTGGTGTAGTCGCGAGTGTAACTGGTCATGTCGTTTACTGTTATGGTACGAATAAAAACTACTGAAAATAGGTTGAGCTTGTTCCTCTGCATCCTGGTTTAATCTGAATCGAACTTGCCGAGTAACCAGAGACATTACATATGCATTGTATGTATGTATGTATGTATGCATGTATGTATGTATGCATGTAAGTATTACGTTTGTATGTATATATTTATGCATGTGTGTTTGCTTGTGTATGCACGTACGAATGCATGCATGCATGCATGCATACCAGTTGCTGTTCATCTATGTATGCATGAATGTATGTATGTATGTATGTGTGTATGTATGTATGTATGTATGTATGTATGTATGTATGTATGTATGTATGTATGTATGTATGTATGTATGTATGTATGTATGTATGTATACATGTATGTATGTATGTATGTATGTATGTATGTATGT
>OX457041.1:49727779-49785279 GCA_949752735.1 Lumbricus terrestris
AAGTAGGCCTAGCCTATAAGTAGGCTTCTATAGTGATCTAAGAATATTGCCAGTAATATATCCCTAGGCCTATTATAGCTAAAATGCAGACGTTTGTTTTAAGATGTTGGCCATATTACTGTTATTTATTTGCAGAATCGTTAGGGTCTAATAAGAAAAATAATTAAATTAATGACAATGATAATAATATTAAAGTAATATCATCGTATTTGCTATTAAGTGCTTTTGCTTTTGGCCTCCTCGGGGCCCCACTCTGTTGCGCGGGGCCCTTGGCATGTGCCTCGTGTGCCTAGCTAGGCGTTAAAACGGCTCTGCTGGCAATTGCTCATGCGCTTAATCAAACACAGCTGTCGCACGTGAGGTCACATGTAGGTCGCGTGGGTGAAGTAGAACTCTTGCTTTGTCCTCTTCTGACCCAATTCCAAAAAGCAGCGACATTTGAATTGGCAATATGAATTAGAATGCGTTAAGTCTTAAGATACATTGTAAGAGCGTCTTACAGGTAAAGTAAATGCCATCTTGACCTTAATATCCCCATTGAAGCATAAAGTTTGGAAGATATCGAAGGAGACTCCAAACGCAATTGACAGCAGAAACGTTAAAAAGGCCGGACAAGATGATCCATAATCACGTTTGTAGTCTACTAGTAAATCCAAAAATCAGGTTTGTAGTCTACTAGTAAATCCAAAAATCAGGTTCGTAGTCTACTAGTAAATCCAAAAATCAGGTTTGTAGTCTACTAGTAAATCCAAAATCAGGTTTGTAGTCTACTAGTAAATCCAAAAATCAGGTTTGTAGTCTACTAGTAAATCAAAAAATCAGGTTTGTAGTCTACTAGTAAATCCAAAAATCAGTTTTGTAGTCTACTAGTAAATCCAGAATCAGGTTTGTAGTCTACTATAGTAAGTTCAAAAATCAGGTTTGTAGTCTACTAGTAAATCCAAAAATCAGGCTTGTATTCACTAAGTCTTACTAAGATGTGTTTAACGTTAAGCAATGAAGAGATTGGTTTGACGTCAGGTAGGGAGAGAGAGGGAGAGAGAGAGAGAGAGAGAGAGAGAGAGAGAGGGAGAGAGAGAGAAAGAGAGAGAGAGAGAGAGAGAGAGAAAGACATACAGAAAGAGAGAGAGAACAACAGACAGACAGACAGAAAGAAAGAGAGAGGAAGAAACGGATAAAGGAAGAAATAAAATCAAATAAAATCATTTTGAAGCAGAAAGCAAGGAAGATAGGCTATCGAAGGAGACTACAAACGCAATTGACATGCAGAAACATTAAAAAGATCGAATAAGATGATTTAAAAAAATCAGCTTTGTGGTAACTGAGATGGGTTTAAGGTTAAGCAACGAAGAGATTGGTTTGACGTCAGTGTATTTCCTGTTCTGTAGGCAATGTGATCCAGTGTTCAACCGAGTGGGGTGGAAAAACCTACACTGCTGACATAGGCAAAAGTGTTCGACTGCCATCTATCGGCGGGGGGTACTGCGTCGACTGCGAATGCGACGAATCTGGAATGGGATGCTACGATCTATACGAGTAAGGTTTCATTGACGTATGCGGGCGGAGAGAAGGGGAAATATCAAAAAGTGGATGGATCATGGACGGAATTAGGGAAGGAATGGAGAGAGAGAGAGAGAGAGAGAGAGAGAGAGAGAGAGAGAGAGAGAGAGAGAGAGAGAGAGAGAGAGAGAGGGAGGGAGAGAGAGAGAGAGATAAAGACAGAGAGAGAGACAGACAGACAGACAGTGAGATAGAGGAAGAGACAGATAAAGGTAGAAATGATGAAGGAGTAAACAGACGAACAGACGAGAGGAAGGATGCATGGAGGAAAGAATGTGCGATTATTTACGAAGGAATAAAAACAATAAATTTTGTTATGAATTATCCTTCCAAAGTTCATTCTACGAATCGCTCAACATGTTTGTAATTGTCAACTATTCTAATCAGTCACTCAATTAGATTTAATTAATTCACTGACTGGCTGATTTTACTAACGTACATGTAGGCTATACTGTGAATCAGTCAGTCAGTCAATTAGTCGGCCAATTCGCCTGTTCATCGGCGGATTGTCTTCTTAAAATTAATGTCTTTGTTTTAAGTCTGTAGTTAACGACATAGCTTTGCTTCATGACTTTAGAGCGTCTCCTGGCTGTCCTGGTTTAAAATACAAATTCGATGAGAACGGAAATATTTATGCCGTCGGTAAGTGATTATACGGTCAGCACAACTGTCAAGACGACGACCTGCTCAGCATCTTCAGCGATCGTCAGGAATTCGGAATTCCTTTTCTGAAGAACGTGAAGATGACTAATCTTCGCAATCATTGTTACCATAATAACTGCTTTTCGGACTACAGTTATAATAAGTATATCATACTATGAAATTCTTTGAAAGGCCAACGATCTAACCGCATTAAACATTTGCTTCAACTAAAGAAATTTGTTGCCATTCGTTTTGAGTTATAAGTTGCGTTTAGCATAAAGCCTGTTAGGCTATTGAAATGACAGTCATAATAAAGCCAATGTCCCTCTGGCCTATCAGTCTCAGTTCAATGAAATGTAGGCGTAGACTCCGATTGCACTTCCAAGTTATATATTATAATAGCTCTGGTATTTTGAGACTATAGATTCACTTTTTACTTTACGCAAACCTTTCTTTGAGGGTACTGTGTAGTGTGTCGTCGTCCTTGTATGAACAGAATAGAACTGTTGACAGTCACTGTCGGCCATTGTTAATCTATATAAATTAAAAATATAAAACATTACCGTTTGTAATGAATGATCTCGGAAAGTTCTTGACCGATTGTTAAGAAAATTTTCGTAAAACGTTCCATTCGAACATGAGCGGGTTTGTATAATGCATTTTGGGGAAAAGCGCTATATTTACGACCAAAAAACACAACTCTGAATTCGATTCGATATACGTCGATGGATTCCACCCATTTCGATTTCAACTTTCACGCATCCGTCCGCCCATTTTTCGGCCGCGTTTCATCACGCAAATCCGGCCGTCTTTCTATAGCGCATATTTATATGTAACTTTTCGTTCGATTCGATACACGTCGATGCATTCCACCCATTTCGATTTCAACTTTCACGCATCCGTCCGTCCATTTTTTGGGCACGTTTTATCACGCATATCCGGCCGTGTTTCTATAGCGCATACTTATATGTAACTGTCGGTTTTTACAAAATCGTCCTTTTGCGGCCGTTTTTATGACGCATATCCGCGCGTCTTTCTATAGCGCACATTTCTAGGGATGGAGGAAGGGGAGCGACGGAAGGGAGGGAGGGGAAGAAAATGGGAGGGAGGGATGCAGGGAAGGAGGGAGCGGAGGGGAGGGGAGGGGAAGGGGAAGGGAGGGGAGGGGACGTAAGGAGGGAGGGTTGGAAGTCTTTTCAGCCACAGCAACGCGTGGCCTGATACAGCTAGTTGCCAAATAAAATGCTTCGCTTCAATGCGACTATGCTTGCGATTAATTGCTGTTATCATTTTTATTTCAAAAGTTTCACTCCTTTGTCAATCTTACAACTTAATCGGGTCCAGGAAAATGCCAGCAAATTCAAATGTAGGCGAATTTATTCAGTCCAACCTCGCCATGTGTGGCATGCAGGGTGACCAGTTCTCACACTCACCGTCTGATCCTCCCTTCGACAGTGTGCGATCAATGCACACATTTTCTGTTGTTGTGAGTTGCAGTTACAACAGCCTGCTGATATAGTTGCATCAATGCAGGCTGATCTCCAGGCACTGTGTTGTTCAAAATTTGACGCCTGTGTAGTGTGTATGGAGTAAAAACGTTGTAATAAACTAGCTGCACGTGCACATACATGTGCAAGTGACTACCTTTTAGTGTCGTTATTCAAAACAAAGCAGATAGAAGTTAATTAGAAAAAATAAATACACGCGGAAGTGCCTTTTCAACTTCCCTTCATCTGGGGAAACACGATTAATACGGGGGATACTCTATTTTTATCAATCTGCATCGTGGTCCATTCGGTTATAGCAATAATACCACCTGACGTTATAGGGCCATAATACCTTCACCAAGTTTACCATTGTAACTGGATTAATCCGTATCTTTTGGTTGGACTCCTTTTGCATGCATGGGACATCACTGGTGAGTAGTGAATTGTTTGCGAATTGCCAGTTCCTTGTTTTACTAACTTGTGCAATTCTACATTAAAGCGCAGTGTAATTTAATTGCACATGCAAACCCCATAACATGCCGTAAACTAGTTTTTATTATCTCATATAAATTATAGGGCACAAAATTCATCCTATTCCTTTACATTATTAGGCTACGTATATTAAAGTAAGGTTTAAACTACACGAATACCATTAAAGAATGCGTCCGATGTCCAGGCTGTCATTGCATGCAGGTCTGTGGCTTGCAAAAATTTGATTTCCTAATTGTATAAAAAAATAGGAAACAAACTGTCAAATTTCAGATTACCTCGCGGGATTTCCAAAATTAATTCTGGCAGGGTATTTTTTATGTGTTGCTTCTAAGAGCAGATTATCAGAACTCTCACATTGAAATGAATTCTTAACACACAGTAAGGATATAAAAAAAACCTGGCGGATTAGAACAGTAATTAAATCAGCTAAGAAGTACACGCTTATTAACGAATTAAAACTGGATGGGAAGTTAACAAATGACCCCTTACTAATGGCTGAAAAATTCAACTCATATTTTACAGGCCTGGCGAAATCTCTTTCATCCAAAATCCCATATGATCTGAGAAATGCTTATATCTCCACCCATCCTCTAATTCCTTCGCCCTAATTCCTACTGGTCCCGAAGAACTATTAGCAATTAACTGTTTTAAATCGACTCACAGCTGTGGCACAGATGATTTAAATCCTATGATATTATCGTCGGTCATGGAGCTCCTTGCAAGTCCACTAGCTGAAGTAATTAATTGCTCGCTAAAAATGGTATTGTTCCATCGGAAATCAAGCTTGCCAAAGTTCTCCCCATTGATAAACAAGATGCAAAAAACGGAATTGCTTACTACAGACCTATTTCTATATTACCTTTTTTCTCTAAATTATTTGAAAGAGTAATGTATGACATATTACTTTGATACATAAAACATAAGGATATATTATATCCGTTTCAACATGGCTTCCAGCCGGGTCACTCTACCTCCATGTCCTTGATTGACATTCAGGACAAAATAACCAAGGCCATTGACAATAATGAATACTCAATTGGTATTTTCCTTGACGTTGCCAAGGCGTTTTATACTGTGGACCACAAAATACTTTTGGCCAAACTAGAACACTATGGTATTACAGACAATGCTCTTCTCTGGCTTACTAGCTATTTGAGTAATCGCCTACAGCAGGTCCTCTATAATGGAGAATTGTCCGATTTCCGGACTATTGAATTTGGAGTACCTCAAGGCTCTATCCTTGGCCTCCGCCTGTTTTTAATATACATCAATGACCTTCCCAATCCATCATCCATTTTACACTATATTCTATTTGCAGATGATTCTAATGTATTCTTATCGCATACCTCTTATGACCAGCTCTTCCAGCTGGTCAATCATGAATTAACATCAGCTAGTGACTGGTTTAAGGCAAACAAACTTTCGTTAAATCTATCTAAAACTAATTATATTATATTTCGTTCAAATAAAAAACTAATACCCATGACAGATAATGCACTAATTATTGACAACAGGATTATTCCTCAAGTCTACACGACAAAATTCCTAAGCGTTCATATTGACCAGCACCTAAAATGGAATGCACAAACACATGAAATAAGTAAAAAAAAGAGCTAAAGAAGCATAGGCATTATTAAGAGAAGTCTCTTACTTGCTCCCCTCTCATGTGCTAACTAACCTGTATTTCACCCTTATCTATCCTTACCTTACTGTAATTTAATTTGGACTTCTACCTATGATTCCCATCTCCTTGCCGTAAGGATCCTGCAAAAGAAAGCCATACGAGAGTAGAGGAAATACAATGTAGTAAGCCCTTCCACTTTTCTGGCCCGTCACGTGACTGTATGACGTCATCTGTAATTTAATACTCTCACTGAAGACCATTGTTTTTGGCCCACTGGGCTATAAATCGTCACGCTTCACTGATCACGCTCTTTGATCCTTTTGATCTTTTGTTCTTTTGTATTATGATGATGATGATGATGATGATGATGATGATGATGCAGGGATGCTGAAGGGGTGGGGAAGGGCTGGGGAAGGGGCTGGGGAAGGGGAAGGGCTTGGGAAGGGCTTGGGAAGGGCATGCGCGCCCCTCCTCCCCCTAACCCTAACCCTAACCCTAACCCTAACCCTAACCCTCCCCCTCCCCTCCCTCCCCTCCCCTCCCCTCCCCTCCCCTCCCCCTCTCCCTCCCCCTCCCCCTCCTCCAGGCTTCGTCAGCGCATTTCGATTGCACAGCATCTGCTTAGTCATTCTCACCATTCAGCATATTTTTATAAATAGAACATAGAATAATATATCGCTGCATGCGCTAATAATAACCACAATTTATATGGCGGCACACCACTACAAGGAAGCCTATAAGAAGCGCGCTCTTTTCATTAGCAATCATTACATATTGAATCTTCTAAATAGCAGCAACAGCAGTTGATATGGGACCTAACACTGGTAAATGCGAAATGGACGTGTGCGGAAACTACAAATGTGAATGTATAATGTGTCAAGACGAAGATGATGATGATGCGAGCGCTCACATTGAAGATGAAAAAGCTGTAAAGTATAGTACTATGAAACTTAAAGCGGAGAATGAAAGACTGAAGAAATCTGTTATTTGTATAGTCTGTAAGGAAAAGCAAGTGCAGTCATTATCTCTTCCGTGTAGGCATGTGAATATGTGTTTTCCCTGTGCGGACATTGCAACACACTGTCCCTCTTGTGGCGAGCGCATTCTTGGAATCGTCAGAATATACCTCGTATAAAAACAGCGGTATGCTTCAAAAGATATTTACTTTTTAAAATGGACCCAACTTGGATGCATCCATTCTCTGCTATAATAAGCGGACCCAGTGGTTGTGGAAAAACCAACTTCACTTTACGTTTTATAGATCATTTAGACTATATGGTCAAACCTGCAATAGAAAAAATTATATGGTGTTATGGTATATACCAAGAAATCTTCGATAAATACGCCCATGTACAATTTCACGAAGGATTGCCCGACCTGGCTATTTTCGACGGCAAGCAAAAGACTCTGCTCATTTTAGACGATCTTATGAGTGAGACGGACGAGAGAGTTACCAAATTATTTACAAAGATTAGTCATCATATGAATGTTTCTATACTCTACCTGACGCAGAATCTTTTCTACAGCGGAAAGCACTCAAGAACAATCAGTTTGAATGCACATTACTTTGTACTCTTCAAAAATGTTAGAGACAGCACGCAGGTTTCAATATTAGCACGACAGATGTTTCCCGGCTAGGCAAACTTCATGATAGAAGCCTTCCAAGATGCTACTATGGCGCCTTTCGGATATCTTTTGGTCGATCTGAGGTCGGAAACTGACGAACGTTGTCGCATAAGGTCAAACATTTTCCCAGGCGAGACGCATTATGTCTATGTAAGGAAATGAATATAAACGCCTGACTGCGCGACATCTCTCATTCAACCAAAATGTCTGACGCCATTGAGGAGAAGTTTGCGAAACTCAGGCTGCTTAAAGAATCTTCACCTAAAGTAAGGAAACGAATTTTAAAGGAGTGTAATTCTTCACTGCTTTGCTGCCTTTGCGAGTGTGCGCTCAACATTTTAAAAGGAACTGTACCTTTGAAAGTTGCTCAGAAGAAAAGACTCGGTCGATTCAAACACAAGCTGAGAAAGCTTGCATCCAAGAAGACACGTGTTAAAATCAAGAAATGCATAGTCCAGACAGGTGGTTTCATAGGCGCCTTACTAACCCCTGTGCTCTCTTTTCTGGGAACATTGTTGAGTAATAAAATATAATATGGAGCATACGAAGAAAATGGTTCTGGTGGAGCCTAGGCAGATAGAGAAATGGAAGGAGACAATGCTAGACAAAACATTATCGAAATTGGATACGCAGATGTACGATATTCTGCATAGGAATATTGCAGATGATGATAAGGCCAAATTGTATACCAACAGTTTGAGTCGTTACTTGAACATTGACAAACCCAGCATAGTTACAAAATTCGAAACTAAAGAAAAGGGGGCGGCGGCGGCGGCGGCGGCGGCGGCGGAGGCGGCGGAATCTACCGAATCTACAGACTCTATCGGCAGCAGCAGCAGCAGCATAGAAGCGCAAGTCTTGCAGACAGTTCCAAAGAAATGGAAAACACAGGCTGCTCAACTTTTAACGCACATGAAGAGCAATCCAGACTTGGCCTGGAATTCTAAAGGCGAACTTATTTTGAAGGATGCAACTATTCCGAAAACACACATGGTCGATTTGGTGAACGATCTTATGAGAAAACGCACGACAGCTTCCCCACCCACCGGCTGGCGACTCTTGGCCGACGCTCTTAAAGACTCAAACATTCCTCGCGAACTTATAGGAAATAAAGAACGTTGGACCTATATTAACGATTCCACGGACGAAACGACAGCAGTTACGCCAAAGAGCACTCACGGCAAACAGCAGCTTTCCTCGTTGTCGCCTTCTTCTTCGGCCTGGCTGACTTACTGATGGAATCGTACTTCGACCCCAAAACACCCGGAAGCTTCGCCGGTGTGAATTCCTTTAAAAAACATTCTGACTTTAAAACTAATGACGTTAAAAATTGGCTGATTAAACAAGATGCGTACACTTTGCATAAACCTGTTAGGCTGAACTTTAGAAGGCGAAAAACTTTCGCGCCAGGTATTGACAATCTGTGGCAAGCAGACTTGGCGGATCTTTCGGCATTGGCGAAACATAACGATAAAAATAAATACATTTTAACCTGTATAGATGTCTTGTCTAAATATTCTTGGGCGCTCCCGCTAAAATCAAAGACTGGCGCGGCTCTGGTCGAAGCCTTTTCATCCATTCTTTTAGAAAGACAGCCGGCTAATTTGCAAACTGACAAGGGGACAGAATTCCTTAATAAACCCTTTCAATCCATGCTTCGTAAAAATTCTATTCGATTTTACACGTCCGAAAATAGTGACATAAAAGCCTCTGTGGTTGAGAGATTCAATAGAACTCTTAAGACTAGGATGTGGAAATACTTTACTTATAATAATACATATAGATATGTAGATATTTTACAAGATCTAGTTCATTCGTACAACAACACTTATCACAGATCTATAGCCATGACACCCAGTCAGGTTTCTAAGGCTAACGAAAATATTATTATAAAACGATTGTACGGCGAGAAGAAGCAACCAGCCAATTGGAAATACGAAGTGAACGATAAAGTTAGAATCGCAAAGGCCAGGATAGCATTCCAGAAGGGATACTTGCCGAGCTGGTCGATGGAAATCTTTAAGATTGTAACTCGTGTGCCTACCGACCCCGTAACCTACGAGCTTGAAGATTTAAGTGGTGAAAAAATAAAAGGTAAATTCTACGAATTTGAGCTACAAAGAATTTTAAAGGAGGACGATATTTACACGGTGGAAAAAATTCTGAAAAGTCGTAAGCGGCGCGGTAAGACGGAATATTTTGTCAAATGGAGAGGCTATGACGACAAGTTCAACTCCTGGACTCAGGATATATTCAAAGTCTAGCAAGAATTTCACACAGTCTGTCAGAGCACGCAAACGACAATGTCGCATTTTTATCTTACTCTTCCAAGCAATAGCTCCATCCATGCAGCATTTTCCCGAAAATACTACCGCACACTTTACAACGAAGTTGGAAAATGCCATCTCCCTCAAAGGTCGCTGGGAAGTTGCACTTCTGCAAATGCAGTACCCGCACACGTGGTACAACGTGCAAAGTGACCAGGGCGGCTTTACATTTGAACAAGTTCCTAAAAGAGGAAGCATCGACGCAGTATGCGCAACTATTCACCAATCTTTGCAGCTGCCCGCCGGATATTACGAAAATATTGATGCCATAGTAGATGTCATAAATAGGAATATAGAGAATGCTGCAGAATTGCATTCGCTCGTGAAATATCCAAAATTTAGATATGATGCGATAACTAAAAGATTCCATGGCAAGATCAATTTCGCTGCACGCGTAACCTTCACATCGCACTTGTGTGATATTTTGGGTATAGACGAAAGACGTAAAGTTGTCGAAAACAATAATTATGGCACATATTTTTACCATCAGCGTTACGAGGATTATATTAAAGCTTGGGATGAGGTTCCAGATTGGGAGTGGCAAGCTGATTACGGTTGCGATATAAATCATAATTTTTCACATATATACGTGTATTGCAATCTGGTTGAATCTGTGGCGCTTGGCGATTCGAAAGCACCATTACTTCGCATAGTTAATGTAGAAGATAAAAGCGTCGATACTATGCACGTTTTGTACAAGTGCCGTATATACGTACCTATACAGCAGAAGAATTTCGATTCGATAGAAATATATATGAGAGGCAGTAACGGAAAATCGTTCCCATTCGAACATGGAAAGTCGTTCGTTGTACTTCATTTTAGACAGTGTAAAAATTTCAGTCTTGAGTAAATAATGGCGCACTTCTATCTCACTTTGCCTAGCAACAGCTCCGCGGCATTTTATCCGAATAATACTATAGCGCAATTTACAACGCGTCTGGAGAACCCCATTTCTCTAAGCGGCGATTGGGAGGTTGCCCTTCTAGAATTATTCTATCCTCACACGTGGAACAATTTAGACCGGCAAGAAGGTGGAATAACATACACGCACGCCACGTTCACCGAAAGTGGATCGATGCAAAGCAATCCCATATTTAAAAGACGTTGGGTTCCGGCCGGCTACTACGAAACAGCTCAGCAACTTATCGATTACATAAACAAATTTATAAGAGAGGTTGCAGAGGAAAATGATTTGCTCGATTTTCCAAAATTTAGATACGATACAGTAACAAAAAGATTGATGGGCGATATAAACAAAGGCACAAAGATTCATTTTTCGCGCGCATTATGTTCGATGCTTGGTATCGATGCTCAGCAGATGCCAATTCTCAACTACGGCCAGGACGACGAGGCCATTTTGGAGTTTGTTGGCGATAGAACTTGCGATATAAATCGAGGATTTTCTGCTTTATATATTTATTGCGATGTACTCGAACATGTGCATGTGGGAGACACAAAAGCGCCCTTACTCAGAATAGTTAACGTCGATGGTAATGCTGGCGGCAACGTGCGCACAATCTACGAAAAGCCCGTCTACATACCTCTGCAGCAGAAAAATTTCGACTCTATAGAGCTGCATATAAGGACAGACACGGGTGACCCAGTTTCATTCGAAAGCGGAAAGTGCATAGTCACACTACACTTCAGGCACTGTAAAATTCCATATCTTTTGCAATGAAAAAACCATTCTGTTGCGATGCAAGTCGTTTGGCATACGAAGACTATTATATGCAGCAAAGTGGTAATGGCATCCCGTTTTTTCAGGGAGCTCGTCTTCAGCGCGGGCATGGAATTGGTAGTTTTCTTAGCGGGCTCTTTAGAAGCGCCTGGCCACTTATACAGACTGGCGCTAAAGCACTTGGGAAACAAGCGTTGAGAACGGGTCTTCAGATTGCGAACGATGTGGCGGATGGTGATCCGATCATGGAGGCTGCCAAGCGTCGCGTGCCAGAAGGTATAAAGGCCTTTACATCTTCAAAAGATTTTAATGTTCAAAGTGGTAGCGGCCGGAAGAGACGTAAGCGATCTCTGAGAAGAAATAAGAAAAGAATCAAGGAAGATATATTTGGTGCAGTTTAAAAATGGCCTTCGTTCATCCCCAGTCTTGCGAGTGTGCAAAGAGCGAATTGGATCTTTTCAGCGTTCCTCCTACGCAGACCAGCATAGAATCTGGTTCGTACGTGGAATATAATCCAATAGCAACGATATCGCAGGGCACACCTATAGAATTCAGCATAAGTGGGGCAGGTCAAGATTATATCGATCTGTCCAACACACAGCTGTTCGTCAGAGCATCTATCATTAGAGCGAATAACGAAGGTACGGATGCAGGAGATCACGTTGGACCAGTCAATCTTTTCCTACACAGTCTTTTTTCCGAAGTTGATATAACTCTAAACGACACTCTTGTCACTTCGTCAAATAACACATATGCATATAGAAGCTACCTCGAGACCCTGCTCAGTTACGGAACGTCAAGCAAAAATTCACAACTCACCTCTGCTCTCTTTTACAAAGACACTGCAAGCCGCTTCGAAGAATACAACCCGCACGATGATGCAGGCACAAACGCTGGATTCAAGAAGCGTAGCGTTCTGACAGACGAAGGCCGCGTGGTCGATATGTTGGGCTGCATTCACAGCGATCTATTCTTCCAGGAAAAATTCTTGCCAAACGACATTAATATAAAAATACGGTTCGTAAGAAATAAAGATTCATTCTGTCTTATGTCCTCGGCGGCTGGGGCTGCATACAAAGTAAAAATATTGGAATGCAAATTGTATGTCAGAAAAGTCAAGTTAAGTCCATCAGTCTTCCTCGCACACGCGAAGGCGCTAGAGATTGGAAATCTCAAGTTTCCCATTCGAAGGGCCGTTTGCAAGACTTTTACGGTTCCCAGAGGGAATCTGGACGTTACGCAGGAGTGTCTTTTCACCGGTCAGCTTCCCACTCGCATCGTTCTTGGTTGTATCGATAATGACTCTTTTAATGGTAGCTATACGAAGAACCCATTCAATTTCAAACACATGAATGTGTCACAATTAAAAGTATATCTGGACGGCCAGCAACAAAGTATAAAGCCCTTGGAAACTAACTTTGCAGCCAATCAGTTTGTAAATGCATATGCTTCCCTCTTTATGGGGACTGGCAAATGGCAAAGAAACGAAGATAACGATATTAGCAGAGAAGATTACGCAAACGGATATTGCTTGTACGCATTCGATTTAACACCCGATTTAGCAGAGGGCGGCCATTTTAATTTGCTGAAAAGTGGAAACGTGCGAGTCGATATAAAATTTGCGCAGGCCTTGGATGCTACCATTAACGTTATTGCATTTGCCGAGTTTGAAAACATATTGGAAATAGACAGATCACGCAACGTTCTTTTCGACTACAACAACTAAAGAAGAAGAACAAGATGGATGGCATAACAATAGAAAATTATCTACGAAGAGATAGAAAGTGCGCTTCCATGTTTTGGGCGTTTTCGCTAGCGACCGACTTCCGTCTAGAATAGATAGAAATAAGCCTAGTATCAGACAGATACGGCCAGCCTGGGTTACATTGGGTAGTGCTGTATATCGAAAGTCCACTTTATGGCGAATGTTTTGACTCTTTTGGACGACCCCCAGACGTTCCATTCAGAACATATTTACATACTCATTGTTCGTCTTGGATATATACTGGAAAACAGATTCAGAGTATTAGTAGTAGGTTTTGCGGCCATTATTGCATTTTTTACGCTTTGCATAGATCTAGAGGGTATAATGTTAATGCGATTTGCAGCATGTTCTCAAGCGACACTGGTCTTAACGATTTTTTATCGCACCGCTTTGTTTGTGACATGTACAAATAAAAAGCTGTTGAAAATAAAAGATGGGTCTTTTTTCATTGCGTTTGCCGTATGGTTTGTGGTGGTGGTGGTGATGATCACTACTCTATGCTAAAGCATATATATATATATATAAAGCCATACATTATAATGCGGGCTGTCTAAGCTGCAGCTGCTCCGCTGCAGCAGAGGCTAATTATGGTGGCAAAGATTTGGGCGTGTCTACTATACAATGACCCCATCTGCCCAAATTCATCCGAGGTCATAGGAGGTCAGACGAATGCAGACGAGCCCAAGCACGCTTGGACGAATGCCGGCAAGTCCAGGCAAGCTTGGACGAGAATTCTGCTGCTGACGTCAGGCTCTAGCAGCTGGTGCGTCCTGAGGATGCTATGCCAGGTGCATGATGATTAATTCTATTATGCTGGTCAGACGAGTGCAGGCTTGCTTGGGCGATTGCAGACGAGATCAGACGAGAGTAGATGAGCTTGCGCGAGATTAGAAAATCGTTCAGTTGTTCGTAAGAGTTGGCGAATAGCACACAACTCAAATAAATGACCAGAAAAAAGAGTTGTACAGAATCGAAAAATGTCTCTTATAATTTTAAGCTATACCTCGTCTTATATTCCATGTCCTACAAAGCAAACTACCGTTTTAAAAGAATTGGTTGATGAATTCCTCACAAGTCAAAACAGAAATTTACAAATCGAACATGTCTCTTATAATATAAAAAAAGCCCGCGTCTTACGGCGCATGTCCTATAAAGAAATCTGCCGTTTTAAAAGAGCTGTCTGGCGAATTCCTCACAAGTCCAAACAGACTCTTAAAAATCGAACATGTCTTTTAGTGCATGTGGCGGCATATAAATTGTGGGTATTTAAGCCTATGTATCCGGTGTTGAAAATCGAAAGGCGCTGACGAAGCGTGGAGGAGGGGGAAGGGGGAGGAGGAGGGGGAGAGTCAAAATCAAAAGGTATCTCTTATAATTTTAAAATATCGCTCGTCTTATAGTACAAAGAAATGATTTGAGAATGACTAAGTCTCTGTATCAGCTGTGCAATCGAAATGTGCTGACGAAGCGTGGAGGAGGGGGAGGGGGAGGAGGAGGGGGAGAGTCAAAATCAAAAGGTACCTCTTATAATTTTAAAATAACGCTCGTCTTATAGTACAAATAAATGATTTGAGAATGACTAAGTCTCTGTATCAGCTGTGCAATCGAAATGTGCTGACGAAGCATGGAGGAGGGGGAGGGGGAGGGGGAGGGAGAGGGGGAGGGGAGGGAGGGGAGGGTTAGGGTTAGGGTTAGGGGGAGGAGGGGCGCGCATGCCCTTCCCAAGCCCTTCCCAAGCCCTTCCCCTTCCCCAGCCCCTTCCCCAGCCCTTCCCCACCCCTTCAGCATCCCTGCAGCATCATCATCATCATCATCATCATCATCATAATACAAAAGAACAAAAGATTAAAAGGATCAAAGAGCGTGACCAGTGAAGCGTGACGATTTATAGCCCAGTGGGCCAAAAACAATGGTCTTCAGTGAGAGTATTAAATTACAGATGACGTCATACAGTCACGTGACGGGCCAGAAAAGTGGAAGGGCTTACTACATTGTATTTCCTCTACTTACGAGTAATCACTAAATCCACTGTTAACTGTCATACTGGTCCCCTCTTTGCTGAACATAAACTCCTAAATATTAAGCAGATTAGATTTGAACAGACATGTCAGTTTATGTACCTATACACCAATAACCTTCTGCCTTCTTCCTTCGCTTCCTACTTCTCTCCAGCATTGCAGCCTAGACCCACTAGAGGTAATAGACTTGCAACAATAATCTTAAGATATTCAATGTTGCTATCTACATCCGAGAACCCATAAAGGCTTATCCTTGGCTAGCTACTGGAATGCCTGAAGATCTCGAACTTTTATGGATAAAAATTCAATCAAACACCAGCCCAGCATACGTTGGAGCACTCTATCATCCACCATGCCCGAAATACCTTACTAGCACTCTTCTTACATGGCTGGAGAAATCGGTGGAAGAAATCATCCACGAAGATGACAGAGCCATCATACTCCTGGGAGGTGACTTAAACAGTCTTGACATTGCAGAAGTGACTGTGCGAACCGGACTACAACCTACAGTATTTGTGCCAACTCGTGGAACTAACATCCTAGATCAGTTCATGGTCTCTAAACCTGACATTTACAACATCAAAGTTATATCCTCCACGGTACGTTCTGACCACAAAGCAATCATTGCAACTAGCAGTATGTGCATGGTTGGGATCTCTTTTATTATGATACCCTCAATCGCCTCGACACGAACTACCCTCTCCGATCTATTACCATCACATCTAAAGATCCGGCATACATCACTCCAGACATTAAACGTATGCTTCGCACGAAGCAGTGTTATTTCTATTAACTGAAACTGTAACTGAAATTGCAGAATAACTGAAAAATCTTTGCCAGTTAACTGTAACTGTAACTGAAACTGAAAAATGTTGAATAACTGAAACTGTAATAGAAACTGAAAAGCAATAACTTTATAACTGAAGAATCAAAAGGAGTTAACTTGAAAATAAAACAAGTGCTTTTTGTGCGACTTGCAGAGCTAGCCAGAATATTGAAGCCATTTAAGGAGCAGACAGATGCAATGCAAACAGACTCTCTTGCACTCTCCAACAAGAAATGCCTTTAAAGAACATGAGACCAATGAAGAGAAACTAGTCATTAGTTGAGTCCTTACTGCCCCTTAGTGTATAGTATAGTAGTAGGCCTATGTTTGACTAATGCTTTTCTATAACATTTGTAATTCTGCTATTACATGACAAGTTGATTAATCACTTTGAGGGGTGTTTCACTCGTTATCTTTTGGTTTGTGAACATATGTGAATTCCATTGTTCTTATTGTAAGTTATAATATGTTGACAGTGACACTGTTGGCATGTCTTGAAAGGCACTTACATATAAAATACTTCTTTAAAATGTTTTGCAGGCCGAAAGTGCACAGACGCAAGTCGAGAGTGCTTTCTGGGAACTTTGCGCAATATGTGTGACTGTGATCAGTGTCTTAGTAGTTGTGACATTTGAATATACACGTAATAACTGTAACTGAAACTGTAACTGAAAAATAAGAAATAACTGTAACTGAAACTGAAAAATCTCATCGCAGTTAACTGTAACTGAAACTGTAACTGAAAAATAAAAAAATAGATAACTGTAACTTAAACTGTAACTGAAAAACCATAACTGAAATAACACTGGCACGAAGAACAGACTGATGCGCAAGGGAAAAATTGAAAAAGCTGAGGCAATTACTCTTCAGGTCGCTAAAGCTATATCCAAAGCAAACTCGACATTCTTCAGCAAAGCTAGCGCTAATGATGGAGTCAAAGAACTTTGGCAGAAAGTCAATCACATCACTAAGAAAACATCCTCACAGCTTAACCAAGACTCACCTAGTGCGGACGAACTAAACCAGTATTTTGCTGCTGCTTCCACTGATACAAACTACCTTGAGCCTCTACTGAAACATACCGCTAATACCAACAAGATCTTTACAAATGAACAGAGCATTTTCTACATCCTTGACCATCTTCATCATACAGCAGAGGGACGTGATGGTCTTCCAGCTTGGTTCCTCAGGCTTACAGCTCCAGGCTACGCGTACATACTGGCTTCTCTCATTAATCAATCTCTTGCAGTCTCCTTTGTTCCAAAGCAATGGAAAGAGGCCATTATATATCCTAAAGCAAAGACCACCAATCCAACCTTGCCATCTGACTACCGCCCGCTCTCTGTGCTAACGGTGCTCTCTCGGATAGTGGAACGTATTGTTGTCCACACCTACCTATATCCTAGTTTTGTTGACATGCCTGAACCGATGTCTCTTCATGACCAATATGCCTTTCGACCAACTGGCTCGACCACCGCTGCTCTGATATCCATTATACATCACGCTTCGGATCTACTCAAGAGTAATGATCATGTTGTTATAATCTCTATGGACTACTCAAAAGCATTTGATTCTATCAAACACTCTGCAATAACAAGCTTATTAGCATCCTTGAACATTCCAGATTGTATCTACAACTGGCTCGTCAACTACTTACATGGCAGGAAACACTCAACTCGCTTCAAAGGAGTTACATCTGCTTCTATTACCATCAACGCCAGTGTTATTCAGGGATCTGTTATAGGCCCAGCTGACTTCATAGTAGGTACATCTGACCTCCACCCTCTTCATCCCCAGAACCGTCTCTCTAAATATGCTGACGATTCCTATCTCTTTATTGGCTCTAATCACTTATCTACTGCAACAGATGAACTCCAACACATCACCAACTGGTCTAAAGGAAAGAACTTGCGGATCAATTCCGACAAAACACGTGAAATTGCTATTATCAGACGCAACAAGAGCTCACTCTCAACACATTCATCAATCTCTGGAGTTTCCCGTACAAAATCCATCAAGGCATTAGGAGTTCTCATTGGAGAGAAATTAACTGTTACAGACCACATCAACAAGATTATCTGCTCTGGTACTGCCTCACTCTATGCCATCAGAACCCTCAAGGCTCATGGGGCATCCATACAAGAGTTACAAACTTTTACTAGAGCTACTATCATATCAAGAGTTATGTATGCCTCTCCTGCTTGGTGGGGTCTGGCTAGTGGATTGGACAAATCCCGTCTTGAGGGCCTCATGAACAAACTTAGACGAGCCGGCTACTTACATCCTGATACACTTACAGCAGAAACTTTAGCTCAAGAGGCTGATAAGGTGCTTTTCAAAGCTGTTCTGGGAAATGAACTTCATGTCCTCCGTAACCTCTTTCCACTACAACGTGATCCATTATATAACTTTAGGGAAAGGGCTCACAATTTCATCCTCCCCAATAAAGACTCGTTAAACTTTATCCCAAGAATGTTATTCAAAAACATGTACTAACTATTTTGACCATAAGCTTTAAGCAGCCATACTGTTAATGTAAACCTACAGCGTTCTGTCTGTTGTTTATTGAATAAAACGAATATACATATGTAAAAAGCACGAAAAACCGCCATATTTTGAACCCCAATTTTTGGGGGTGACCCCATGGTCGGATTTTGTCGGATTTTGGATATGTTATTCAGGAGCAAATTCGGAGCAGGAAACCGTTTAAAAAGCTTGGGTGCCAATTTTGCCCAGGTTGACGGTATTTTTTTTATCTAGATTGCCTGGACTAATCCGTCAACAACATTTCTCAGAAGAATCACGAATCTGAAACGTTAACGTTTACAGAAATTATTCGTCATCGACGCATCAATGTTATCATCATGAGGCGTGTAGGCTATACGAGCAAACGTTCAGCTTTTACCACGCTCTGATTTGTGGGTGCATGTCGCAAGTTCTGCTACGATTGAGTGTGATTAAATTGGTTTGATGCTGTAATTGACCGTTAATGTTGCTTATATTATGGATATGGATATGGATCATGACTATAATCCAGTCGCCCGCTGAGACACACGGGCAGCAAAAAGACACGCCTCACACAGATCCGGGACAAGGAATTATGCCTTTGAAGACAGATCAATCGAGTTAGATAGGGACTCCATGGGTCAAGTTGTGCAGCGTGTTCTCGGCTGCAACAAGGTTTTGACAATTTAATGACGAAAGTTATAGTAAAAGTGGTTATTAGACCAATGTGAAACTAGCAAGGTCGCTGCCATGCATTCGGTAATACCGTTTAAAGCTCAGGTCGCTCGTTTGACCCCATGCAACTCCCGTGACATCCCTTGAGACGGGCTGCAGTTGCTAAGGATCCCACCAGATAAATTCACTGAAAACTGAGCAGTATAATTAGGTCATATACGAGAATCGTGCAGTATAGTTTTGGGTGAAAGTTTTCATTTTGCATTTACATGTCGTCGTGCCTACGTCTGACCGAGACATGGTTGTAGCAGAACCCTTCAGGACCCTCACCCACATGGGCCACATCCCCTCTACTTCGACTCAACCCACCCTCATCTCCTTTCTCCCTCCACCAACCTATCCTCACATCACCTCCTCTTCGCCTCGACCCGCCCTCACCTCATTACTCTCACCACCCACGTAGTTATTTCCCTCTACCTCCCAACTTATAGCCTACATTTAAACACGGTCTGCGAAACCGTTCGGCTCTTCGCCCGATATAATTATTACAGTGAAGTGCTAATTATAATTTTCTTCTAATTTTGTGTCCTGTCATGTTCTTTTTATGGCCTAATTTTAGAGATCATGCGAAGCACCACTTATGTGTCCAAGTATAATAATAAAATTATTGCAATTGCAATGATGCATTGCTAATACCACAACAGCTGCGCCGCGCGCACGTGTCTGTGAGCGTGTGTGTACGTGTGTGTGGTTGTGGTTGTGTGTGTGTGTGTGTGGTTGTGTGTGTGTGTGTGTAGGTGCGTTGGCGTGTGTGTGTGTGTGTGTGTGTGTGGGTGTGGGTGTAGGTGCGTGGGAGTGTGTGTGTGTGTGTGTGTGTGTGTGTGTGTGTGTGTGTGTGTGTGTGTGTGTGTGTGTGTGTGTGTGTGTGTGCAACAACCTTGCAGACAGCTTCAATTTTGTGATCCGCGTTGTTTGCATAGAGCATACTCACATACCTAATCATGCGTATATAATTATATATAATTGTTAATAAATATAATTATACAAGTGTGTCTATGTATCTATGGTTCCATACATATGTGAGTATGCCTATGTGAATTATGCATCTGCATGTATTTAAATAACTTGTATTGGCATGTAAATATATGGATATAACATTATTGTAGTAAATTCACGATGCGCTGTTCCAACTCTTCGCCTAAGTATACCACGCCTTAATAATTCTGCCTATTATGCTTTAGCCTGACCCAATAATTATAGGGCTATATATATGCGTGTCTACTTTCAAGTTGCTTGATGTTAGTAACTTGTTTTTCCGAGGTCTTTGTGCGGTCGATGCTCCACAAAGTATTCGGGTAAGTTTTTTGGAAATGGTTGAAAATAGGAGAGAGTGTAGATATGAAGCTTAAGGCAGATATATATATATATATATATATATATATATATATATATATATAAGAAAGGATGTGGGTGACTTTGTCCTTTATGCAAAATGAGTTTAAACAGCAGAATTGGGGAAGACCCTCCAAGCAGAGTGGCATAAATAACCATTTATAAACCCCAAATGGGCGGCGAAGCCGCCCCACAGGGGCGGGTGGAGCTGGGCTTGGGGACGAAAAATCGAAATTTCCCGTGCAACGCCGGGTACCCCAGTTAGTATAGAGATAATTATTAGATATACAGGGTGCGCCAAAAAAATTAAATCCCCTACGGTTTTCAGCCCATATCTTGGCCAAACATACGAATTTTTAAATGAAACTTTACAGTCTTAAAGGCAATTAATATTTACGCACAATGGTCAAATTACAAAAAATATTTCAAACAGAACAAAAGTTATATCACTTTTAGTGAGGCTACCCACCGTTTTTTGACGATTCAAAAACGCGACGCAACAAAAAGTAACAAAAAACCAATTTAATTATTCTGGGCAATATCTTGGCCGGAAGTAAGAATTTCGAAATGAAATTTTACACGCTTAAAGACAATTCATATCTACACAAGATGGCCAGATTTCAGCACAATATTTCAAACAGAATGAAAGTTATGGCACTTTTAAGGAGGTCACTCACCGTTTTTTGACGATTCAAAGACGTAACGCAGCAAAAAGTAGCAAAAACACGATTTTTATTAAGTCTCATCTCAAATAATTGTTATCAAATAGGCTTTGATAATGCCAGATGATCATTATTATTGCTATTTAAAAAAGGGAACAGGGTACCAGCGTAGCTGCACTTCACTGAGAAGTCACCTAGCAAGATGAAAATCAAATTGGTAGATAAGAAATCTGTCAGATTAATCAACAGGTCCATCAAGAACTTTGCAAAGAGACTCAAAAGAAGATTTGGCACTGGTGGTGGGCACATTGAACACAAGTTGTGAATCACCATAAAGTTCAATTCCAAACAGTTATTTGAGATATGACTTGATAAAATCACGTTTTTGTTACTTTTTGTTGCGTTACGTTTTTTAATCGTCAAAAACGGTGGGTATCCTCACTAAAAGTGGTATAACTTTTGTTGTGTTCGAAATATTTTGATGAAATCCGACCATCTTGTGTAAATACGAATTGTCTTTGAGCGTGTAAAATTTCATTTCGAAATTCCTGCTTTTGGCCATGATATCGGCAAAAAAACTAATTTTTGTCGCGTTTCGTTTTTGAATCGTCAAAATACGGTGGGTGGCTTCACAAAAAGGTGATATAACTTTTGTTCTGTTTGAAATATTTTGTTGAAATGTAACCATTGTACGTAAATATGAATTGCTTTTAAGACTGCAAAGTTTCATTTAAAAATTATTATGTTTGGCCAAGATATGGGCTGAAAACCGTAGGGGATCACTTTTTTGGCGCACCCTGTATATTTATATATTTATCTGCTTATGTGACTGAATTGCTTATACTGCTTAGCTGAAGTATAGGCCTACTTTATATCTCTATAACGGTCTCTCCATGCATTGAATTCATATTATATGCACCATGTTATATCATATATAATTGAAGCAACATGAAATACACCGTATTTGCATCAATTTTTCAAGTGGTTAATGTTATATAGGCGTGCGCAACTGAATAAGCTGAGTGCCGATATAGAACAATGAAGGCTGCAGCAGCTGTTGGTATCTTCTGTCTCTTCGTCGTGACCGTCGTCAACGGTGCGGTTTTCAGAGTTCACCCGGTCGTCAAAGAAGTCAACGGTAAACATTTCAGTCTACTTATAGGAAGCATATTACCGTTTGCATGGGAGCCCGCACATATGGGCAAGAGGGGGCCTGGAAAAATTGATTTTCCTATTTTTTAACTACAGTTTTTGGTTTTAAACAATATTTTTAATACTAAAGCGTAAGTTTACTAACGATACATGTACACAAAGTAAAACTCAGAAATTTACATTTAGAAAACTCTGTGAAAAAATACTTGTGTTCTGAATATTCTGCTTTGAATTTTTTAGTTGTTGCTAAAACATGTAGGCCTAACCGTAGGCCTAACCATTGTGTTTTGCCCCATCTGGAAAAATTTCTGCGGGCGCCCATGAGGGGTCGTCCATAAAGTATGTCACGCTATTTTTGACCATTTTTGACCCCCCCTCCCCCCTGTCACAAACTGTCACAAATCTCGGACCCCCCCTAAAGTACGTCACACTTTCGAACAAAATTTTTCAAAACAGAACCATTTACCTAACCCTCTAAACCCTAGGATACTATCTCTAATCCCTCCGATAGTGACGTGTGTCCCTAAACGCTTTGATAGTGACGGGAAATCAACTTTTATCCCGCCTGGCTGGGTTTTAGACATGCCTGGCCGGGCCGGGTCGGATTTTAGGTACTAAGAACAAAAAAATATAAAGAATTTAAAAAATAAATTGTGACGTCACACATGGCCTGACCCCCCTCCCCCTGTCACAAACTGTCACACTTTCTTACACCCCCTCCCCCCCCTGGAGCGTGACATACTTTATGGACGGCCCCTGACTGTCTGATCTAATCAAGTGGGTACATGACTTACATGCAACCGCTAACATAACCAATAAAGTTTTTCATCCATTGTGTGAAGTGTGATTTTTTTACAAACGGGAGTGAGTGGTATTAGTCTTTCTGATTCAGATAGCACTTGAAACTGCATGGACACTTTTCTCGGTCAATTTACGACATTCTTACTCAAGGATTTCCCACTTTGTCATTAACCAAGAGTAATTACTAAAGTACTACTTTTACTAAAGTAGGCCTACTACTTTCTCTGGAGGAGTAATTCGTCTGTCTAATGAATCTCTATATAGAATAGATCTTCCAATCGACAGATCTAGGCCAGAGCAGCGTTGCCACTCCTTGAGTTATTTCACAAGATCTTGGGCTTTTCAATCCGAACTTGGGAAATGGGCTTTTTTCGGGAAGAACTTGGGTTTTTTGCTTGGGTCATTTTCGACGGAAGAAACCGGAAAATTTTGGACATTTTCGGGCAATTTTGGACATTTTCGAACGATTTGTGACGGATGACTAAATAGAAACAAAGGTCATCAGAAATTTCGGACGGAAAGTTGTGAACATTTTCGAAAGATTTGAGATTTTCGGACGGGAAATTCAGAAAGTTCTGAACATTTTTGAAAGATTTACCGAACTTGGGTTTTCTTGGGTTTTTTGGCCCTCCAACCAGGGTTTTTCATTTTTTAGAGTGGCAACGTTGGGTCAGAGAGGTTTTAGCATGCGTGCATATACAGTGTACATACAGACGATTGGAACCTGTTTCGATGTAGAATCAAGTATACGGGTCGGGCGGCAGTATTCGATTGGGAGTGCAAAATTAATGACGTCAAGATTTGAAATATTTTCGAATCCTGAACCCATGACAACGTTCACGCACGCTTTGTTGTAAACTAATTGTTTGAACCGTTAATTTCGCGTGACTTATTTTTGTTAAATTGCTGAGAGCAGTGTGACATTAGACGACACGATTAACTCTCTAGCAGCTGCTGCGACTGCCGCAATCCAGCATCCAGGGGGGGGGGTCCCGTAGCTCAGTGGTGAGAGCGCTGGTCGTTAAACTGAGAGTCATCCGCGCGACCCGGGTTCAAGCCTCACACAGGGCAAAAATTTATTTGAATTTTCTGTTAGCTGCCATTGGCGCTTTGCTGTTGTGTTGCTTGACTCGGGTTCTGCTAAAAATAAAGATAGCCCCTCCCACTTCTGGCTTGGCCGACCAGAAGTGATCCAGTACTTAGGCTATTAGTTAAGTTACCGAACCCACTGTTGTAAGACCGACCTGCGTGTCGTGCTACAGTGGGCCGTATTTCGTATAACATGTACTTGTAATCATTCTGCGGTGTGTCAGATTGAAGCATTAAAGAAGATATTATTATTATTATTATTATTATTATTATTATTATTATTATTATTATTATTATTATTATTATTATTATTTTTATTATTATTATTATATCAAAATGGCCAACGAGCTGAGCGTATATATATTATATAAACCATATTATATAAACCCTCCACCTTTATCATGGTTTGAGACAGGCACCTACTACCCATGGGTCGCCTGTGGCGGAGTAATAATAACCTAATAATAATAATAATAATAATAATAATAGTAGTAGTAGTAGTAGTAGTAGTAGTAGTAGTAGTAGTAGTAGTAGTAGTAGTAGAAGTAGTAGTAGTAGTAGTAGTAGTAGTAGTAGTAGTAGTAGTAGTAGTAGTAGTAGTAGTAGTAGTAGTAGTAGTGGTAGTAGTAGTAGTAGTAGTAGTAGTAGTAGTAGTAGTAGTAGTAGTAGTAGTAGTAGTAGTAGTAGTAGTAGTAGTAGTAGTAGTAGTAGTAGTAGTAGTAGTAGTAGTAGTAGTAATAATAATAATAATAATAATAATGACAATAATAATAACAATTATAATAATGATAATAATAATTCTAAGCAAGCAATCTTAAAAGGATGAGTTCTAAATGAGCAATCGTCTTCATCTTCGGTGACAGTTGTGAACCCATTACAAGAAGAGTAGAGATTGATTGGCAATATGGAGTTAGAAATATATTAATATAATTATGAAGGGAGGGTGTTTGTCTTGGCCTTAAAGAAAAGGCAGTGCCATGTTAACCTAACACTACAGTCAGGCCAAAGCTATAGTTATCGAAGGTGACTCGTGTTGCTTTGGACAATGAAAACATACTTATAAACCTCTTCTTTCTTCTTCTTATTTTCCTTCAGGCTTGAATTAATTCCTCTCTACGGAGGGGTCAGCCACTTGGATCCTCCTCTTCCACTTTCCACTGTCTTTGGTGTCTTCATTTTTCAGTTTGAGATGTTTCATGTCCTCCCGTATCGCATCCTCCCATCTCTTCTTTTGTCGTCACCGACTGCGTCGTCCATAGACATCTGCCTTCATGATTCTTTTAAGGCAGCTGTCTTCCTCTCTTCTCATCACATGACTTATAAACCTCGCAGGGGTAATTATCCTAAATCAAGAACCGAAGTTCCTTTGGGAGTTCGGATGTAACCCATAGGCTACGAAGCGATTCAGTGACGTCAGTGAAATTCTTGTTTTGTAGGTGAACTGAAGATCCAGTGTTCGATCGAGTGGGGCGATGGAATCACTTACACCATCAACATAGGCGAAGAAGTCCAATTGCCTTCGGTCAATGGCGGGTACTGCCACCACTGCACATGCGATGGATCCGGAATGAGTTGCGCGGAGCAATACAGGTTAGGTTGAATAGTTGAAAGGACGTACGGGGTGGGGGGAATGGACGACGAAATATTGAAGGGTTGGTGGACGGAATGACGGAAGGAATGATGGAAGCAGATGAGTACAACGGAACACAGGGAAACGGGAAGAAAGGGATGAAGGAAGAAAGGATGGAATGAAAGAAACCTACACTGTCGACGTAGGCAAAGGCGTCCGACTGCCATCTGTTGACGGTGGGTCCTGCTACGACTGCGGATGCGACATATCTTGAATGGGTTGCCACCAGCTATGCGAGTAAGCTTTCATTGACGTATGCGGGCTGAGGGATGGGGAAATATCAATAAGTGGATGGACGGAATGAGGGAAGGAATGCCGGAAGCAAACAAGAGGAAGGATGATGGAGGGAAGAATGTGCCAAACGATTATTTACGAAGGAATAAAAGCAACAGTTGTTATGAGTTAATCTTCCAAAGTTCATTCTACGAATCACTCAACTGCGTTTGCAATTGTCAACTATTCTAATCAGTCACTCAATTGGATTAAATTAATTCACTGACTGGCTGATTTTACTAATGTAGGCTACTGTCAATCAGTCTGTCAGTCAATTAGTCGGCCAATTCGCCTGTTCATTGTTGGTTTGACTTTTCAAAATTAGTGTCTTTGTTTTAAGTCTACAGTTAACGACATAGCTTTGCTTCATGACTTTTTAGAGAGTCTCCTGGCTGTCCTGGTTTAAAATTCAAAAGCGATGGCAAAGGAGGCTTTTATGCCGTCGGTAAGTGACTACAGTCAGCACAACTGTCAAGACGACCTGCTCAGCATCTTCAGCGATCGTCAGGAATTCCTTTTTCTGGAGAACGTGAAGATGTTTCGTCTTCGCAATCATTGTTGCCGTAACAACCACTATTTCTGACTACAATAATATTAATTTTCTCAAACAAAGAAATTCTTTGAAAAGCTAGCGATCTAGATGCATTGAAGTGGAAGACACATTTGCTTCAGCTAAAGAAATTTGTTGCCATTCGTTTTGAGTTATAAGTTACGTTTAACATAAAAGCTATTGAAATAACAGTCATAATTACTAATTAGGCCAATGTCCCTCTGGCCTCTCAGTCTTAGTTCAATTAAACGTAGGCGTAGACTCGATTACACTTCCAAGTTATATGATACCTGGTAGCTAATAACTCTGGTATTTTATAGACCATATATTCACTTTTTACTTTACGCAAATCTGTCTTAGATTGTACTGTGTAGGCTCCTTATATGCACACAATAGAACTGTATGACCAGTGGCGTAGCAAGGTCTTGGGGGGCCCCTGTGCAGAGCTTAGGTAGTGGGCCCTTAAATGCTTGAAACCCCATTCGATTTCAAACAACAAAGCTGTGCAAAACACCTGGTTCCTTTACGAAATTTGCATACTTAACACCGAAGTTAAATGAAAATAAACTAGCCACATTTTAAAAAATTATTTTAACAAATTTATCTAATGAAAAATATTCTTCTTCATACCAGCAGAGAAAAATTGAACTAGAGTACCATACAAAGGTAATCACAAAAATTGCTTCATCTCCTGAAAGTATTAGCCTAATCATCAATCACACATAGGCCCTACTTAATTAATCTCCAAGCTGTTGGGTTTGTTGATTAAAAGAGCGGAAAATGTAACGAATTTGGCAAGTGTGAAATGACTCAATCAAGTCAATCAAGTCCATAGGCGTACGAGGCGGGGGTCCAGGGGGGGGCAAGTGCCCCCCCAAATTTCGGGCAAATGTGCTTTTCGGGCAAAAGAGGCTTGGACGGGCCCAAAAATTTCGGAGATTTTTTCGGGCAAAACAGGTACGGGAGGGATTTTTCGGGCACGCAGGGGTAAAAAAGGTCGCAAGATTCTAGAATTTTGGGCGAATGACTAAAAAAAAGGTCCTCAGATTTTTCGGACGGGAAATTGTAAGAATTTTGGGCGGATGACTAAAAAAAAAAAAAGGTCGTCAGATTTTTCGGGCAAAAAATTTTTTTTTTTGCCCCCCCACTGCCGAAATGTCCCGTACGCCTATGATCAAGTCTACGGCTAACCTAAATCCGAAATGCTAAAATGCTCGTTTGCGCGCCTTCTCTTGTGCAAAAAATTCCACCACTTTTGAGGTGTCAAACCTGAATCCACGGGTGATGTAACACTTCTATCGTAGCCTCTGAAGTTCGAGACATATTCGGCTCAGTGTCAATATCCATGTCAACCACCATCTCTGCACTGATGAAACCGGACTTCGATTCTGCCCCCATGTCTGATGTAGTCATCGGTGCAAGCCCGCTCTCCTCAGGCATCATAAATAGGCCTACTGAATTATTTTTGCATTTTGACGGTCTTCATTACCCGTTCTTCTCGTGCTTGTCGCTTAGCAGCGCCACTTAAATAAGACTTAGGCATAACTTGGGGACAAAAAGAGTGCCGTACGAGAGTTAAAAAATATACAATTTCCAGGTAAATAGGCTATGCAGTTATCTTTTATTATTTCACATTTTTATTACAAAGATAATAAATTTTAAACGCGTCTGCGTAGACCAGTGGTTTTCAACCTTTTTCTAGTGGCGGAACCTTTCTCAAAGCACTATTTGCCCGCGGAACCCTGCGTGTTTCACCCGACCAGTATTTCAAGAAATAACTAGCAAATGCTTAGCCTACAGTTGCAACTTGTAAAATTTAGTAATATTTGAATTAAATGTACGTTACTTGCACTTCTGGTGCAGTCTATAGTATAACATTGCAAATACGTGCTTTAGAATTCTAGAAGTGTTGGTCCAGTGCACAAAAGACTGTCAGAGAACAACTGCATTAGGCTAATTATTTACTGTTCTATTTTGCCAATTGTTGGCGAAATAGAACAGTAAATAATTAGCCTAATGCAGTTAATAATTATTATCCATCCATCTGACAGATAAATAGAATATTGAAACATGAAAATTATGCTTTATTCTAGATCAGCTTAATGGGCAAATTGTGTAAAAGAATCCGTTTTCAAGTTTACTTCAATTTTTTTTGCTTTTTTTAAGTTTTGGATGCATCGTAGAGAGACACATAGGCAGATGTATAATGATTCATATTCAACAGTAAAGAATCGCTTGTGGCTCAACTGTTATGAGTGTGGTGAGTGACACGAGGGTGACGAGGTTATAGTGGGGCCGAGGGACTTCAGCTTATTTGGGGAGTTCAGCTTCGTTTGCCGGCTACGTCCCTGCATAGACATAGCTCTATGGTCGTTCGGCCATGTTGGTCGAACGATCGTGCCTCTCTGTTATTATGGCAGATTTTTACGTCTGTGGCTTAACTCGCTCGTTTTTGTTCGGGTTTTCTGATGTTTACCGATGTCGAGTCTCGAGTTTCTGACTTTTCTTCATCTGTGTCGTAAGCGTTTGGACGGGATATTGATTATAAATTTTGACGTTCAACTCTCGCCATGCGGTTCCTCTCTGGACTAGTCCATTGCGCTCAACATCAAGGGGTCCCAGGTTTGTCATTATTGGAGCGTTATTATCGATGGCCGAACGTTTGCTCACATGAATGGGAAAAGAAAGGATCTGCACTTTTATTAACAACAACCGAAGACCGTACCGTAGTAGCGCCACGTTTCCAGCGTTGTGCTACCCGTCGCTGCTCTTCGGACTTATGCATCTCGACCCTGTAAACACTGAAATTACTGTTCAACTTCCATCATCGGCACGAGAAACTGTCAGCTGAACTCTTCGTGTAGCCAACGTGTAGGAGTTCGACGATGGTGACTTGGCGGAGTTTTGCCTAAGAATAACTCTGTCGTTGTGACATTACCATCAGTAGGCTAGAGCTATGAGTGGGCGCCGTTGATGGCTGCCATATTTGTCCTGTATTTGTTTTTTATGTATTGTGTTTTTTGTATGCTTGTAAATCAGAGTGCGTTTGCAGCTGATACATTAAAGAATATACTTACTTACTTACTTACTTATCTGAAAAGTGATCTATCACAATAAGCACACATCTCATTCTTGTTTCACACATCTAGTGTGATTTTCCGAGAAGCAAATAGCGAATATAGGGTCATGATTTACCGTAGGTCTGTCGGTTAAGGATTCTACAGATTGTGATATGCTTAAAGCTCAGCAAAAATTCGAGTATCCGCTGCTTCTGGATGAAAAATTTAACCGCTGGCTTTCAAAATGAACTGATCAAAAGAAGAAAAAAACCAAACAAGCCATTGGCCTCAGCACATTCTATTCTTTCAGAACAGATACTGAGCGTCCAGAACCAATTATGAAAGTGCTTTGTTTGTCCGACTGGACAGATGGAAACGAAGGCAATCTATAAGCCTACACATAGATTCCCATGTGATAAACGTGCCTTCCGAATAACGAGTATACTATAGGTCTATATAATGAACGGCATAATTATAGAGAACAACAATACATATAGGCCCTACATTATAATGTTATTTTAAGTAAGAATGACTGAAGACTGGGAACGAATCTACTCATTGTCCGCAAGGTTCTGTCCTCGGGCCCCTCTTGTTCATCCTCTACACCACTCCACTCAGTTCACTCATAAAAGCATCCACAGTCGACCATCATCTATATGCTGACGACACCCAATTATTCATCTCTTTCTCTCCAAGCAGCTTCTCTGACTCCATAAATAATCTTCTCTCTGTGGTCACCCAAATCACCTCTTGGATGACCTCAAATCTCCTCTGCCTTAACCCCTCCAAGACAGAATTTATACTAATTGGCCTCAGAGAGCAACTCAAGAAAATTCCTGATCCCTCTATTTCCTTCAACAATGACTCTTCTTCCAACCACACTTTCTCCGCAAATTCTCCTGTCCGAAACCTAGGTGTAATCTTTGACCAGCATCTTAGCTTCTCCGACCACATAACCCAACTTTCCCGCACTTGTTTCATGCACATACGAGATCTCCGCAGAATCCGACCTATGCTTGACTTTAAAACTGCATCCACAATAGCCACATCCATAGTTCATGCGAAACTTGATTACTGCAACTCTCTCTTCCTAAACATTGATATAACCCAAATTAACCGCCTCCAAGCTATCCAGAATGCCCTCGCCCGTGCAGTGACGAAAACTCCCAAACGTCACCACATCACTCCTGTCCTGAAATCACTTCACTGGCTCAAAATACCTGAACGCATCGAATACAAAGTCCTCTCACTCACTTACAATACACTTCAATCATCCCAGCCGTTCTACCTTCGTCAGTTGTTCACCATCCAGCCACCTCGTTCAACACGCTCCTCATCCTCCATTACACTGCTTCGCCCTCCCATCACTTCATCACTGAAATTCGCAAACCGCTCCATAGCCATTGCCGTTCCACCTCTCTGGAACAAACTTCCGCCAGCACTTCGGCAAACTTCCGACCCATCATACGAACTCACCAAAACTCCACCTCTCGCTATCTCCCCACAGGTCTTTCACTCAAAACTGAAAACATTGCTCTTTCAAAAATCCTATCCTGATTCTTCTTCTCCTTACATCCCCCGCCACTTCAACTCTAAACATCACCCACCTTAGCCGTCCATCTATCTGCCTGCCTGACTCTCCGGACTTGACCCGCTGCCTATCGATTTTGTTTTGATTGAGCGCCTGTGAATAAGCTGGTTCCCGCGACTTGGCTTTTGTGGGCGCTGTAGAAGTTTCGAGATTACGATTACGATTACGATTGTCAATATTTTTGTGATTTCAGTTGGTGCCATAAAAATTTATATCAATTTATATCAAACCGACGCCCGCGGAACCCTTGGGTTTCGCGGAACCCCGGTTGAAAATCACTGGCGTAGACCATGACATAATTATGTTTATACGTCAGTACAACTACTTCCGGCCAAAGACTGCAAAGAGTAAAGATATTTTTAATAAGGTGGCCTAATCATGGACATTCCGGCTGAAACCCAAAAAATTACTGGGTGTGTCCGCTGTACAAACCTGTAGATGTAGGTTTGAATACATTCTAAATATCCTTAAAGTAAAAAATTGACTCTTAACCCGGGGGGCCCCTGACAGCCGGGGGCCCTCGTGCACTGCACAGGTTGCACGCCCTATTGCTACGCCACTGTGTATGACAGTGTAAGCCATTGTATTATTGCTCAACATTTGCTTTGCTTCAATGTAAAATTCAAATCTTTGTTAACTAATTATACTTTGCCCAGCTTCGGCATTTGTGACAGAGTGACCAGTCCTCTCCCTCGCCATCTAACGATTCGATTGACAATGTACAGTGCGACTTTCTAATGAGTTGTTTCTTGCTACAACTATTATTATGATAATATAGGGTGTCTCGATAGGTCGAGAACGATTTTGAATGCAGACAAATATATGTTTTACACAATATAATGTGGAAAGCTGTATACTGGCGGATAGGTTGGGCAAATGAGAATCCTACGCAAAAAATTAGATCACTGGCTCACTTATTCAAATTTTAGCGCCAATATCCGTGACGTCATCAAATTCGCGCCAAGTAAACGTCCAGTTAGGCCGAAAACAGTAGGCTATTGTACGACCATCATTGTTAATCCACACCTAATTAATTAATACAAATTATCATTTGACATTTAATAATGTTTCTTTTACTCTTTATTACAGCCTTAAGCGAATTAAATTTTTCAGAGTTGTCAGAGGTATCAATGTCCATGCCTTACGAAACCGACGTTTTAAGGTGTTCAATGTGTGGGGTTCGGGATCAGCATAAACAAAAATATCAATGGATACATCTCACCGGGGGACTGGCCGCCTAAATCGCCGGATTTGTCACCAATAGAAAATGTTTTGAGTATTATGGCGGCAACTGTTTATGCCGATCCCAAACCCCAGACATTGAACACCTTAAACGTCGGCTCCCTAAGGCATGGACATCGATACCTCTGACAACTCTGAAAAATTTAATTGGCTCGATGCCTAATCGACTTGAGGCTGTAATAAAGAGTAAAGGAAACATTATTAAATACTAAATGATAATTTGTATTAATTAATTAATTATGTGTGGATTAACATTGATGGTCGTACAATACTGTTTTCGGCCTAACTGGACGTTTACCAGCGTTGCACTCTAAAAAAACTAAACAAACAAGATGGAGAGTAAAAAAATCAAGAAAACCAAGAATACCCAAGTTGAGCAAATCTTTCGAAAATGATGATGATGATGATATTCGTTTAATTCAAAAGCATGACAAATCGAGGTGACAAACCGCACCAGGTTACAGGTCAGAAATGTAAAATAATACACAGAAGTAATAATAAAGATTAGTAATAATAATGTAATAAAATTGCGTAGCCATGATCTGGCACTCAACCTTCAAGTTGTTGTTGTTAAAATACAGTTGATGTTGAATTACTGTCATTGAATCAGGATTAGCCAAAAACGGCCTGTCAGTTATTAACAGCTACTATATGAGCGCTACTGACGCTCGCTTCACGATGGTGACGTGTACGAAGACTCGCCAGTTCAATTGGTAGGTCTAGCGGCTCTAGCCGTTGCTACAAAGTCTATACATTCGAATTATAAAGTGCCCGATAAAACTGCAGTCATGATTTAACAGAATTGTTGATAGAGTCTATCTTTATAGTCCATTTCTGATGGCTTGCGGAAGAAGTGCGTGAAATTCGGATCCGGACAAAATGCCAAGAATTTTCCGAAAATTTCCAAAATTTGACGACGAATTTCCCGTCCGAAAAATCTGATGACTTTTTTAGTCATCCGGCACATATATCTTCCGAAAAAGCCCACAATTCCCCGAAAATGTCAAAACATGCCCGAAAATGTAAAAAACCGGTTCCATGACACTTAATCCCGCGACACTTAATACCGCGACAGTTAGTACCGGACACTTAATCCCGCGACACTTTATCCCGCGGTCAATTAATCCCGCGACAGTTAATCCCGGCGACATTTAATCCCGGCGACATTTGAACCCCGAAAAGTGCTGGCTAACGCAGGCGGCAGGTGTTGGAAGGACACCATTGGGCGAAAGAGGCCAAATAGTCCCTAGGGCTCGATCTTCCACAGTGCTACATAGAAGCTTTGCTATGGTTAGTCCGTCTTTCTGGAATAAGTTACCTATTAGTCTTCGCAATGAACTTCTTTGTATTTCTTTGCCCCTTTTCCGCAAGCGTTTGAAAACCATTCTCTTTGATTGTGGTTAGGTGTCAGGTCGGGAGCGCCTCTGAGGAGTTCTCTTGTAGTGGCGCTATATAAATGTACGATTACAATTACAATTACAATTACAATAGGCCCACCGGCCTCCTTACCCTACCGAGAGAGAACTGGTCACCACTCGGCAAAGAGACCAAGAAACCGCATGAAAACAAGCAGAGGGAGGCAAAGGAAGACCTGGATGGACAACATCAAAGAAGATCTGAGAGAGAAGGGCACCAGCTTGGTCGAGATCGGAGAAATCATCAGAAGCAGAGAAGTTTGGAGGAAATTCATACAGGCCACATCGTCATATCGATGACGGAAGAGAAGATAGAAGAAGAAGACATTTGATCCCGCGACCAATTTATCCCGCGACAGTTAATCCCGGCGACATTTAATCCCGCGACACTTAATACCGGAAAAGTAAAATAACATTTTAGGAATTTAAATTCTATAAAAGCAATATTCAAAGCAATATTCACCACTTCTGAGTGGTTTTCTTGAAGGTGCGCTATATAAATTCTTGAAATGAATGAATGAGTATTGTTCAAAAGAGTTTCGCCTTTGCAGTTAAATATTATAAAACCAGTAAAATTCGATAAAACTGCAGCCAAAATTCGCCTTCATGTCACTTCGCTATCGTAGACTGAACTTAGCAAATCCTGTTTAAAACCCTTTATGATGTATAATTTTATGTAGCCTATAGATGTAGCCTACAACAGAAAACCTGAACACTTTGAACAGTCGTACAATTATTCGTACTCACGTGTGTACAGGTATTAAGTGTCGCGGTATAAAATGTCGTGGGATTAAGTGTCGCCGGGATTAAATGTCGCCGGGATTAAGTGTCGCGGAATTAACTGACGCGGGATTAAATGTCGCCGGGATTAAGTGTCCGGGATTAACTGTCGCGGTATTAAGTGTCGCGGGATTAAATGTCGTGTTACCAAAAAAAACCTTTTCAGTAAAAAAAACAAGAAAAACCCAAGTTCGTCCCAAAAAAAACCAATTTTCCAAGTTCAGATCGAAAAACCAAAGATCTTGTGAAATAGCCCAAGGAGTGGCAACGCTGACGTTTACTTGGCACAAATTTGATGACGTCACGGATATTGGCGCTAAAATTTGAATAAGTGAGCTAGTGATCTAATTTTTTGCGTGAAATTCTCATTTGAACAACCTATCCGCCAGTATACAGCTTTCCACATTATATTGTGCATAACATATATTTGTCTGCATTCAAAATCGTTCTTGACCTATCGAGTCACCCTATATTATATCTGCCTTGTTTTGTGTTGTGCAATGAAAAGTTTGAGACCGATTTGACGACTGTCTAAAACGTAATGAAATATCTCGCTGCACATGTACACACATGCATGCATGCAATATCTTCCTCATGTCTCATTTCCCTCGCATCACCTCTACCTCATCTCACCTATCCCTCACATCACCTCTCCCTCATCTCACCTACCCCTCTCGTCATCTCTCCCTCCCATGCAACTGATGAGCTAACACTTTCTTCGAAACTCTCCAGCTGTTGTTTTGCAATTATCGACCGCCAAAAGTAAATACAGGGATTTGATTTTTAAAAATTCTATATGTCTGCACGCCATGGGCCAAATCCTAATTAATTGTAATTTCCCAAAAATTGTCAGCAAATCGCATGATGTGTCCTTATATATTTGGTGTATATACGCGAGTGACATATATATATATATAAGATAGATTTATATATAAGACCCGATAATTATATAGGGCCTACGAGAAAGAGAGTGAGTGTAGGTAAAACATTGAAAAAATGCATTAATCGAATCCGTTCAGCTGTTACTGCTTTGCTTAACCGTCGCTCGATATCGATCGAAGTCACAGACGAAAACAGAAAATGACGCACTCGTCTAATAGTTATTCATGATCGGATTAAAGCAAATATATATATGTATATATATCTACATGTATATATATCTATATATATACGCACTCGTCTAATAATTATTCATGATCGGATTAAAACAACTATATGTATATATATATATCTATATGTATATATATACGCACTCGTCTAATAACACTGGACAACAAATTTTTGCAAAAGTCATGTTACTGAAATGAAATTAGTCAGTTCTTATCAATTTTTATGTGCTGAACACGAATATGACAGTGAAATTGCTTAATTGGCTCTAGTTTTTTTGTAATCTCAAATGAAGTAATTTTATATCGCACAATGCAATCCAATAGTGATACACTTACGGTTAATGCTTGTAAAAACCAGGTCATAGACTAGTTCTTAGATTTTTTTGCCTGTCTCTTGTACAGCTGTTCGGGAGCATCTCTGCGGAGTGTCCAGCAGTAGTCAGCCAACATTGTAGTAGACCATTTCCCCTGGTACCTTTGCTCCATTGTTGCGATATCTTGATGAAAGCATTCGCCATGTTCGTCACTAACCATACCACAGTTGTCAGGGAAGAAATCCATATGGAAGTGAAGGAAATGCATCTTCAGAAACATATTGCAGCGAAATTTCTGGTACTGCTTGAGCATGTCTTCTACTAGTTCCTTGTAGTTTTATGCCCTAACATTCCCCAGAAAGTCTGTAGACACTAGACGAAAAGCATTCCATGCTTGTTTCGCATCACCCTCCAGCAAGTTGTTGAAGCGGTCATCTTTGAAAAGTTCTCTAATCTGAGGACCCACGAAAACTCCCTCTTTAATATTTTCTTCGCTGAGTCGAGGGAATTTTTCATGCAGGTATCGGAAAGCTGGCGAAGTGCGGTCCATGGCTTTCACGAAGTTCTTCACCAAACCTAGTTTGATGTTAAGTGGTGGTAGTAGGATTTTGTGAGCCTCAACCAGAGCTGGGTGCTTGATATTCTTCTGTCCAACTGCCATGTTTTGTCTGGGAGTCCATTCCTTCCGTACGTAGTGCAACTCTCTTGCCCGACTATCCCACTCACTCAAGAAACACATATATTTTGTATATCCTTGCTGTAGTCCCATTAAAATCGGGATCACTGCACGCTGACGGACCAGGAGAAGAACATGTTGGCTCACCCTTGTCCTCATTAGATGAATCAACGAAAATATATTCTGCTGGAGGTTCTGGAATAGGAAGTCCATCACCATGTATATACTTCGTTTATTCAAGAAAAACTAAGTTGACACACCGCAACTTATTACATGAAACAAAAAAAAGTATTTTAAAGAAGTAAATAGGCTAAAGTAACGATTGTCCGTAGAATTCAGGCTAGAAGCATGCGAAAGATAGATTAATTTCTAGGTCCTAGAGTTAACACTGGAACTGGTCTCAGTGCAGACGGAATGTTTGGGTAGACTATAATTGTCGACTTCTTTTGCTTCGTTATTCCACCGGAAAGAGGAGGAACAAAGCAGAAGTAACAGTCATCTAAGTGGTTGCTTTGCTCTCTCCACACAATGGGAACTGCAAACGGCATTGATGGTCTTTTGCCATTCAACCACTGTGAAAGCTGTGTTGTACATGTAGCACAGCATATATGCGGGGCCCATGGCTTGTCTTGGTCACCAACCTTGCATCCGAAGTAAGCATGATATGCCTTCTTGACTTATTTAGGATATTGTCGCATTTCTACTGCATAAATTTACATGGTGAAACATAAGAAATGAACTATATGAAATATTTTCAAAACGAGAGCCAATAAAAACTTTTTATGGTTATATTCGTGTTCAGCACACCAAGATGCTACACATTAGGGCCTTTTCCAGTCAGTAATGATTTCTATGTTGACCAGTGTAATTATTCATGATCGGATTAAAACAACTATATGTATATATAGCTACATGTCTATATAGCTACATGTCTATATATATATATATATATATATATATATATATATATATATATATATATATATATATATATATATATATTGAGCGCCTCTGATTAGGTACCTTGAAGGGACGCTATATAAATTACGATTGATTGATTGATATATACCTCACACAGATAAATATATATCAGCATTGTGCCCTACTTGTATATGCCTCGGTTGACCCTCTACTGCGCATAGATGACTTTCCCGCTATAACTCGAGCTCGCATCTCACACGGGGCACTATACATAGGCGTACGAAGCGGGAGTCCAGGGTGCAGATGCCCCCAAATTTCGTGCACGTCTGTTTTTCGGGCAAGCAGATCCGGGAAAATAGTTTTAAAAAATAGTATTTTTCACGACATTTCAACCCGATAACTAAAAAAGAGATGTCGTCAACCTTTCACCTGTGAAAAAGAACCTGATGACTAAAAAGGTCGTCAACTTTTTTCTCTGAAAAAGTAGTATTTTCCTGACATTTCAGCCCAACGACACTAAAAAAGGTCGTCAACTTTTTGGGGCCTGGAAAAGGTTGTATTTTCCACGAAATTTCCGGAGGATTTATTTTTTGAGCAGAAATAAAATCTTCGCCCAACCCACACTGCTCAATCTCCCGTAAGCCTTTGGCACTATAGGCTATAACTGTTTCTGTCCCTTGTCTTAAGACTTTTTCTTTTTCAAGGGGTTCCTCGCAATGGATGGAGCAACTGTGATTAGTTACCCTGCGAAAGACGTTTTATCAATCCGCCAATTAAAATATAGAAAATTAAATATAATACACATATGTTTCAATTATGCATTGTCTAACTATAAAACATGTAGGCATAATACAAATGTAAGTATAGTGGGACGCGGTGGTGTAGCGGCGCCTTGTGACCGAAGAGTTGCAGATTCGAATCTACCTCAAGTCACAACGTACATGTATACAGCGACCTTGGACGAGTTACTCACCACAATTGTTTGTGAGGAAAGCAACGGGAAATCACTTCACTTACATGTATCTCATCCCCAGAGGTGTAAAGCCAATGAACCTACCTTCTGGCAGAGAACTCTTCATCATCATCATCATCATCATCATCATCGTCATCGTCGTCGTCGTCGTCGTCGTCGTCGTCAACGTCATCGTCATCATCATTATCATCATCGTTCTTTAAATTTCGTTAAATCCATAAGAGCAAATTAATGTGTTAATATGACGTGATTCCAACTCTAAGCACGTACGCATGTCTGGTCCTATAATAAGTCTTCAAATCGATTGCAAACACCTGGACTTAAGGATGGGTGGTGATCTAACATCGGAGCAATGGGCTATATATATTCTACTTGCCACGTCGTTTGATGTGCAGTTATTGGTTTGTTGCTTCCGACAAAGTCCGTTGTATTCGGGTAAGAATTTTGAATAGAATAGAAATAAATTTGACTGAGTACTGAACGGTCAATTAAAAGTCAACATTATACAGACAAATTGAAATTAAATTTTGTCCAAAGACTATTATCTGTATATATATATATATATATATATATATATATATATATATATATATAATGATTGTTCAGTAGCGGCGCTAGGGGTGGTCGTCAGAAATTTTGGCGACTGAAAACGGGAAATTTTCTCTCTCAGATTCAGTCCCTCAAAACTGAAATCCTGGCGCCGCCACTGTAATCGTTTATTGGACATTCCGGTTGATAGACCGCAGCCTCGCAACCGGTTAGAGTGTACATGAAATAAGTCACAAGAACACAAATCACAGACGACATAGCCTAAGTGTTAACTAGTAACAGAACAGACAGCCTGCAATATCTTACACTGCATTCACAGTAATTACGGAAATTGCGATATTTTCGCTATTATCTCGCACTTGATCAGATGTAGTCACACGCCGGTGTCACGAAACGGAGTGTCCCCCCTGAAAGCTATCCGGGGGGATGAATTAATCTATCCCCCCGGATGGAATTAACCGGTCTATACTATCCGGGGGGATAAACCATTCTATCCCCTTTTTTAAAAAAATGAACATAATAAAAAAATTATGCTGTAACCAAAATTTAAAGTGACTCTAATTGTTTTAAGTGTCCTAAGCAATGCTCAGATAAAGGCAACTCGAATTTATTTAGTAACTCTGAGTGTTTTTAGGTGTTTTAAATGCTTTAAGACAGTGCTCTAAAAAATAGGGCAAAACAAATTATCTAGTATGAATAAACGTACATGTTTGTGTCATTATTCAAAACAAAGCAGACGAAAATTAATTTGCAAAAGAAAATACACGCGGAAGCGGTTTTTCGACTTTCTTTAATTTGGGGGGGATACAATTAATACGGGGGATACTCTATTTCGTGACACCGGCCTATATTTAGGTACTCATAACTGGTCTTTATGCGACTAATCAAAGTTTCTGCTACTTAGCTTTAGAGTAGGCCTAAAACGTTTCTAGCAAACCATTGATGTAAATTGAGCACTGGCGCACACGCACATCAACACGCACACGAATTCAATGTAAGGACAGCTACTATAATACAAAGATATCTTACACTAGCTCATAACGGGGTGTTTTTTATGTTTCTGTCGCACAGCTGATTAATCAACTCTGCAGAGACAAAATAGAAAAATGAAGGTCGCAGCAGCTGTCGGTATCTTTTGCCTCATCGTTACCATCGTCAACGGTGCCACTTTTTTCGATGACACAGGACTCAGCAAAGACGATGACGGTGAACATTCCAGTCTACGTTTAAGAACATGTATACCGTGCGATATAATAAAGTGGATACATGATTTGCATATATTATGTATGTATGTATGTATGTATGTATGTATGTATGTATGTATGTATGTATGTATGTATGTATGTATGCATGTATGTATGTATGTAAGTATGTATGTATGTATGCATGCATGTATGTATGTATGTATGTATGTATGTATGTATGTATGTATGTATGTATGTATGCATGTACGACGTTGTACGTATGAATGTATGTATGCATGTATGTCGCTATACCACAATCCTTAAAAGCAACTAATCTGTAATGCAGTGTCAATTATTGTAGAACTCCATGGGTGTTAGAAGTTGGGATTACTGGTTCAGGTCATAATATACCCGAATATACTTTAGAAACTTTCAGTCGCTTGACCATAATCTTGCTCAAGCAGAGCTTATTATTCGCATAGATAGCACTGATGGTTTATGCAAATAACACTGACATATAGTATTATAGTGGGCCTATTTCAAGTGCTCATTATATTATTCTGAAATTAGTTAGTGGTGGTCAAAATCTTGGTGATATTACTTGTACATGCAGTATTCTTAATTAGCATCAAACTTAACTACCAACTGAACAGACAGCCTGCAATACACTAATAGACAACAATAAGAGCAGTTTCGAATCTGTTCAAGTTAAATTAGTTTGCCAAGTTCACTACCGTGCAGGCATAGATGTCTGCCGTCATCTAGGCTATGCTAACCGCGAGACTTTGATTAAACTTTTTCATAACTTAAATTTGAAGATATTAGAAAAAGGCTATATTCGAGTGCTGATGGAAAGATTTCATAGGAATTAACACTAGCTTACCAAGAAATACAAAAATTATTAGAAGTGCTGTTAAAAGGTGACAAATAAAAACGAAATAGGCCTATGCAAGAAGCTGAGCACCGAGAGTTAAAAATGTTGATTCGTTTAAGTAGGCCTATAGTCTTCTATAGTGATCTAAGAATATTGCCAGTAATATATCCCTAGGCATATTAGGCCTATAGCTGGCTAAAATGCAGATGTTTGTTTTAAGATGTAGGCCCTATTACTGTTATTTATATGCAGAATCGTTAGGACTAATAAGAAAAATAATTAAATTAATAATAATGATAATAATATTAAATTAATATCATCGTATTTGCTATTGCGTGCTTTTGCTTTTGGCCTCCGCGGGGCCCCCTTGTTGCGCGGGGCCCTAGGCAAGTGCCTCGCGTGCCTATGCGTTAAAACGACTCTGCTGGCAATTGCTCATGCGCTTAATTAAACACAGCTGTCGCACGTGAGGTCACATGATGTAGGTCACGTGGGTGAGGTAGAACTCTTGCTTTGTCCTCTTCTGACCCAATTCCAAAAGGCAGCGACATTTGAATTGGCAATAATTTATGGATTAGAATGCGCTAAGATACATTGTAAGAGCGTCTTACAGGTGAGGGAAATGCCATCTTGACCTTAATATCCCCATTGAAGCAGAAAGTTTAGAAGATATCGAAGGAGACTACAAATTGACAGCAGAAACGTTAAAAAGATCGGACAAGATGATCCATAATCAGGTTTGTAGTCTTTTAGTATATCCAAAAATCAGGTTTGTAGTGTACTGGTAAATCCAAAATCAGGTTTGTTGTATATAGTAAGTTCAAAAATCAGGTTTGTAGTTTACTAGTAAATCCAAAAATTAAGTTTGTAGTCTACTAGTAAATCTAAAATCAGGTTTGTAGTATACTAGAAAATCCAAAAATCAGCTTTGTAGTCTACTAGTAAATCCAAAAATCATGTTTGTAGTCTACTTGTAAATCCAAAATCAGGTTTGTAGTCTACTATAGTAAATCCAAAAATCAGGCTTGTATTCACTAAGATGTGTTTAACGTTAAGCAACGAAGCGATTGGTTTGACGTCAGGTAGGGGGAGAGAGAGAGAGGCAGAGAGAGAGAGAGAGAGAGAGAGAGAGAGAGAGAGAGAGAGAGAGAGAGAGAGAGAGAGAGGAGAGAGAGAGAGAACAACAGACAGACAGAAAGAAAGAAGGAGAGAGGAAGAAACGGATAAAGAAAGAAATAAAATCAAATAAAATCATTTTGAAGCAGAAAGTAGAGAGATAGGCTATCGAAGGAGACTACAAACGCAATTGACATGCAGAAACATTACAAAGATCGTATACGATGATAAAAAAAATCAGCTTTGTAGTTTACAACTGAGATGGGTTTAACGTTAAGCAACGAAGAGATGGGTTTGACGTCAGTGTATTTCCTGTTCTGTAGGCAATGTGTTTCAGTGCTCGACCGAGTGGGATGGAGAAATCTACACTGTCGACGTAGGCGAAGGCGTCCGACTGCCATCTATCGACGGCGGGTACTGCGTCGACTGCGAATGCGGCGATTCTGGATTGGGATGCTACGATGTATACGAGTAAGGTTTCATTGATGTACTATGCGGGCCAGTGGCGTAGCTAGCTTTTCGTGGGCCCGTGTGCAGTGGTCCCGCTTGGGCCCCAGCATGTTTGACCATGTAAGGCCGGTGTGACACCGGCATCTCTGCGTTCATGGCGCTACTTAAAATCAAAATTACCAAACTAGTCAATGGCATTTTGCTACTAACACATGCAATACAGCTCACTCATAGAATAAACAGGAATGCTGTAAGAAATTAATCAGACAGCTAAACTAGTGTTACCGTATAGCTGCAGTGATTTCACAATGATTTTAAACCTATGACCTTGCAGGCTAATTTATAGTAGGCCTACTAGTAGTAGTAGTAGGTCTACTTAAGAAAATGTCACATGGCATTAAAGTTTTCTTTCTAGCATTTTGTTTGGCAAATCTGTCAATTACCTACCAATCCTGGTTCATGATCTGCAGTTTGCACATAAAAAACGACACAATGCTTCGTACTATACTTAAAATTGAGTTCTGCCATGCATTGCATAGTCACTGCAGGTATGAAAATAGAGGCAAATGCACGGTTACTTAGGATCGACACCTGCTCAATTTTGTTTTCCCCTGATTTTGGGGTGAGAATTGAGAGAGGTTGAGAGTGGTATTAGAAATTTTGAAAAATAACGGACCCAGGCTATGATCCGTGTGGAGTTTAGGTACGAAAAGGCGAAAGGAAGATTTAACAATGTGGCCCAAAGAAAGACAATTCCTCTCCGCCCCCAGCAATTCTCACTCTGGTTGAGTGAGATGTCAGGTCACTATCGTTACCTATCCAGCGCAGACTACCGGAATGCTTGACCAATGGCCATGTCTGTGACAAGTTTGAAGATTCTGCAGCGAATCATTTAATTACATTACACTAACATGCCAGACAGACCGTCACAGACGGACATAACATCACACATAGCCTATCCTAAACGATAGCATAGTAGGAACACTCTTGCCAAATGCGTCGAAAGACAATAAACGAATTGAAAATCTTATGCCGGAATGAGTCGCTTCATGTTCTAACTGTATTTCCTCTCTATTTAGACTTTGGTATCGTTCACACACTTACGTCACTTGGTAATTTAGATGAGGCAAAAAATAAGTTAACATAGACGTTCAGTAGTTTGCCGTGTTGGCAGGCGTCAGTAAAGTAGGCCTGACGAAGTAGGCCATAATGCAAATGCGTTCACAAAAACTAGGCTACATCTGTCACAAAATAATGTGAATTATTAATTCGGATAGATTACAAATTTAGCAATCTGTGTGGGCCCCTGGAGGTCGTGGGCCCGTGTGCTTTGCACACATTGCACACATGGTAGCTACGCCACTGATGCGAGCGGAGGGATGGGGAAATATTAAGAAGTGGATGGATCATGGACGGAATTATGGAAGGAATGGAGAGACAGAGACAGATAGAGAGTGTGAGAGAGAGTGAAAGAGAGAGAGAGAGAGACAGACAGACAGACAGTGAGATAGAGGAAGAAACAGATAAAGGAAGAAATGATGAAGGAGTAGACAGACGAACAGACGAGAGGAAGGATGGATGGAAGAAAGAATGTGCGATTGTTGACGAAGGAATAAAAACAATAAATTTTGTTATGAATAATTCTTCCAAAGTTCATTCTACGAATCGCTCAACATGTTTGTAATTGTCAACTATTCTAATCAGTCACTCAGTTAGATTAAACTAATTCACTGACTCTCTTTATTAAGTAGGTTACTGAAAGTCAGTCAGCCAATTAGTCGTCGGTTTGTCTTCTTAAAATTAATGTCTTTGTTTTAAGTCTGCAGTCAACGACATAGCTTTGCTTCATGACTTTTTAGAGAGTCTTCTGACTGTCCTGGTTTACAATACCAAACCGATGAGGACGGAAATATTTATGCCGTCGGTAAGTGATTATAGTCAGCACATCAAGACGACCTGCTCAGCATCGTCAGCGATCGTCAGGAATTCCTTTTTCTGAAGAACGTGAAGACGTTTCGTCTTCACAATCATTGTTACCATAACAATTACTTTTTCGGACTACAGTTATAATAAATATATTATACTATGAAATTCTTTGAAAGGTCAATTAACGATCTAACCGCATTAAAGTGGAAGACGCATTTGCTTCAGCTAAAGAAATTTGTTGCCATTCGTTTTGAGTTATAAGTTACGTTTAACATAAAACCTATTGAAATGAAGTCATAATTAGGCCAATGTCCCTCTGGCCTCTCAATCTAAGTCCAATGAGATGCAAGGCGCACACTCCGATTACACTTCCATGTTATATATTATAATAGCTCTGGTATTTTTAGACTAAACATTCACTTTTTACTTTACGCAAACCTTTCTTAGAGGGTGCTGTCTAGTTCTCCTTGTATGAACAGAATAGAACTGTTGGGCAATGGGCACTCACCGTCGGCCAATATCAATCTATATAAATAAAAATGTAAAACGTTACCTTTCGACAAGAAGGATCTCGGAAAGTTATAGATCGATTGTTTTCAAAATTTTCGCAAAACGTTCCATTCGAACATAAGCGGGTTTGTATAATGCCTTTTGGGAAAAAGCGCAATCTCTACGACCAAAAAAACACAACTTTTAATTCCATTCGATATAGGTCTACGTCGATGGAGTCGAGCCATATCCGTTTGAATTTTGCCGCATCCGTCCGGCGGCGTCCGCCCATTTTTCGGGCGCGTTTTAAAAGGTGTGTCTTTATTTTTCGGGCGCGTTTTAAAATGTGTGTCTTTATTTTTCGGGCGCGTTTTAAAAGGTGTGTCTTTACAAAATCGTCCATTTGCGGCCGTTTTCCGCGCGTCTTTCTAAAACTCATATTTATAGGGATGGAGGGAGGGGAGGGACGGAGGGGAGGGAGGGGATGAAACGGGAGAGAGGGATGCAGGGAGGGAGAGACGGAGGGGAGACGGAGGGAGGGAGAGACGGAGGGAGAGAGGTAGGGACGGAGGGAGGGGAGGGGAGGGAGACGAGGGAAGGAAGGGGAGGGGAGAAATGGGAGGGGGGACGGGAGGGGAGGGGAGGGGTAAGGGGAGGGAACCTAGGAAGGGAGGGTTGGACAGTCTTTTCAGCCACAGCAACGCGTGGCCGGGTACAGCTAGTTGCTAAATAAAAGGCTTCACTTCAATGCGACTCTGCGTGCGGTCAATTGTTGTTTTCATTTCTATTTTAAAAGTCTCATTCCTTTGTCAATCTCACAGCTTAATATGGTCCAGGAAAATGCCAGCAAATTTAAATGTATAATTATGTGAATTTATTCAGTCCAACCTCGCCTTGTGTGGCAGGGTGACCAGTCCTTACACTCACTGCCTGATCCTCCCTTCGACAGTGCACAATCAATGCACACATTGTCCTAAGCACGGCACTTTCTATAGTGAGTTGCAGCACAACTTGCGGAGTATTTATAGGTGCAGCAATGGAGGCTGATCTCCAGGCCTTGCGTTGTTTGACGCCTGTGTCTTCTTCTTAATATCCATGGGCACGCAGTGCCCGTAGGAGTCCGACGCCACTCTCTGTCTGAGTCTGTCTCGCGCCATGCTGCCCAGCTTCAACCGGTCAGCAGGTCTGCTCCATACCAGTAACATTTTGAAGCAGCTGGACCACCTTGTCTGATTGAAGAAAATATTGGAAGAGAGGCATAAAGGACAACCTGGGTCAATGCCCGTATGTGTCCCATGCTCTCTCATCCAACTCTCTCCGCCGGTATGTCCTGTCCGACCTGTGCATGACGCCTGTGTACTAGTATGTATATAGTGTGAATGGAATAAAAAACGTTATGATAGAACTGACTGCACGTGGACATATATACATGTGCACAGTGACATGCAAAATTGTTCTATTTGGACAAATTTCAGTTTGGTCTCATATATTAGACATATAATTATTAGATCTACATGTATAGGCTACTTTTGCTTCTAGTTGACGTATTTAGCATAAACATCCTGTAATTCAGTTTGAAACTAATAAAAAAATCCTCTCAGATAGCGTATCTTAGGACGCCTATAGATATATAGGTTGAAGATCTTGGTTTTCGGTATTGTGATTTGTGAGTAGAGAGCTGCAGGAAAGAGTTCAAGCGAACACAGGAGAGATGAAGTTGAGTGACGAGAGAAGATGATTATCGAAGTATAATAGAGGAGATCATTTTGACATAGTATAGGGCTTGCATAGCCTACGTCTGCGACCAGAGTGGGTGTAGGACATTAGCCCCCTGGACATTATCCCCCCGGACATGATCCCCCCGGGTATTAGCCCCCCCGGACATATTCCCCCCGGGGTAGGACATTATCCCCCCCAGTCTAAGATATCATTGCCTAAAAATGAAGGGTAATGATATCTTAGACTGGAAGTTCATACGTATATGACGCTAACAAACCTCCGTAGGCCTATACTGACTGTATACGATTCCAACTTGTTCATTAATCTATTGTATTGAATCTAATCTTGAATGGAAATCACGTTAATAGGGCTACGCAGCTTAGACGTAGCTGAACTGATGTTAACAAACCTGTCTTGTAGACACTAAACAAATAGGCCCTCCATACGATTCCCATTCGTTAATTTCAAATCTAAGTCTAGGCCTACTGACACCTTAATTTTGAATGGAAACGACGCTACGGTGGCTTCATGTATACGAACTTACGAAGAAGGCCGTAAAGACAAATAGACGCTGGAAACGACGCTAATAAGGCTACGAAGCTCAGAGGTAGTTAAATTACATTAAGAACTTTCGAAGTCTTATCGGTGACGGCATTATTCTACGATTTGCACATGGGGGGATCATGTCCGAGGGGATAATGTCCTACGAAAAATCGGGGGGGGGAGATATGTCCGGGGGGCTAATGTCCGGGGGGAATCATGTCCGGGGGGATAATGTCCAGGGGCTAATGTCCGTTCCCCGACCAGAGTAGGCTACTGTCAGAGGAAGCACTCATAACTCTTCAAAGTGATGCATTTAAAATCCGTCAACAGCATTTCTCAGAAGAATCACGTGACTGAAACCTTGGCGTTTACAGGAATTATTTGTCATCGGGACACGCATCAATGTCATCATCATTAGGCGTGTATGTCTAATGTAATGCCAGCAAACATTCAGCTTTTACCACGCACTGATTTGTGGGTGCATGTCGCAACTTCTGCTGCGAGAGAGTGTGATCAAATTGGTTTGATGCTGTACAGTAATTGACCATAAAATAGTTAATGGTCTTCAATTATTGATATATCCTACGGATATGGATCATGATTCATGATTATAATCCAGTCGCGCGCTGAGACACACGGGCAGCAAAAAGACACGCCTCACACAGATCCTGGACAAAGAATTATGCCTTTGAACACAGATCAATCGAGTTAGATAGGGACTCCACGGGTCAAGTTCTGCAGCGTGGTCTCGGTTGCAACAATGTCATGACAATTTAATGACGAAATTTATGGTAAGAGAGGCTTTTATAGGCCTACCAATGTGAAACTAGCAAGGTCACTGCCATGCATTCGGTAATACCTTTTAAAGCCCAGGTCGCCCCTTTGATGTCATGCAACTCCCGTGACATCCATTGAGACTGGCTGCAGTTGCTAAGGATATCACTAAATAAATTCACTGAAATATGAGCAGCATTAGGTCATAATTATACGAGAATCGTGCAGTATAGTTTTGGGAGAAAGTTTTCATTTTGCATTTGCATGTCTTTGTGACTGCGTCTGATCGTGACATGATTGTATAGCAGAACCCCTGAGGACCCTCCTCACATCTCCTCTACTTCGACTCGACCCACCCTTGCCTCATTTCTCCCTCCACCAACCTATCCTCACACCATCTCCTCTTCACCTCGACCCTCCTTTTTCTCATTACTCTCTCCACCCACATAATTAATTATATCCTTCACATCAGCACTGCCACCCAACTGATACACTTAAACACGTTCTGCGAAACCATTCGGCTGTTATTTTTTAGCTTTTCGCCCGATATATTTATTACAGTGAAGTGCTAATTATAATTTTCTTCCAATTTTCTGCCCTTTCATGTTCTTTTTATGGCCTAATTTTAGAGATCATTCGAAGCACCACGCATGTGTCCGAATATAATAATAAAATTATTGCAATTGCAATGATACATTGCTAATGCCACAACAGCTGCGACGCTTTCTGCCTCGTGCTCATATTTTGTTCTTGGTGCAAAGTTATAGACACTCAACATGCCTCAATTTTTATTTTTATACTTCGCTGACTAAGACCTTGTATAGCCTACATGTACATATATAGTCAGTTGCCATCATTCCCAAATGCATGGGTAACCCTACATGTCAAAGAGTCTTTATCTCTGTAACGGTCTCTCCCCATGCATTGCTGCATCATACATGTACTGTATTATATCATTTTTATGCACCATGTTATATCATATATAATTGAAGCAACATGAAATACACCGTATTTGCATCAATTTTTTCAAGTGGTTAATGTTATATAGGCGTGCGCAACTGAATAAGCTGATTGCCGAGATAGAACAATGAAGCTTGCAGCAGCTGTTGGTATCTTCTGCCTCTTAGCGATCGTCGTCAACGGTGCGGTCTTCAGAGTTCTCCCGGTCGTCAAAGAAGTCGACGGTAAACATTTCAGTCTACTTATAGGAAGCATATTACCGTCTGATCTTATCAAGTTGGTACATGACTTACATGGTGCCGCTAATATAACCAATAAAGTTTTTCATCCATTGTGTGAAGTGTGATTTTTTAGAAACGGGCGGGAGTGGTAGCCTATTAGTCTGTCTAATTCAGACTGGACTCGAAACTGCATGGACACTTTTCTCGGTCAATTTACGACAATCTTGCTCAAGGATTGCCCACTTTGTCATTAACCAACAGTAATCACTAAAGTACTACTTTTACTAAAGTACTACTTTCTCTGGAGGAGTAATTCGTCTGTCTAATGAATCTCTAGTATAGGTCTTCCAATCGACATACGTAGGCCAGAGAGGTTTTAGCATATGCACACGTGCATATACATAGCCTGCAGAAGATTGGAACCTGTTTCGATGTAGAATCAAAATTAAAACGGGTCGGGCGGCAGTATTCGATTGGGAGTGCAAATGACGTCAAGATTTGAAATATTTTCGAATCCTGAACCCATGACAAAGTTCACGCACGCTTTGTTGTAAACTAATTGTTTGAACCGTTAATTTCGCGTGAATTATTATTGTTAAATTGCTGAGAGCAAAGTGACATTAGACGACACAATTAACTCTTTAGCAGCTGTTGCGACTGCCGCAATTCAACATCAAAATGGCCAACGAGCCTATTATCTCGCGGGCGTATATATATATATATATATACATATATATGATATATAAATATATAGGTGCCAGGTGGGAAATGCAATTATAATAGTATAGAAGTTTTTGAAAAGAAATAAAAAATATGAATCCACTGTTGTCGAGAGGTGCACGTTCAGTTAGAACTATTGGAAACGGTGCTTTTGCATACACCGGCCAACTGAATAGAATTAGCTTTTTATCGCTTTTAAATTAAAGAAAACCTCAACACTTATTTCTTTAAGGTTCGTTACGAGGAGACTTTCCTCTTGCGCGCTTTCGTGCAAGATTCTTTTTTGCGTAGGCGCGATGTAAATGAAGGTGCAATGTTGGGCTTAGAGTTGGACCTTGGTCCTTAGTCCTTTACGTGCAGGACTGTATATCAGGAAACGCGCAGGTTTTGTTTCTGCGTTGTCTCTGTTGATAAAGTTGTTTTACCTGGGTGAGATGCAAGTCCACCGCAAACCCTCCGCTTTTATCATGGTTTGAGACAGGCACTTACTACCCCTGGGGTAGCCTGTGGTGGAATAATAGCTTAATAATGATAATAATAATAATTATAATAATAATAATAATAATAATAATAATAATAATAATAATAATAATAATAATAATAATTCTAAGCAAACAAGCTAAAAGGATAAGTTCTAATTGAACAATCGTCTTCATCTTCGGTGACAGTTATGAGCCCATTACAAGAAGGGTAGAAAGGGAAATGGTAGAAATGGATTGACAATATGGAGTTAGAAATATAGATCTGCTAATATAATTATGATGGAAGGGTGATAGTCTTGGCCTTAATTAAAGAAAAGTCAGTGCCATGTTAACCTAATACGACAGTCAGACCGAAGCTATAGTTATCGAAGGTGACTCGTGTTGCTTTGGTCCGTTGGATAATGAAAACATACTTATAAACCTCGCAGGGATAATTATCCTAAATCAAGGACCGAAGTTCCTTTGGGAGTTCGGATGTAACCCATTGGCTACGAAGCGATTCAATGACGTCAGTGAAATTCTTGTTTTGTAGGTGAACTGAAGATCCAGTGTTCGATCGAGTGGGGCGATGGAATCACGTACACCATCAACATAGGCGAAGAAGTCCAATTGCCCTCTGTCGATGGCGGGTACTGCCACCACTGCACATGCGATGGATCCGGAATGGACTGCGCGCAGCTTTACAGGTCAGGTTGAATAGTTGAAAGGACGTATGGGGGGGATTGGCGACGAAATATCGAAGGGTTGGTGGACGGAATGACGGAAGAAATGATGGAAGCAGGTGGTACGACGGAACACAGGGAAACGGGAAGAAAGGGATGAAGGAAGAAAGTAAGGAATGAAATAAACCTACACTGTCGACGTAGGCAAAGGCGTCCGACTGCCATCTGTTGACGGTGGGTCCTGCAACGACTGCGGATGCAGCATATCTGGAATGGGTTGCCACCAGCTATGCGAGTAAGCTTTCATTGACGTATGCGGGCGGAGGGATGGGGAAATATCAAAAAGTGGATGGACGGAATGAGGGAAGGAATGCCGGAAGCAAACGACAGGAAGAATGTGCGAAACGATTATATATACGAAGGAATAACAACTGTTATGAGTTAATCTTCCAAAGTACATTCTACGAATCACTCAACTGTGTTTGCAATTCTCAACTATTCTAATCAGTCACTCAATTAGATTAAATTAATTCACTGACTGGCTGATTTTACTAATGTAGGCTACTATCAATCAGTCAGTCAGTCAATTAGTCGGCCAATTCGCCTGTTCATCGGTGGTTTGACTTTTCAAAATTAATGTCTTTGTTTTAAGTCTGCAGTTAACGATATAGCTTTGCTTCGTGACTTTTTAGAGAGTCTCCTGGCTGTCCTGGTTTAAAATTCAAAACCGATGAAAACGGACACATTTCTGCCGTCGGTAAGTGATTATACGGTCAGCACAACTGTCAAGACGACCTGCTCAGCATCTTCAGCGATCGTCAGGAATTCCTTTTTCTGAAGAACGTGAAGACGTTTCGTCTTCACAATCATTGTTACCTTAACAACTGCTTTTTCGGACTACAGTTATAATAAATATATTATACTATGAAATTCTTTGAAAGGTTGACGATCTACATGTAACTGCATTAACGTGGAAGACACATTTGCTTCAGCTAGAGAAATTTGTTGCCATACGTTTAACATAAACCTATTGAAATGACACTCATAATTAGGCCAATCACCAATGTCCTTCTGGCCTCTCAGTCTAAGTCCAATGAGGCGCAGGCGTAGACTACGACTACACTTCCAAGTTATATAATTATATATATTACAATAGCTCTGGTATTTTTAGACTATAGATCACTTTTCACTTTACGCAGTAACGCAAACCTTTCTTTGAGGGTACTGTGTTCTGTGTAGTCCTTCTTGTATGCACAGAATAGAACTGTAGGGCAGTCACTGTGACCCATTGTTAATTGCTAAATAAAATGTTTCGCTTCAATGCGACAATGCGTGGGGTTAATTGTTGTTTTAATTTTAAAAGTCTCATTACATTGTCAATCTTACAGCTTAATAAGGTCCAGGAAAATGCCAGTAAATTTAAATGTTGGCGAATGTATTCAGTCCAAACTTGCCATGTGTGACAGGGTGACCAGTCCTTACACTCACCGCCTGATCCTCCCTTCGACAGGTTTCGATCAATGCACACATTTTCTGAAGCACGGCACTTTCTAATGAGTGGCAGTCACAACAACTTGGTGATAAAATTATAGTTGCATCAATGGAGGCTGATCTCTTTGTGCTGTTCAAAATTTGACGCCTGTGTAGTGTGTGTGTATGTATGTGTGTGTGCATGTATGTATGTGTGTGTGTATGTATGTATGTGTGTGTGTGTGTGCGTGTGTGTGTATGGAGTAAAAACGTTATGATAGAACTGGCTGCAGGAGGATATACATGTGCACACATACACCAAAGTTTCTTAAGTAATCGTGAATAGAAAGGCAAATATTAATGTAAGGAACGTTGGAGTGGTCTGGTCGCCAGGCCGCAATATTATTGCTATAGGCCTAACGGTCATAAAATGCACTGCTACAGTACGAATGCATTGATCATTATTTTAAGAACCAAAGCCTATATTATTATTGCCATTGTGATCTGCGTTACATAACTGTCTTTCTCAAGTCCTTACAATGTCTGATGAAATTACGAGTCGCAATAGAAGTAGGGTAAATCAACATTTTGACCGCATTGATTCGTATGATTATGCCGATCCATGCTTCATTGCATATATTAAAATATCGTTTCGGTAAGCTTAAAGGCCAATACTCGAAAGACGCCGCTTATGCATGATGTCGGACGCAATTGTTTCCATTTCAATTAAATCACAATTAGGCATACATCACAGTGCACTGTTGGGTGTGGTGGCGTATTGGGTATGGTCGTCGCATTGCAGCCGAAGGTTTGCAGGTTCGAATCCACTTCAAGTCGCCACGTGGAGACCCTGGGCAGGGTCTCAACTCGCAATTACTCAGCGTTTCGGCTGTAACACCGATGCAGAGTCGGCGTTGTAGTCAGAAGCGCCTCTGGGTAGTGAGCCGGGATGGGCTCTCTAAGAAGCACACATAAAAAACAATGCATCTCAAACTTGGTTAATTATTGGTTAGAGATATTACACCTCATGCATCGTAGGTAAAAGTGAAGTAGTGTGAGCACTCCGCCACCGGTCGAGTTCGGCCAGTGCCAGTCCCAAGTCTCGAAAAGGGAGGAGGGTTTGCCAGATGTGTGTCGATACTCTTGTATTAAAAAGAAACACGAATGATTCACAGGGCCGGATTAAGGCATGTTCGACATGTTCGGCCGAACAGGGGCCCCACACTGTAGGGGGCCCCCCACACATGCAATTTGAATTTTTTATCATTGCTAATTATAATAGTAAACTGAGTTTAAAATATATGAAAAATTGTCAAATTATTAAAAAAAACTAGTGACTTTAGCGTTATGCAACTTTTGCACATGTGGGGCCCATATTGCAGTTTTAATTGCCAGGCAGATTGATCTTAAAATCAGTCAGAAATGCTAGTAAGAGTCTATACTTTTTACCTATTTGAAAATTGTGGGGCCCTTATTGCAATTTTAATTGCCAGGCAGATTGATCTTAAAATCAGTCAGACATGCTAGAGTCTATACTTTTTGCCTATTTAAAAATTGTGGGGGCCCATTATTGCAGTTTTAATTGCCAGGCAGATTGATCTTAAAATCAGTCAGAAATGCCAGTAAGAGTCTATACGTTTTGCCTATTTACATGATTTACATGAGTTATATTGCACGATGTTATATGCTCATATATTGAAGTGAAATTGTGCGACATTTAGACCTAGATCCCATCTATATTTCATAATCATATTATATCATATCTCGTTGCTAGCTGTAATGTGCCAAACAAATTTCTGTCGAGGGCAACGGCCTCTGTTGTCATAGGCCCTCGTCAAATCAGGATCTATCCATCCATCGTTGCTAGGCAATCTATCATTGCGATCGGATCTCCAGCTATAGGCCCTGAACATGTGCTAGATATTGCTGCGAAATAGATGCAAGGTTGCGATAAGGAGAGTAAATGTTAGATCGATGTTAACTGCTATAATTATATTAGCTAAATTTTCTACATGCTGATATGGAGGATAATACAATCAGATGGTCAACCGTTACATTAAATAAACTTCATGTCATTACTCTATACGATATATTAACCAGAAGTGAAGGAGAGGTCAGGCAAGGTGTGGCTGAGGTGAGAGAAAGTGAGTGGCAACCGTTTGTGAATGAGTCAGAGGTGAAGTGAGATAAATTGAGGTGAGTTCGAGTAGAGAGTGAGATGAATGAAGAATGAGATTAATTGAGAGTCAGAGGAGATGAGGGAAATGTGAGGTGAGGATGGATGTCACGCCACTTGAGGTTTTGGTGTGCGCGCATTCGCCGTGCACATGCGTATCATAATATGATGCCCTGCAATTGAAAGTATTTTCAATAGTACTTTATTTGGTTTTTTGGATTATGCTGGACTATCCTCTATCGAATAGACCCGCATCCCTGGCCCTTATGACCAAGGTCATAATATATCGTATAACCAGGAATGCGGGTCTATTCGAATCAAACATTTTGGCCATAGTGTATATTAATATGTGAAAGAACCGAAATGCCCTGAATTCAGTCAGCCATGAAGACGACATTTATGTTAAGCAAAACTTTTTAATGGTCATTCGCAGAGGAGCGAAAAGAGAATCCTACACAATGGATGCCGATGACGTACAGCAATGAGCTATAGAATCAAAGGGATGCATCTATCGCCAAGTTAGCTGTTAGGTATGCTGGAATACGTTGCTGATATCAATCTATAGAAATAATCTATATTGATAGCAGTGATATTATCAGTCAGCATGAACTTTTCAAACCAACTAAGCATTGTCAAGTTACGAGACGATAGTCCAGCATAATCCTAAAAACCAAATAAAGTACTATTGAAAATACTTTCAATTGCAGGGCATCACACTATGATACGCATGTGCACGGCGAATGCGCGCACACCGAAACCTCAAGTGGCGTAATATCCATCCTCACCTCACATTTCCCTCATCTCCTCTGACTCTCAATTAATCTCATTCTTCATTCATGTCACTCTAAACTCGCTCTCACCTCAATTTATCTCACTTCACCTCTAACTCATGCACAACGCTTGTACCTCACCTTTCTCTCACCTCACCCACACCTCGCCTGACCTCTCCCTCATGTCTGGCTGTATCACCTCTCCCTTACCTCACCTATATCTTTCAGTGACTCTCACATCCCCATCTTCCAGATATCGCCTCTCACCTTATAGCTCAATTACCTCAACTTAAATCTCAATCACCGAATTTAATTCCTTTTTCACTTCTCCCTTATTTAACATCTCCATCAACTAGATTCTCCTCAGCTAATACCTGTTCGAAAATCAAATCTTGCTCATCTCTATCATCGAATCACCCTCATCTTATCCATCCATCATCTCTTCTATCCCTCACATCGCCTCTTCCTCACTAACTTATTCCTCTACTCACCTCTCACTCATCTCACCCATCCCACATCTGACACATCCCACACATCCCCTCTCCGTATACCATGCAAACGATGAGTAAACTTTCTTCGAATTCTCTCAACTGTTGTTTTCCAATCATGATCGATTGCCAAATGCAAATACAGAAATGTTATTTTGAATGTATACCTGCCATGTGTAAAAGCCCTGATAAATGGGCCTGTCAATCACATGATGTATCCGTATATATATATATATACGCACACTCTCATATATATAATTATATATATGAGAGTGGAATATAGAAACGTGGAGACGCCATGTTGAGGACTAACTCATCGTCGACCCCGGCCTGACGGAGAAGAGATATGTGCGTATATATATATATATATATATATATATATATATATATATATACACGCGCGTATACTTACTTGCAAATAGTAATTCCACAATACAGAATCGTGCCATAAAATTATATATATATATAAATGGAATGCAAATTATATGATTATATAGGCCTATATATATTTGTTTTAATAATGCATTAGATGACAATAAAAATGTAGGTATGCATAAAAGTATGCGTGCACCTTGCAGACGTGCACTTCATACGAATATAATAATTATATATATATATATATAACTAGCTGGGGTACCCGACGTTGCCCGGGAAATTGAGGATTCTACCCGCTCCCGGCCACAACCCCACCACACCACGCCCCACTCCCCTCCCCCAACCCCTACCCCACAACACCCCACCGCACTCCGACCTCCATCGAGGAAAATTTCCCCTCACCCCACCCCTCTCACTCCCAACCCAACCCTTACCTCCCCACCCCACCCTCTCCACCACCCCACCCCACTCCACCACACCGACCCACCCCTACCCTCACCTCCCCACCCACCATTCTCCACAACACTCCACCGCACTCCAACGTCCACCGGTACGCCACCCGTAAAATTTGGGTTTTGGGACAAATTCCCCCACCCCACCCCTCCCCCACCTCTTCCCCACCCCACCACACTCCAACCTCCACCAGTACGCCACCGCTGAAATTGGGGTTTTCGGGGGAAATTCCACGTCACCGAGCA
>OX457041.1:49790279-49855279 GCA_949752735.1 Lumbricus terrestris
GGTCCGAATTAACCGGTCCGAATTGTCCGGTCCGAATTGTCCGGCGACGAATTGTCCGGTCCGAATTGTCCGGTCCGAATTGTCCGGTCCGAATTGTCCGGTCCGAATTGTCCGGTTCCCAATTGTCCGTCTCCGAATTGTCCGGTCCGAATTGTCCGTCTCCGAATTGTCCGGTCCGAATTGTCCGTTCCGAATTGTCCGGCGACGAATTGTCCGGACACCCTGTTTCCGGGCGCCAAAAAGGCCGCTTTCTGTGCCGACCAATCAGCAGTCGCACGTGGTGGAATATTCCATAAGAAAATGTACAGAAACTGCGCAGTAGTCTAAAAATAGTAATGACGGCATCGATCTGCGCTAAGTTTAGGACCCACGAATTCGCAATAGGATAAGAGGCACTTATTCAAGTAAGTAAGGTAGCTCGTAGCGTCCAGAATCGCTACACTATTTGTCTGTTTCTTTCCAGTAGGCCTATTTAAACAATCCAATACAAGATTTTTTCATTTAGCCCAGTGAGTAGTAAGATGCACAAAGTTATTTTGATTTAAATATTTTCATTCCGGTATTCAAAGTGATTTTCACATAACGACATTCTTATCATGATGCAGAAAATTATTAACTTGCAGCGAAGGTCCAAATGCAAAAGGCCATGATAAATTGCACACTGAAGTGCCAAGTCAAAGATACCAAAGTTTTAAGAGTCAGAAAGTACCTGCGCCTTTAAGAGGCTATGAACTAAAATTTCCAATTTTTTCATTAATTTCCGTTCTAAAATTAATTTTCGTTTTTATTCTAATTTTTGTTCGATGTGCATAATTTCAGTTCTATTTCAGTTTTCGTTCTCAAAATAATTTCAGTTACAGTTAAAGTTGTACTGAATGGAAATCAATATTTTCAGTTCTAATTTTACTTATCGTTAATGAAAATAACACTGGTATGTATGTATGTGTGTATGAATGTATGTATGTATGTATGTATGTATGTATGTATGTATGTATGTATGTATGTATGTATGTATGTATGTATGTATGTATGTATGTATGCATGTATGCATGTATGTATGTATGTATGTATGTATGTATGTATGTATGTATGTATGTATGTATGTATGTATGTATGTATGTATGTATGTATGTATGTATGTATGTATGTATGTATGTATGTATGTATGTATGTATGTATGTATGTGTGTATGTGTGTATGACTGTATGTATGTATGTATGTATGTATGTATGTATGTATGTATGTATGTATGTATGTATGTATGTATGTATGTATGTATGTATGTATGTATGTATGTATGTATGTATGTATGTATGATTGTATGTATGTAAGTATGTATGTATGTATGTATGTATGTATGTATGTATGTATGTATGTATGTATGTATGTATGTATGTATGTATGTATGCATGTATGTCGCTATACCATAATCCTTAAAAACAACTAATCTGTAATGCAGTGTCAATTATTGTAGAACTTCATGGTTGTTAGAAGTTGGGATTACTGGTTCAGATCATAATATACCCGAATTGTATGGCTTTAGAAACTGTTTCAGTCACTTGACCATAATCTTGCTCGAGCATAGTTTATTATTGGCATAGATAGCACTGATGGTTTATGCAAATGACAATGACATTATAGTATTATAGTGGGCCTATTTCAAGTGCTCATTATATTATTCTGAAATTAGTCAGTGTCGGTCAAAATCTTGGTGATAGTACTTTGCAGACATTTCACAGTTTTCTCTTATATTTCTGCATTCAGTTAAGAATTTAAATCTGCTGCTGGCAAATCGGAGATAACTGAAAATCACAATCTACATAATTAATGGTTACAGAGTGGAGACTACAAAAAATGCCAACTTTGGAGGTGGAAATAAAAAAATAAAAAATAAAAAAATAAAAATAATAATAATAATAATAATAATAATAATAATAATAATAATGACTTTCTGTGACCATACAGCGCTTTAACTCGGTGGCCTTCGCTGGTGCTTTTGCTACAATGTGATGACAATAATAATAATAAAAATATAATAATAATAATAATAATAATAATAATAATAATAATAATAATAATAGCAGTAATTTTTTCTTTGATTGAGCGTCTGCAAACGCACTGCGCTTTACTTGTACAAGTTATGCAGTATTCTTAATTAGCATCAAACTTAACTACCAACTGAACAGACAGCCTGCAATACACTAATACACAACAATAAGAGCAGTTTCGTATCTGTTCAAGTTAAATTAGTTTGCCAAGTTCACTACCGTGCAGGCATAGATGTGTGCCGTCATCTAGGCTATGCTAACCGCGAGACTTTGATTAAACTTTTTCATAACTTAAAATTTGAAGAAATTAGAAAAAGGCTATATTCGTGTGCTGATGGAGATATTTCATAGGAATTAACACTAACTTACCAAGACATACAAAAATTATTAGAAGTGCTGTTAAAAGGTGACAAATAAAAACGAAATAGGCCTATGCAAGAAGCTGAGCACCGAGAGTTAAAAATGTTGATTCGTTTAAGTAGGCCTATAGTCTTCTATAGTGATCTAAGAATATTGCCAGTAATATATCCCTAGGCATATTATAGCTGGCTAAAATGCAGATGTTTGTTTTAAGATGTAGGCCCTATTACTGTTATTTATATGCAGAATCGTTAGGATCTAATAAGAAAAATAATTAAATTAATAATAATGATAACAATGTTAAAGTAATATCATCGTATTTGCTATTACGTGCTTTTGCTTTTGGCCTCCGCGGGCCCCCCCTGTTGCGCGGGGCCCTAGGCATGTGCCTCGCGTGCCTAGGCGTTAAAACGGCTCTGCTGGCAATTGCTCATGCGCTTAATTAAACACAACTGTCGCACGTGAGGTCACATGATGTAGGTCACGAGGGTGAAGTAGAACTCTTGCTTTGTGCTCTTCTGACCCAATTTAGAAAAGCAGCGACATTTGAATTGGCAATAATTTATGGATTAGAATGCGCTAAGATACATTATAAGAGCGTCTTACAGGTGAGGGAAATGCCATCTTGACCTTAATATCCCCATTGAAGCAGAAAGTTTAGAAGATATCGAAGGAGACTCCAAATTGACAGCAGAAACGTTAAAAAGATCGGACAAGATGATCCATAATCAGGTTTGTAGTCTTCTAGTAAATCCAAAAATCAGGTTTGTAGTCTACTAGTAAATCCAAAATTCAGGTTTGTAGTCTACTAGTAAATCCAAAAATCAGGTTTGTAGCCTAGTCTACTAGAAAATCCAAAATTCAGGTTTGTAGTCTACTAGAAAATCCAAAATCAGGTTTGTAGTCTACTAGTAAATCCAAAAATCAGTTTTGTAGTCTACTAGTAAATCCAGAATCAGGTTTGTAGTCTACTATAGTAAGTTCAAAAATCAGGTTTGTAGTCTACTAGTAAATCCAAAAATCAGGCTTGTATTCACTAAGTCTTACTAAGATGTGTTTAACGTTAAGCAATGAAGAGATTGGTTTGACGTCAGGTAGGGAGAGAGAGGGAGAGAGAGAGAGAGAGAGAGAGAGAGAGAGAGAGGGAGAGAGAGAGAAAGAGAGAGAGAGAGAGAGAGAGAGAGAAAGACATACAGAAAGAGAGAGAGAACAACAGACAGACAGACAGAAAGAAAGAGAGAGGAAGAAACGGATAAAGGAAGAAATAAAATCAAATAAAATCATTTTGAAGCAGAAAGCAAGGAAGATAGGCTATCGAAGGAGACTACAAACGCAATTGACATGCAGAAACATTAAAAAGATCGAATAAGATGATTTAAAAAAATCAGCTTTGTGGTAACTGAGATGGGTTTAAGGTTAAGCAACGAAGAGATTGGTTTGACGTCAGTGTATTTCCTGTTCTGTAGGCAATGTGATCCAGTGTTCAACCGAGTGGGGTGGAAAAACCTACACTGCTGACATAGGCAAAAGTGTTCGACTGCCATCTATCGGCGGGGGGTACTGCGTCGACTGCGAATGCGACGAATCTGGAATGGGATGCTACGATCTATACGAGTAAGGTTTCATTGACGTATGCGGGCGGAGAGAAGGGGAAATATCAAAAAGTGGATGGATCATGGACGGAATTAGGGAAGGAATGGAGAGAGAGAGAGAGAGAGAGAGAGAGAGAGAGAGAGAGAGAGAGAGAGAGAGAGAGAGAGAGAGAGAGAGAGAGAGAGAGGGAGGGAGAGAGAGAGAGAGATAAAGACAGAGAGAGAGACAGACAGACAGACAGTGAGATAGAGGAAGAGACAGATAAAGGTAGAAATGATGAATGAGTAAACAGACGAACAGACGAGAGGAAGGATGCATGGAGGAAAGAATGTGCGATTATTTACGAAGGAATAAAAACAATAAATTTTGTTATGAATTATTCTTCCAAAGTTCATTCTACGAATCGCTCAACATGTTTGTAATTGTCAACTATTCTAATCAGTCACTCAATTAGATTAAACTAATTCACTGACTGACTTTATTAGGTAGGCTACTGAAAGTCAGTCAGCCAACTAGTCGGCGGTTTGCCTTTCAAAAATTAATGTCTTTGTTTCAAGCCTGCAGTTAACGACATAGCTTTGCTTCATGACTTTTTAGAGAGTCTCCTGGCTGTCCTGGTTTAAAATTCAAAACCGATGAAAACGGACACATTTCTGCCGTCGGTAAGTGATTATACGGTCAGCACAACTATCAAGACGACCTGCTCAGCATCTTCAGCGATCGTCAGGAATTTTCCTTTTTCTGAAGAACGTGAAGACGTTTCGTCTTCACAATCATTGTTACCATAACAATTACTTTTTCGGACTACAGTTATAATAAATAAAAATATATCGTACTATGAAATTCTTTGAAAGGTTAACGATCTAACCGCATTAAAGTGGAAGACGCATTTGCTTCAGCGACAGAAATTTGTTGCCATTCGTTTTGAGTTAGAAGTTACGTTTAACATGAAACCTATTGAAATGAAGCCACAATTAGGCCAATGTCCCTCTGGACTCTCAGTATAAGTATAAGTACAATGAGGTATAGGATGATTATCGAAGTATAGATCTAATAGCGGAGATCATTTTGACATAGTATGGAGCCTGTACATACATGTACGTCTGCCACCAGAGCAGTGGCGGCGCCAGTCACTTTCTGTAACCAGGGCATAGCCAGGGCAGTCATACAAGTAGCCAGGGCAGATGGCGAGTCGCGTGCTCGTCAGTACGACCATGTACGGGCTCACATGGGCCTATAATTTGGCGCTACCGTGCTCGCCATAAACCACTAGTGATGTCATAGCTGATATTTTCACTAGATCTGGGTTTTTTGGTTTTGTCTGGGTTTCTGGTTTGTTTTGGGGGTAAAATCTTGGTTTATTTTAATTACTTGACCATTAAATTTTGTATTTACAGCGCATGAATATCCTGTGCACTGCTCGCAAGATACATTGTGTTTAAAGTGAAATTCAATGTAAACTGTTTGTGCTACATAATTTTTGCTCCACGAATTTTAATTTTAAACTCCAAAATCTTCGAGGGAATAAGTCGTTTCGACAATTTATCCAATTATAGGTAAAGTCACTCCTCCTTGTTGAGCCCGTGTCGACATCTTCAGCATGTAGGCCTATATAGGCCAGGTCAATACTCTAGGAAGTGGTCAAGTCGTTGCAGAGTAGGCCTATTAATGTTCTAGATGGTTTAAGAGTTGTATTGCTAATTTGCTAATGATTTGAGAAAATGTGGCCAGAAACTTTGGACAACTTTAAAACTTCGTAAACTTAAGCCACGGGAGTTGTGTGTTTACAGTTCTTGTGGGCTTGACCAACGCACTGCGATTGCGCACACGACATTAGGCCTATGCCTATAATATCGCTTCAGCTAAATGTCGATACGGATGCTCAGTCTCTGACAACTTTGATAGCCTAATTGACTTTGTTTCGAAAGTTAAAAGTTGCAACTACATTTGTTTCGACTCATCTGACGAAAATTTTATTAACACTCTTCCAACATATCTGAAATCTAACATAATTTGAACAAAAGGTGTCTAAAATCGCCGATATAAATAGTATGGACTTTTGGGGGGGTTTTCATAAGGAAATCTGGGTTTATTTTTGAAACCTCAGTGCCGACATTGTACCACCCTAAGCTATTAGGGTTGACTGACTGGTCAGAAGATCACCTGGACGAAGTCATAAAACTGAGCACTTTTTGACATTAATTTTGGTATGCAAGTCCTATAAATCTTACTCAGTGACAGAGTGAAGCAATTCAATTTTTTTCGAATAGCATTTCGAAAGCAAACAGTTAAGCAAAATAACTGAGTCAGGCATAAATAGGTCAATTGCTTACTCAAATGCTTGATTAGGCCTACTCTTCATTTGAAACAATAAAGCGACAGTTAGACCTCTGCTGTTAGTTGTAAACGGTGATGTGGATAAACAGCCAAAGAATTTTGCCCTACCAGAACTTTTGCCCTGCCAAGACTGCCATAACTTTTGTCACGCCAGAGTTTTGCCCTGTCAGAAATTTGTCTCTGCCAGAACTTTTCCTGTCAGAAGTTTTGCCAAAATTTCGCCGTATCACAATTTTTGCCCTGCCAGAATTTTTCCCAGTCGTAACTTTTGCCCTGCCACTGCCAGAAGTGTTGCTCTGCCAAAATGTTTCTTTCCCAGAACTTTTGCCCTGCCGGAACTGTTGCCCTGCCAGAAGTGTTGCTCTGCCAAAATGTTTCTTTCCCAGAACTTTTGCCCTGCCAGAACTGTTGCCCTGCCAGAAGTGTTGCTCTGCCAAAATGTTTCTTTCCCAGAACTTTTGCCCTGCCAGAACTGTTGCCCTGCCAGAAGTGTTGCTCTGCCAAAATGTTTCTTTCCCAGAACTTTTGCCCTGCCAGAACTGCTGACCTCCCAGAACTGTTGCCCTGCCAAAATGCTTCTCTCCCAGAACTTTTGCCCTGCGAGAATTTTGCCGTGCCAGAACTTTTGCCATGCCAGAGAGCGGACGGACGGACGTGAACAGTAAGAAACAATTTGCCCGAACAAACTCTGGCAATGCAAAATTTCTGGCAGGGCAACGACCAGGGCAACGACCAGGGCAAAGGCTTTTTTACCAGGGCATTTGCCCTGCCATGCCCTGGCGTAGCGCCGCAACTGCACCAGAGTAGGCTACTGTCAGAAGAAGCACTCATAACTCTTCAAAGTGATGCATTTTAAATCCGTAAACAACATTTCTCAGAAGAATCACAGGACTGAAACGTTGGCGTTTACAGGAATTATTTGTCATCGACGCATCAATGTCTTCATCATTAGGCGTGTAGGATATATGTATAGGCTAACGTATAAGCTTATGCCAGCAAACATTCAGCTTTTACCACGCACTGATTTTTGGGTGCATGTCGCAACTTCTGCTGCAAGTGAGTGTGATCAAATTGGTTTGATGCTGTAATTGACCATAAAATAGTTAATAGTCTTCAATTACTTATACGGTATGGATCATGACTATAATCCAGCCGCGCGCTGAGGCGCATGGGCAGCAAAAAGAAACGCTTCACACAGATCCTGGATGTACTGGAAGAGAAGGTTGTTGACCGTACCCTTCCAGTCTTGGTGGCGAGCGGTGCTAAGATGAGCGGCTAAGGCTTCGGGGGTCTTATGCTCGTCGCAGGCACGTGGGTTATCGTTCAATCGCACAGAGAATTAACCCGAAACAGTTTTGAATCTCTTCTTGCTGATTAATTGATCATCGGTTTATAATATTTACAATGTATTTATAACGATTCACTTGTCATAATCTATTCTTCATTTCTCCATCTCGTCACTCGCGTCCGGCCTTTATCTTTTCAAGTCCCCGTTTAAGAGATGCTATCATAGCTCTCCGGGTGCTTCTGGCCTCCGTCCGCTCGATCCCTTCGCCAATCTCCCACGAATGATCCCTCCTTTCCTGTCGCGTCCCTTCTTAACCATTTCTTCCACCTGCCAATCATCTCCATTCGGACCCTGCGTGCACCAATTGCCCGCCCATCGCATCTCTCTGTCTCTCTCTGTCTGCATATCTCTGTCTCTCTCTCTATCTCTTTCTATCTCCCTCTGTCTCTTTCTCCCACTCTCTCCTCTCTATGTATTGGTAATGACTAATAAGTGTTTACAGAAACGATCTAGGCCTACGATTAGGCCAACTGTTAATAAAAATTAGAGTCTTAAAACAGTACATAGTTATAAACATCATCGCCGACTCCTCCCTCACTACACTGGACAAAGAATTATGCTTTTGAACACAGATTGATCGAGTTAGATAGGGACTTAACGGGTTAACTTCTGGAGCATGGTCTCGGCTGCAACAAGGTTTTGACAATTTGATTACGAAAGTTGTGGTAAAAGTGGCTATTAGACCAATGTGAAACTAACATGGTCGCTGCCATGCATTCGGTAATACCTTTGAAAGCCCAGGTCGCTCTGTTGACCCCATGCAGCTCCTGTGACATCCATTGAGACGGGCAGCAGCTGCTAAAGATAAATTCACTATGAAATGAGCAGTATAATTAGGTCATATACGAGAATCGTGCAGTATAGTTTTGGGTGAAAGTTTTCATTTTGCATTTGCATGTCGTCGTGCCTACGTCGATCTGATCGAGCCATGATTGTAGCAGAACCCCTGAGGACCCTCACATCCCCTCTATTTCGACTCCTTAACCCACAATGACCTCTTTTCTCCCTCCACCAACCTATCCTCACACCATCTCCCCTTCACTCGACCCTCCTTTTTCTCATTACTCTCTCCAACCACATAATTGATTATATCCCTCACATCAGCTCTGCCACCCAACTGATACATTTAAACACGTTTTGCGAAACCGTTCGGCTGTTATTTTTTAGCTTTTCGCCCGATATAATTATTACAGTGAAGTGCTAATTATAATTTTCTTCCAATTTTCTGCCCTTTCATGTTCTTTTTATGGCCTAATTTTAGAGATCATGCGAAGCACCACGCATGTGTCCAAGTATAATAATAAAATTATTGCAATTGCAATGATACATTGCTAATGCCACAACAGCTGCGACGCGCTTGTGTGTGTGCGCGTGCGTGTGTGTGCGTGTGTGTGTGTGAGTGCGTGTGCGTGTGTGTGTGTGTGTGTGTGTGTGTGTGGGTGTTGGTGTGTGAGAGTGTGTGTGTGTGCGTGTGCAACAACCATGCGGACAGCTTCAATTTTGTGATGGGCGTTGTACGCACAGAGCGTATACTCACATAGGCCTACATAATCATGCGTATATAAAATAATATATATATATAATTGTTAATAAACATAATTACACAAGTGCAGTGCATATGTAAGTATGTGAATTATTATACATCTGCATGCATTTAAATAATTTGTATTGGCATGTAAATAGGCTATATATATATATATATGACATTATTGTAGTAAATTCACGATGCGCTGTTCCAACTCTTCGCATAAGTATACCAAGCCTTAATAAATCTGCATATTATGTTTTAGCCTGACCCAATAATTATAGGGCTATATATATATGTGTGTGTCTGCTTTTCACGTCGATTGGTGTTAGTAACTGGCTTACCGAAGTCTTTGTGCTGTCGTTGCTCTGCAAAGTATTCGGGTAAGTTTTTGGAAACGGTTGAAAATAGGAGAGAGTGAAGATATGAAGCTTAAGACAGACATATATATATATATATATATATATATATATATATATATATATATATATATATATATATATATATATATCTGCTTATGTGAATGAATTGCTTATACTGCTCAGCTGAAGTTGTACTTTATATTCGAATCATTCGTCCGCTGATTTATCTATTCTTACCTTCGTTCATTCGCTCATTCCTTGAGTGGAGTACAGTGTATTAGGTCTGAGGCCCTGTGAATCCCATGACCAGTGGTACTGTTCGTACGGTCCGTTCCACCCGACTTACTGACTATCTCCTTTTCCACTTTCTGCCTCGTGCTCATATTTTGTTCTTGGTGCAAAGTTATAGACACTCAACATGCCTCAATTTTTATTTTTATACTTCGCTGACTAAGACCTTGTATAGCCTACATGTACATATATAGTCAGTTGCCATCATTCCCAAATGCATGGGTAACCCTACATGTCAAAGAGTCTTTATCTCTGTAACGGTCTCTCCCCATGCATTGCTGCATCATACATGTATTATATCATTTATATGCACCATGTTATATCATATATAATTGAAGCAACATGAAATACACCGTATTTGCATCAATTTTTTCAAGTGGTTAATGTTATATAGGCGTGCGCAACTGAATAAGGTGAGTGCCGAGATAGAACAATGAAGGTCGCAGCAGCTGTTGGTATCTTCTGCCTCTTAGCGATCGTCGTCAACGGTGCGGTCTTCAGAGTTCTCCCGGTCGTCAAAGAAGTCGACGGTAAACATTTCAGTCTACTTATAGGAAGCATATTATTACCGTATGGTCTATTCAAGTTGGTACATGACTTACATGGTGCCGCTAATATAACCAATAAAGTTTTTCATCCATTGTGTGAAGTGTGATTTTTTAGAAACGGGCGGGAGTGGTAGCCTATTAGTCTGTCTGATTCAGACTGGACTCGAAACTGCATGGACACTTTTCTCGGTCAATTTACGACAATCTTGCTCAAGGATTGCCCACTTTGTCATTAACCAAGAGTAATCACTAAAGTACTACTTTTACTAAAGTACTACTTTCTCTGGAGGAGTAATTCGTCTGTCTAATGAATCTCTAGTATAGGTCTTCCAATCGACATACGTAGGCCAGAGAGGTTTTAGCATATGCACACGTGCATATACATAGCCTGCAGAAGATTGGAACCTGTTTCGATGTAGAATCAAAATTAAAACGGGTCGGGCGGCAGTATTCGATTGGGAGTGCAAATGACGTCAAGATTTGAAATATTTTCGAATCCTGAACCCATGACAAAGTTCACGCACGCTTTGTTGTAAACTAATTGTTTGAACCGTTAATTTCGCGTGAATTATTATTGTTAAATTGCTGAGAGCAAAGTGACATTAGACGACACAATTAACTCTTTAGCAGCTGTTGCGACTGCCGCAATCCAACATCAAAATGGCCAACGAACCTATTATCTCGCGGGCGTATATATATATATATATATATATATATACATATATATGATATATAAATATATAGGTGCCAGGTGGGAAATGCAATTATAATAGTATAGAAGTTTTTGAAAAGAAATAAAAAATATGAATCCACTGTTGTCGAGAGGTGCACGTTCAGTTAGAACTATTGGAAACGGTGCCTTTGCATACACCGGCCAACTGAATAGAATTAGCTTTTTATCGCTTTTAAATTAAAGAAAACCTCAACACTTATTTCTTTAAGGTTCGTTACGAGGAGACTTTCCTCTTGCGCGCTTTCGTGCAAGATTCTTTTTTGCGTAGGCGCGATGTAAATGAAGGTGCAATGTTGGGCTTAGAGTTGGACCTTGGTCCTTAGTCCTTTACGTGCAGGACTGTATATCAGGAAACGCGCAGGTTTTGTTTCTGCGTTGTCTCTGTTGATAAAGTTGTTTTACCTGGGTGAGATGCAAGCAGTGTTATTTCTATTAACTGAAACTGTAACTGAAACAGCAGAATAACTGAAAAATCTTTGCCAGTTAACTGTAACTGAAACTGAAACTGAGCAATGTTGAATAACTGAAACTGTAATAGAAACTGAAAAACAATAATTGTATAACTGAAGAATCAAAAAGAGTTAACTTGAAAATAAAACAAGTGCTTTTTTAACTTACTTATTGAACACTGCTCTACTACACGTTAAGTTCTCTATGTTCATTTCACTTCCGGTTCCTGTCCCTTTCCTATTCCTTTCCTGCTCAGGCTTCGGCGGTAAACTGTTAAACAATCTTCGACTAAAACCCCTGGTGATAAAAATGACGCAGAAAACCACGAGTGTGGTACGCTACTTAACGGGGAAAATGCGACAAATCTTCCTTCTCTGATTTGGAGCAATGCTGTGTAAATTTTTGATTACAATTTCATTTAACATTCCTAGAGATAAAAAATCTTTCTATGTATTTCAACAAATTTTCATAGAATTGCATTTCTCCACATATATTAATTTCAATGTATAGAAGACCAATGCGAGTCATTCTGGTCATAAGTTGTAACGCAATATGTGTGACTGTGATCAGTGTCTTATTAGTTGTGACGTTTGAATATACACGTAATAACTGTAACTGAAACTGTAACTGAAAAATAAGAAATAACTATAACTGAAACTTAAAAATCTCATTGCAGTTAACTGTAACTGAAACTGTAACTGAAAAATAAAAAATAGATAACTGTAACTGAAACTGTAACTGAAAAACCATAACTGAAATAACACTGGATGCAAGTCCACCGCAAACCCTCCGCTTTTATCATGGTTTGAGACAGGCACTTACTACCCCTGGGGTAGCCTGTGGTGGAATAATAATAGCTTAATAATGATAATAATAATAATTATAATAATAATAATAATAATAATAATAATAATAATAATAATAATAATAATAATTCTAAGCAAACAAGCTAAAAGGATAAGTTCTAATTGAACAATCGTCTTCATCTTCGGTGACAGTTATGAGCCCATTACAAGAAGGGTAGAAAGGGAAATGGTAGAAATGGATTGACAATATGGAGTTAGAAATATAGATCTACTAATATAATTATGATGGAAGGGTGATAGTCTTGGCCTTAATTAAAGAAAAGTCAGCGCCATGTTAACCTAATACGACAGTCGGACCGAAGCTATAGTTATCGAAGGTGACTCGTGTTGCTTTGGTCCGTTGGATAATGAAAACATACTTATAAACTTCGCAGGGATAATTATCCTAAATCAAGAACCGAAGTTCCTTTGGGAGTTCGGATGTAACCCATAGGCTACGAAGCGATTCAGTGACGTCAGTGAAATTCTTGTTTTGTAGGTGAACTGAAGATCCAGTGTTCGATAGAGTGGGGCGATGGAATCACGTACACCATCAACATAGGCGAAGAAGTCCAATTGCCCTCTGTCAATGGCGGGTACTGCCACCACTGCACATGCGATGGATCCGGAATGGACTGCGCACAGCTTTACAGGTCAGGCTGAATAGTTGAAAGGACGTATGGGGGGGATGGGCGACGAAATATCGAAGGGTTGGTGGACGGAATGACGGAAGAAATGATGGAAGCAGGTGGTACGACGGAACACAGGGAAACGGGAAGAAAGGGATGAAGGAAGAAAGGCTGGAATGAAAGAAACCTACACTGTCGACGTAGGCAAAGGCGTCCGACTGCCATCTGTTGACGGTGGGTCCTGCTACGACTGCGGATGCGACATATCTGGAATGGGTTGCCACCAGCTATGCGAGTAAGCTTTCATTGACGTATGCGGGCGGAGGGATGGGGAAATATCAAAAAGTGGATGGACAGAACGAGTGAAGGAATGCTGGAAGCAAACAAGAGGAAGGATGATAAAGGGAAGAATGTGCGAAACGATTATTTACGAAGGAATAAAAACAAATGTTATGAGTTAATCTTCCAAAGTTCAGTCTACGAATCACTCAACTGTGTTTGCAATTGTCAACTATTCTAATCAGTCACTCAATTAGATTAAATTAATTCACTGACTGGCTGACTTTACTAATGTAGGCTACTGTCAATCAGTCAATCAGTCAGTCAATTAGTCGGCCAATTCGCCTGTTCATCGGTGGTTTCACTTTTCAAAATTAGTGTCTTTGTCTTAAGTCTGCAGTTAACGACATAGCTTTGCTTCATGACTTTAGAGAGTCTCCTGGCTGTCCTGGTTTAAAATTCCAAAGCGATGGCAACGGAGGCTTTTATGCCGTCGGTAAATGATTACAGTCAGCACAACTATCTAGACGACGACCTGCTCAGCATCTTCAGCGATCGTCAGGAATTCCTCTTTCTGAAGAACGTGAAGGCGTTTCGTCTTCGCAATCATTGTTACCATAACAACTGATTTTTTCGGACTACAGTTATAATAAATATATTATGAAATTCTGTGAAAGGTTGACGATCTAACTGCATTAACGTGAAAGACACATTTGCTTCAGCTAGAGAACTTTGTTGCCATACGTTTAACATAAACCTATTGAAATGACAATCATAATTAGGCCAATCATTGCAGCAAATTGAAATGTTGGCGAATATATTTAGTCCAATCTCGCCATGTGTAGCAGGACTACTTGTCCTTCCTCTCCCCGGCTGATGCTCCGATCAACTATGCACTGTCCATGCACACATTATGTTGAGCACAGCACTTTCTAATGAATTGCCGTTGTAGCAACTCGTTGTTACATTGGCCAGTTACCTCTATTAATTTGGAGGCGGATCACCGGGTATAGTGTTGTTATTCCTTGTCTCTCTGCATGGTCTTTTCGGCATCCGGACTCAGAAAAGCACACGTGGTATTGCTGGATAGCTCCTTTGACATCGCTCGTGAAGACTCTGGTGCCCTACATTTGGCTTTGGATCTACGTTTTGAAAAAATGTACAGTTCATGATTGCAATTCTCAGAGTATACGTGTAGAATATGTTTACGCCGGACATCGCAGTCAGACTGCTAGTTAGATGCTGTCATATAGCCTAGCTTATAAACATAAGAGTCTTAGAATACTCTTGTCGAAGTGCATGGTCAATTATTAAAATACTGGAATTGACTTGTAGCGTATAATATGGCCTTCATCTGAAGTTGAAATCTGTTATGATTCCTTTCTATAGACAATAATGGCAATGTATTACTGTATATAATGTCTCTTTTGTATGAGTGGAACATTTCAGAAAGTTTCAACAAAAAATCGCAAGCAAAACCGCCACAGCCTTTGTAGGCTGAGCAATGTGGGCATGAAAAATGCCACCAGGTTTTGCATTAGCTATATTTCACCCACCCTACTTGCCCCAATACGTCCACACAGCAAAATTTTGGGTATGACTTGCGCAGCGTGATTTGGATGAACAAAATACACCAGCAATAACTGAAAATAAATGCTTAGCAAAACAACATATTTCTCAATTTTCTTTTGCTTTCGTGGGAATTAAGATAAACGAAACGTCTACAACGAAATATTTTTAGAGGTAAATAGGGAAATTTTATTTTAGGAAATAACCGGTAAAGAAAGCACCTTAGCACGTAGCCTCGATGGAACAAAAGAGCGTGCTTCCGTTGCTCTTCAGTAACCTTCCTGTAAGACTTTTTCCCTGCCACGCATCATCATTTTATAGCGCAAAATCCATGTTGGTCCCTCCGCCAATTTGCCCCGGTCACCCACTGAGGGACACGCAGCCAATGCAGGTTGTCACGCAGCAGTACAGTTAGGCTACTACATCGTCGAATGGGGCCAACCAGAGCAGTCACAAAATTTAGGTTTTTTGAGGAAATTTAAATAGAAACAAATATAATTGCAAAATGACAATAATTTTCGTTATTGAACAATCCGGTTGACAGACCGCAACTGATTACAGTGTAGGCCTACAGTTAAGACTAAGAATTAAAACAATTCACAAGAACACAAATAGCAAATCACAGAATCTGTATATAAGATATAATATAAGATCTGATCTTAACTATAGGCCTAAGAGAACAAACGATCTGCAATACATGGGCGCTAATAGCAGCCAATATAAGAGCGCTAACGGCTCGAAACAGAGTCCCTCTGTTCCAGAATAAGTTCGCCCCCGGAGAGTATATTCTGAAATAAAGTCTCCGGGGGAGGGGGAGAACATATTTCTTCCGTCCACGAAATAAAGTCTCCCTGTTCAGCGTGAAATGGGCTACTGTGAGTAGTCTACTGTCGCATAAAATTTATAGATGAGCAGGTTCAACCGTTAGTTTACGTTGCTAAATCTTTTAACAAGAAAATATATATATTTGCATCAGAAAATTTCGTCCAATACAGAGTTTCAGCCAGAGGAAGATTTTATCACGGAAGAAACCTTGAATCGGAGAGAGGGGAATATTTTATATCGTGACAGCGGCCACCAAAGCAATGTTGTAGTTTTGTGAGTAGTAAGATATACCAATGTGGAGCGCGGTGGTGTAGTGGGTATGTTCGTCGCCTTGCAGCCGAAGGGTTGCAGGTTCGAATCCACCTCAAGTCGCCGCGTCGGGACCTTGGCAAGTCCTTCACTCGCAATTGCTCAGCGCTTCGGCGTGAAGCTCCGATGCAGTGTCCGCTGCAGTGTAATCGGGAGATGAGTATATATTTTATACATTTTATATATTATATATTATATATTTTATATATATATTATATATTTTCTGATGCAACTATATAGTAGAGAGCTTGAAGGGACGCTACAACAAATGCGCGCGCAAAAATATAACGCTATAATATATTTAAAACCGCATAAATCATAAACTTTGTATAAATCACATAAGTGAATATATATATATATAATATTATAATATATATATTCACTTATGTATTATATATATATTTATATATTATACTCTCGTATAGGCCTATTGACCTTCGGACTTAGGCCTACTTGTGCTACTTTAAATCGATTGCCTTCAAATGTTGTCCCTCCCTATAATGGGCTTCCCCCGTCAGATCGCTCTGGTAGTGTATCCTCGTCTTTCTCTCGTCTATATAAAAACTTGCCTTTATTCTCGGAGTTAAACGCACTGGGAGCGCTTCTGAAAGGCTCGTGCTGCGAGAAGCGCTTTATAAATGGTCAGATAAGATATGATAAGATATCGGCCTATGCATAGGCTGGACCCGCCGCCAGCGATCAACTTATGAAAAATATTTAATCAATGTGACCCCGGGCTCCGGACCCCTGGGCATTTGCCCCTGCCCCCTCTCGGATAGCCTGGATCCGACTATAAAATACCTGCGGGTTGCGGCAGTTTAGCATCGACTGTATCCGAATTTTTTTGGAATACCGGGCGATCCGCAAGTATATCCTACTTCTGCCACCAGAGTAGGCTACTGTCATAAAATAATACATCCGTAACGCTGCGTGTGGTGCATTTTAAATCCGTAAACAGCATTTCTGAGAAGAATCACGAGGTCGAAACGTTTACGTTTTACAGGAACTTGTCATCATCATCGTCATTAGGTTCACCAGAAAAAGGACAACGTTTAGCATGCGCTGCTTTGCAAAATGGGGCGTCGCAAATTGGTTTGATGCAGTAATTGATCATAAAATTGCTAATGGTCTTCAATTGCTTGTAGGGATGTTGAGCAAGGATATATATAATCCTGCCACGCACATGGACAGACGGGCATCAGCAGGACACGCCTCACACAGATCCTGGAAAGAGGGATGGTGCCTTTGAACCCAGATCGATCGAGTTAAGTTGGGATCCCATGGGTCAAGTTCTGCAGCATGGTATCTACTGCAACTAAGAGTTAGACAATTCCATGACGAAAGTTGTAGTGAAAATGACTATAGGAGACCGATGTGAAATTGTTATAGCTCATGACGTCGCGCCCTTAGACCTCACATGGGCCTAAGCCCCCCCGCCCCCAAGAAGACCCAGAGTAATTTTTATAGGTATCTTTTCTCGGGTTTTGCCCCCACGCGAAACATACGAATGATTTAAAAAGGTCATCAACTTTTTTGGCCGGAAAATGTTTCTCGTTTTCTGGACCGAGTCTAAGCCCCAACAAATTTAACCACTCCAAGAACGAAAACCAAACTTCGCCCATGCTCAACCGGTGTGGCTTTCTTTCAGACTGGCAGTGGTTATATATATATATATATATATATATATATATATATATATATATATATCATCATCATCATCATCATATCATCATCATCATCAATATCCATGGGCTAAATACCTGTAGGTGTCCGACGCCACTCTCTGTCTGAGTCTGTCTCGCATATAGATATCATACTGCCCAGCTTCAACCGGTCCGGTCAGCAGGTCTGCTCCCGGCTCCATACCATGCATTAGCATCTTGGAGCAGCTAGACCACCTTGTCTGATTGAAGAGAATATTGGGAGAGAGGCATGAAGGACAACCTGGGTCAATGCCCGTATGTGTCCTGTGCTCTCCCCGACTCTCTCCACCGGTCTGTACTGACCGGCCTGTGCATGTCTGCTCCACATTATGACACCTCGAAGCATCTGGGTCGCTCTGTCACTTGTGTCATTGTTTTTGCGGATTTCAATCGTCTTGGTCTTTTACTGCCAGCGTATCGCCACCCATCTGGCAAACCTTCCTCCTTTTGTCCGGGCTTAGGACCGGCACAGGGACGTTGTTGGTTCCATGTGGCGGAGGATGGAAGCAGTTTAACGTCGTGCCCAGGACGTGTTTGTATATATATATATATATATATATATATATATATATATATATATATATATATATATATAGAGAGAGAGAGAGAGAGAGAGAGAGAGAGAGAGAGAGAGAGAGTGAGAGAGTGAGAGAGTGAGAGAGAGCCTGATCAGGTAAATTCAGTGGAGTATACTTTAGAGATAACTTTATTCCAATTGCGTGTTTCCGTTTGACGCTTGCGATCAAAACATTTAGCAGAACGTCTCTGCACCTTCCCTCATATGCATTACCAGGTCACCTCTCCTCTCTCCTTCCCCTCGACCATTCCCACGTCTAATTTCTCTTTCCGCTCACCTCTCCCTCGCATATCCTTTTCCAACTAACTGATGCATAAACATTAGACACGTCCTGCGAATCCGTTCAGCTGTTGTTTTTCATCTCAACCTCCGATATAATTAATATAATGAAGGGCTAATTATACATCTGATTTTATGTAATTTTTATTGGTCTAATTCTAGAGATTATCATGAGCACCACGCATGTGGCCTTATGCGTGTATATGTATTGCGTATAATTATGTGTAATCCAGTTATGCTGATGCATTTGCTGCTACCACAGGAGTGTGTGTGTGTGAGTGTGTGTGTGTGTGTGTGTGTGTGTGCGTGTGAGTGTGAGTACGTGTGTGCATCCGTGCGTGTGTAGGCTACGTGTTTATGTGTGTCTGCGCGCGCGCGTTTAACAGCCATGCGGATAATCTCAATTTTTGTGAGCTCATAATTATAGCCTGCGCATATAGTGCATGCGCATATATACAACCATAAAATTAACCATAACCATAAATTTTATTTTAAAAAATTGTACATGTGCTGGACTATTAACTTAATTAATCTGCATAATACTATATAGCTTATCGCATGCTCTGGCCAGAGTTCGCGTAGGTAGTGATTTAGCCTTACCGCATGGGGCCAGATCTACATAGCCAAGCTTTAGCATCATAGTTGCGGTCGAGTGAGGTTTGGCAAACTAGATCGACTAAGTTGTTTTGTGTTTGTTGATTAGACAAAGTCAGAGAACTCGGGTGAGTTTTTTAAAGGCTGAAATTTGGATAGAGTGGAAATTTTTTAGCGCATGTTTAGATTATATTAAAGTCGACCTCAGCTAAAAAAAAGGAAAACCAATTCCTTCACAAAAGCACTGGCTATAAGCAATTACTTATAGACCTAGAATCACCTTACTAACTTCTTTCACCAAAATAACCTGTTTGAATGGATGGATGGATTCATCCGTTGATTTGCGTATAGTATACATATGGTCCTTCAATAGTTCGTTCGCTCATTCCTTGAGTGGGTGGAGTGTGCAATCCTTTGAAAGCAGGAATCCTTTGAAGCCAGGAATCCTTTGAAACCAGGAATTCTTTGAAGCCAGGAATCCTTTGAAACCAGGAATCCTTTGAAACCTGCTGGCCATTTAATAAGGATTGTAAACAAATGTTTGTTCGAGATAAACGATTGTCTAGTTGATAATTGATTATAGAGCAGAGCCCTGCGCCGACTTGACAGTGTCGGCGGCGGCGCGCCGGTAATTTTTGGTCGGCGGCGGCGGCGCGCCGACAGACAAAAATCGGCGGCGGCGGCGCCCTCAAAATGTCGGCGTCGGCGGCGCGGCGTCGTGGAATTAGTGCTCCAGGTTCGCATGGTTATTTTTTTTTTTACAAAAGCAACCTATGTTATAAAGATATGCGTGCTCTGCAATTATTTTTGGCAATTAACTGGTCTTATATTAATATTCATGAAAAGTAATTACTCTCAGAATAGACGTTTAATTACAAAATTCTACATAGGCTTGATTTACAGGCCACTTGACAACGTTTTCAAATCCAGGCCACCCGCTTACGTAACCTACTAATAGAATTTAAAGGACTGTTTGGGCAGTGGCGGCGCTACCTGCCTATTTTTTGTTGACCTGCACTTCAACCTCTCACAAATTCTTGTGGTCCAGTTTCTTGACGCGACCTGCTGAAATTGGATAGCTGCGTACATGCAGACATGGATACATACATACATACATACATACATACATACATACATACATACATACATACATACATACATACATACATACATACATACAATATATACATACTGTGTTTGCGTACAAATGTTGTCTGTCAAAAAGTTGGAGCTATCGTGAATGAATACAAAGTCATGCCATCTTGTCAACAGATTTGCAGTTTTTTAATTTTTCTTTGTCAAAGCACATTGAGTAGTAAAATTGATCACAATAATTCACCAACTTTCCTGATTATTTTATGGCCCAAAAGTCCGACCGACATCCGCGCGAAACTCTTCGCATCTTCTTTAAACCTAATTGCTATGCACAAGTCTTTCGATCTAAGCAAGCCAAATCACAATAAGTTGCATTTGTTTTATAGGGAAAATGTTTCTTTTTTTCCATATCTGATCTCATTTGTGAGATGTTTCTCAAATTGCTGACTAAATAGGATCTATTGGCTAATTGCCTATCATGCTCCATTTTGCATATAGACAGGCCTATTAATATTCGAAAGCTTAATTAATCAACAATTTCGCATAGGTCACGTACAGCGTAGGAGTTTGATACTGGCAAGAAAAATAGGAATTAGGTAGTAACTGGCCGGCAATGGAGAATGAGAAGCCTGCAGACACGACCAATCGCCTATAAAATTGGAGATCGCCACCTCTTTGAAGCGTAATAGTAACGTGTATCCTAATACTAGAGGGCAGACGGTTCTGTTCAATCCTATCAGGCAGGAACACACAAACGGCGTAGCATTCACTTAGGCATAACTGGAGTTCTTTTTACCTTTGTTGTTGCCACAATTCAAATCGAATCACAAAATCCACAAAGGTTTAAACGTTAAGCGCACTGTTCGAAAAGTCCAAACGGATAGGTAGCATCATAGGTTTCATAGCAATGATGCAAAAACGGTGTTACCAGGAAAAATTGAGGTATAGATGAGAGAAAGATTCTATTTTCCCTGACGCATCAATTTTTTTCGCGAAATCATGCAAAAGATGAAAAATGCAACGAAAATAAATAACCGAATCCATGTGGCATCGGCGGCGCGCCGACAAATTTTCGGCGGCGGCGCCGTCGGCGCGCCGACTCAAAAAAATCGGCGGCGGCGGCGCCCACAAAGTGTCGGCGGCGGCGGCGTGGCGCGGCCGGTGCAGGGCTCTGTTATAGAGGAATAGTTTAACTCAAATTAATGTTTTCCATTTAATACCGCGACTTGAAATAAACATATGTGCTGGGGTATGTCATACCCCACCTCATCTCTGGCGTTACAATTCGTCACCTCACCTCCAAAGGGCTAAGGGCAATTCATATTTACAGCTGATGGCCAGATTTCATCAAACTATTTAGGTTCGCGGTTAAGTTGAGTGACAAGATAGAACCATGAAGGCTGCAGCAGCAGTTGTCGGTATCTTCTGCCTCATCGTCACCATCGTCAACGGTTCCACTTTTGCCGATTTGACAGTCATCAAAGACGCTGACGGTGAACATTCCAGTCTGGTCTAAGAACATGTACACCGTGCGATATAATCACGTGAATACATGACTTGTATATATATATATATATATATATATATATATATATATATATGCATGTTTGCCTGTATGTATGTATGTTACAGTATGTATGTATGTATGTATGTATGTATGTATGTATGTATGTATGTATGTATGTATGTATGCATGCATGCATGCATGCATGTATGCATTTAGGTATGTATGTAGATATTTTTGTATGTATGATTGTTGTATCATGTATGTATGACATTGTATTTATGTATGTATATATATATGTGTAACTGTGTTTGTATGTATGCATGCATGTATGCATGTATGTATCAATCAATCAATGTTTTTTATTGTAACAAATTGTATGTATGTAAGTACGTATGTATGTATGTAAGTACGTATGTATGTATGTATGTATGTATGTATGTATGTATGTATGTATGTATGTATGTATGTATGTATGTATGTATGTATGTATGTATGTATGTATGTATGTATGTATGTATGAATGTATGTATGTATGTATGTATGTATGTATGTATGTATGTATGTATGTATGTATGTATGTATGTATGTATGTATGTATGTATGTATGTATGTATGTATGTATGCATGTATGTCGCTATACCATAATCCTTAAAAGCAACTAATCTGTAATGCAGTGTCAATTATTGTAGAACTCCATGGGTGTTAGAAGTTGGGATTACTGGTTCAGATCATAATATACCCGAATTGTATGGCTTTAGAAACTGTTTCAGTTGCTTGACCATAATCTTGCTCAAAGATGTTTCCGCTTTTCCCATCAACCGAGAGTAGTGCTATATGTAATTGACTATTTTAAGGAGCTTGCCCTATATGTAACCCAACCGCGGTAGTGTAGTGGTGGGTTTGTGCCTTGGAGCTGGAAGGTTCCAGGTTCGAATCCACCTCAAGCCGCCGAGTAGGGGCCTTGAGTAAGTCCGTCACTGGCAATTGATCGTGCGCTTAATTAAACACAGCTGTCGCACGTGAGGTCACATGGGGTATAGTATCGGTCACTTGGGTGAAGTAGAACTCTTGTTTTGTCCTCTACTGACGCAATTCCAAAAAGCAGGGACATTTGAATTGGCATTGTAGATTAGAATGCATTCAGAGCGCCTTCCAGGTAACGGAAATATCACATTGACCTTAATATCCCTATAGAAGTAGAAGGTAGAGCAGATATCGAAGGAGGCTCGACAAGCAGAAACATTAAAAAGATCGAATAAGATGGGGAAAAATCAGCTTTGTAGTAACTGAGATGGGTTTAACGTTAAGATCGGATAAGATTGGTTTGACGTCAGTGTATTTCCTGTTCCGTAGGCAATGTGATTCAGTGCTCGACCGAGTGGGGTGGAGAAACCTACACTGCTGACATAGGCAAAGGCGTCCGACTGCCATCTATCGACGGAGGGTACTGCTTCGACTGCGGATGCGGCGAATCTGGAATGGGATGCCATGAGCTATACGAGTAAGATTTCATTGACGTATGCGGGCGGAGGGATGGGAAAATATCAAAAAGTGGATGGACGGAATGAGGGAAGGAATGCCGGAAGCAAACAACAGGAAGGATGATGGAGGGAAGAATGTGCGAAACGATTATTTACGAAGGAATTAAAACAACTGTTCACATGAATTTATATAGCGCCCCTTCAAGATCTCTACTCTACTGTTATGAATTATTCTTCCAAAGTTCATTCTACGAATCACTCAACTGTTTTTGCAATTGTCAACTAATCAAGCACTCAATTAAATTAAACAAACGGGAAGTGCTTCTGAATCGCTGCTACGGTTTTCTTAATTGATTGCTTATGAACCCATGGCACTTAAATCTCTAGCCTACATATTATTATTAATATTATTATTATTATTATTATTATTATTATTATTATTATTATTATTATTATTATTATTCACTACTATTCTAATCAGTCACTCAATTAGATTAAATTAATTCACTGGCTGACTGACTTTATTAAGTTTGGTTCGCCTTTTTAAAATTAGTGTCTTTGTTTTAAGTCTGCAGCTAACGACATATCTTTGCTTCATGACTTTTTAGAGAGTCTCCTGGCTGTCCTGGTTTACAATACCAAACAGATGAGAACGGAAATTTTTGGGCCGTCGGTAAATGATTACAATCAGCCCAACTGTCAAGACGACAGCATCTTCAGCGATCGTCAGGAAGTTTCCTTTTTCTGAAGAACGTGAAGACGTTTCGTCTTCGCAATCATTGTTACCATAACAACTGCTTTTATCGGACTGCAGTTATAATAAATATAATATTGTTATGAAATTCTTTTAAAGGTTGACGATCTAACTGCATTAACGTGAAAGACACATTTGCTTCAGCTAGAGAACTTTGTTGCCATACGTTTAACATAAACCTATTGAAATGACAATCATAATTAGGCCAATCTTTGCAGCAAATTGAAATGTTGGCGAATATATTTAGTCCAATCTCGCCATGTGTGGCAGGGCTACTTGTCCTTCCTCTCACCAACTGATGCTCCGATCGACAATGCACTGTCCATGCACACATTATGTTGAGCACAGCACTTTCTAATGAATTGCCGTTGTAGCAACTCGTTGTTACATTGGCCAGTTACCTCTATTAATTTGGAGGCGGGTCTTGTGTTGTTATTCCTTGTCTCTCTGCTTGGTCTTTTCCGGACTCAGAAAAGTACACGTGGTATTGCTGGATAGCTCCTTTGACATCGCTCGTGAATCCGGACTCGGATGCATTTGGCTTTGGATCTACGTTTTGAAAAAATGTACAGTTCATGATTGCGATTCTCAGAGTATACGTGTAGAATATGTTTACGCCGGACATCGCAGTCAGACTGCTAGTTAGATGATGTCATGTAGCCTAGCTTATAAACATAAGAGTCTTAGAATACTCTTGTCGAAGTGCATGGTCAATTATTAAAATACTAGAAATGACTTGTAGCGTATAATATGGCCTTCATCTGAAGTTGAAATCTGTTATGATTCCTTTCTATAGACAATAATGGCAATGTATTACTGTACATAATGTCTCTTTTTGTATGAGTGGAACATTTCAGAAAGTTTCAACAAAAATCGCAAGCAAAACTGCCACAGCCTTTGTAGACTGAGCAATGTGGGCATGAAAAATGCCACCAGGTTTTGCACTAGCTATATTTCACCCACCCTTCTTGCCCCAATACGTCCACACAGCAAAATTTTGGGTATGACTTGGGCAGCGTGATTTGGATGAACAAAATACTCCAGCAACAACTGAAAATAAATGCTTAGCATAACAGCATATTTCTCAATTTTCTTTTGCTTTCGTGGGAATTAAGATAAACGAAACGTCAACAACGAAATATTTTTAGAGGTAAATAGGGAAATTTTATTTTAGGAAATAACCGGTAAAGAAAGCACCTTAGCACGTAGCCTCGATGGAACAAAAGAGCGGGCTTCCGTTGCTCTTCAGTAACCTTCCTGTAAGACTTTTTCCCTGCCACGCATCATCATTTTATAGCGCAAAATCCAATTTGGCCCCTCCGTCAATTTGCCTCGGTCACCAGACACCCACTGAGGGACACGCAGCCAATGCAGGTTGTCACGCAGCAGTTCAGTTAGGCTACTACATCGTCGAATGGGGCCGACCAGAGCAGTCACGGATCCTAAACTATCTTTAGGTTTTTTGAGGAAATTTAAATAGAAACAAATAGAATTGCAAAATGACAATAATTTTCGTTATTGAACAATCCGGTTGACAGACCGCAACTGATTACAGTGTAGGCCTACAGTTAAGACTAAGAATTAAAACAATTCACAAGAACACAAATAGCAAATCACAGATCTTAACTATAAGAGAACAAACGATCTGCAATAATGGACGCTAATAGCAGCCAACATAAGAGCGCTAACGGCTCGAAACAGAGTCTCTCTGTTCCAGAATAAGTTCGCCCCCGGAGAGTATATTCTGAAATAAAGTCTCCAGGGAGGGGGAGAAAATATTTCTTCCGTCCACGAAATAAAGTCTCCCTGTTCAGCGTGATATGGGCTACTGTGAGTAGTCTACTGTCGCATAAAATTTATAGATGAGCGGGTTAAACCGTTAGTTCACGTTGCTAAATATTTTAACAAGAAAACATATATATTTTTGCATCAGAAAATTTCTTCCAGTAGGCTACAGGGTTTCAGCCATGGGAAGATTTTATCTCGGAAGAAACCTTGCATCGGAGGGATGGGAAGATTTTATATCGTGACTGTCAGCGGCCACTGAAAAAGCTCGGTCACCAAAGCAAAGTTGTAGTTATGTGAGTAGGATGCTAATGTGGAGCGCGGTGGTGCCGTAGGTATGTTCGTCGCCTTGCAGCCGAAGGGTTGCAGGTTCGAATCTACCTCAAGTCGCCGCCTAGGGACCTTGGGCAAGTCCTTCACTCGCAATTGCTGAGCGCTTCGGCGTGAAACTCCGATGCAGTGTCCGCTGTATAATCGGGAGCGCCTCTGAGTAGAGAGCTTGAACGGGGCGCTATAACATGTGCGCATGCAAAAAATATAAGGCTGTAATATATTTAAAACAGCATAAATCATAAACATTGTATAAATCACCTAAGTGAATATATATATATTATAATCTCGAATATTGACCTTCGGACTTAGGCCTACTTGTGCTACTTTAAATGTATTACTTTCAAATGATGTCCCTCCCTATATGGAATGGGCTTCCCCCATCAGCCATTCTCTCTGGTAGTGTATCCTCGATCGTCTTTCTCTCGTCTAAAAACTTTTTCTCGGAGTTAAACGCACTGGGAGCGCTTCTGAAAGGCTCTTGCTGCGAGAAGCGCTTTATAAATGGTCAGATAAGATAAGATAAGAAATCGGCCTATATGCATAAGCTGGACCCGCCGCCAGCAATTAGGCCTAACTTATGAAAAATAATCAGTGTAGCCCCGGGTTCCGGACCTCTGGGCATTTGCCCCTGCACCTTTCGGATAGCCTGGATCCGACCATATGACACCTGCGGCAGAGTTTAGCATCGACTGTATCCGATTTATTTGGAATACCGGGTGATCCGCAAGTATACTTCTGCCACCAGAGTAGGCTACTGTCATAAAATAATACATCCGTAACGCTCCGTGTGGTGCATTTTAAATCCGTCAACAGCATTTCTGAGAAGAATCACGAGGCCGAAACGTTTACGTTTTAGACTTACAGGAACTTGTCATCATCATTATCATTAGGCTTACCAGAAAAAGGACAACTTGTAACATGCGCTGCTTTGGGGCGTCGCAAGTTCTGCTTTGAGTGAGTGTGATTAAATTGGTTTGATGCTGTAATTGATCATAAAATTGTTAATGGTCTTCAATTGCCTGTAGGGATGTTGAGCATAGATATTATAATCCGGTCACGCACAGAGGCAGAGTGGCAGCAGCAGGACACGCCTCACACAGATCCGGGAAAGAGGGATGTCGCCTTTGACCCCGAGATCGATCGAGTTAAGTTGGGATCCCATGGGTCAAGTTCTGCAGCATAGTCTCTACTGCAACTAAGAGTTTGGCAATTCAATGACGAAAGTTGTAGTGAAAATGACTATTATAGGAGACCGATGTGAAATTGTTGTAGCTCATGTCGTCGCGCCCTTAGACCTCACATGGGCCTAAGCCCCCCCCCCCCCCAAGAAGACCCAGAGTCATTTTATAGGTATCTTTTCTCGGACCTAGCCCCCACGCGAAACATACAAATGATTAAAAAAAGGTCATCAACTTTTTTGGCCGGGAAAATGTTTCTCGTTTTCTGGACCGAGTCTCATCCCCAACAAATTTAACCCCTCCAAGAACGGAAACCAAACTCCGCCCATGCTCAACCGGTGTGGCTTTCTTTCAGAATGACAGCAGTTATAAATATATAATATATATATAAATATATATATAGCCTAATCAGGTAAATTCTGTGGAGTATACTTTAGAGAGAACTTTATTCCAATTGCGTGTTTCCGTTTGACTCTTGCGATCGAAACATTTAGCAGAACCTCTCACCTCCCCCTCACATTACCAGGTCACCTCTACTTCGCCTCGACCCTTCCCACGTCTAATTTCTCCCTCCACTCGCCTCTCCCTCGCATATCCTTTTCCTACGAACTGATGCATAAACATTGGACACGTTCTGCGAATCCGTTCAGCTGCTGTTTTTCATCTCAGCCTCCGATATATAATGATTATAATGAAGGGTTAATTATACATCTGATTTTATGTCATTTTTAACGGTCTAATTATAGAGATTATCACGTGCACCACGCATGTGGCCGTATGTGTGTATATTAATATGTATTGCGTATAATTATGTGTATTACAGTTATGCTGATGTATTTGCTGCTACCACAGGTGTATGTGTGCGTGTGTGAGTGTGTGTGTGAGTGTGTGCGTGCTTATGTGTGTCTGCGCGCGCGCGTTTAACACCCATGCAAATAGCCTCAATTTTTGTGAACTCATAATTATAGCCTGCGCATATAGTGCATGCGCCTATAATATTGTTTACATTATACAACCATAAAATTTACCCAAACCATAAATTTTATTAAATTTAATAAAGTTCCTGAGCTGGACTATTGATTTAATTAATCTGCACAGGCTATATATAGCCTATCGCATGCTCTGGCCAGAGTTCGCGTAGGGTGTGATTTACCCTTACCCCATGGGGCTACATAAAAAAATTATAGCATTATAGTTAGCCTAATTGCAGTCGATTGATGTTTGGCAAAGTACTGCTTCAACTAAGTCGTTTTGTGTTTGTTGATTAGTCAAAGTCAGAGAACTCGGGTAAGTTTTTTAAAGGCTGAAATTTGGATAGAGTGAGAAAATGTTAGCGTATGTTTAGATTATATTAAAGTCCAGGGCCGGATTTAGGCATGTTCAACATGTTTGGTCGAACAGGGGCCCCACACCTCAAGGGGCCCACCAATGCGGAAAAAATTTCCCATTTTTTTAGAGTTTTAGCAAATTTAAATCAAACGATTAAAAAAATTCATTAACTTTTTGGAGGGGAATAATCGACATATTGTACGAAGTTTTTGATCAAACGACTAAAAACATTTCTTAATCCGGCCCTTTTAAAGCTCACCTCAGCTAAAAACAAAGGTATCTTGCTCAAGAGATATATGAATACCGGTACGCATTTTGTCTGTCGTTGACACCTTGGCCATTTTCAATTTTTTCAAAATTTGATTTTATTGCTTTAATAGCAATAGTATGAATCTGACAGATTCCTTGTTTGCCAACTTGATTGTCGTCTTGCTAAGTGACTTAACAGTTACGTGCAGCTACGCCGGTACCCTTTTAAAAAATAGTAATAATAATGATCATCAGGCAATATCACAATCTGGCAATATATAGCAATTATTTGAGATGGGATTTTTTGTTAGGGTCTACTATTTTTGCTGCGTTACGTTTTTGAAACGTCAAAAACCGGTGGGTGGTCTCGCTAAAAGGGATATAAGTTATAACTCTAGTTCTATTTGAAATGTTTTGATGAAATCTGGCCATCATATGTAAAAATGAATTGTTTTTAAGACTGTAAAATTTCATTTCGAAATTCTTACATCTGGCCAAGGCTCTGGCAAAAAACCTTAGGGGGTCTTTTTTGGCCCACCCTACATATATATATATATATATATATATATATATATATATATATATATATATATAATATTAGGGCTTGTAGTCAGTTGCTATCAGTCATAATCTGTAACTCTGTCAACGGGACGTTGGTTCCATAAAGGTCTCCCATGCATCGCATCATACATGTATACATATGTAGCGAACCAGGTTGCTACAAGCTACCTTACTTATTTACTTAAGTAAGGCCGCTATTTCTATTACGAATTCATGGGTGCTATGCTTAGCGCTGATCGATGCGGTCATCGCTATTTTTAGCTTCCCATGCATTTTTTAATGGAACTTTCCACCACCGGCGATTTTTGATTGGTTAGACATCACGCGATGTTTTACGCGCCAAAAAGCGCTCTCTTGCGGCAAATTAACGCGCAAACCTTCAGTCGGGCCGCAGAATTCAATCGAGTAACACCTACGCTTGTGGAAATCGTGAAACGTGGTGAAATTGATGGTATTTTCGATTCTGGCAAGTTTTATCAGGTAGAAGACGAGGTTCTTCCGATGTCCTGTGAATCGATGTGCAATTACGAAGATTTCCGGCAACGATTAAATTAATAATACGCTTCCGACGGAGAAATTCTGGCATCGGCCGACGACTCAATAACTTTCTACAGGACGGAAAACGGTGGATCGGCTGTCCTAAAATATCAATGGGAAAAGGGAAGTATAAGCAACCTAATCTATAGAGCTCGAACCTGAACTAGGTGTAATTAGATAAAACTTGTATCTCTATTTTTGGTGCAAATATTAGTTGTGGTATATTCAGTCTGTGAACTGATCGGATAGGTGTGAAATAGTCAGTCTGCGAACTGATCTGATAAAACCTAAACTAGTCAAGAGACATAGGCGTTTTAGGAGGGCCTTAATCGTGAATCTTTAATATCGTTTCTATTTTATCGGCTGTGTAAATAATTGCTAATGAACGACAGACAGTCGCTTGATTGATTCCATAATAAATGAAACTTAAATAGAGAACTGTGAAGTAATTTCTGCTATCGAATTATAATGGACTCCGACGGGGAAACGGACAGTGTCTTAGGGACAGGACAAGAGGAAGATGAGTTATGTCCGAGAGAAACCCTTGAGTTGGGGACTACAGACAATACTGATGACTTAGACCCTGCTGTATTACAGAAACAAATGACTACCATAGAACAATTTATGGAGCGCCAGAGTAGCATTTTAATCGGTCTAACTGAAGAGCTGAATCTAGTTTCCATGCAGCAAGCCCAATTAAGTTCCCGCCAGAAAGAATGTGAAACAATGGTGAAGTCGGTAGCTGAAGGTAAAGTGGGTGATGGAGCTGAGGGAAATGTTGAGGAATCGAACCCAGATAAGTACCCATTTAGTGGGGCTGTTGTGAGCTTAACAGCCACCGCTGACATATGTCCAATATCGGCCCATCCTGAGGAATTTGGTAACCAGAGAAGCTCACACCCTAGGTTAGGATTCGAACCCGCTACCATTGACACCAAAACCTTTGACCTAGGACCCAGCATTCCTCAACCGCGCTTAAGGGGGCGTGCAACAGTAGAGCCCATTAATTTGGGGGTGGAAACGTTAGGACAGGCGGCGCCCCCGCGCGTCACAATTGGTTCCAGCAAGTGGGATGAAGCTACAAAAGGTCATGGGTCAGAGGGTAAAATAATAATGGATCCCAGATTTGGTAGAACAGAAGATTTATGGGAAGAAGTGGAAAATGGAAAAGAAAATTTTCCACAAGATGATCCAAGAAGAATGGATGTACAGATGAAATACTTTGGTGCTAGACCAAAGGATTTACAAGGTCAAGGTCAAAAGGTAAATGACTTACAAGGTCAAGGTCAAGGTCAAAGAGTAAATACAACTGACATGTTGCATGGTCAAACAATGTATTATTATGATACAAATGTTTTGTATAGAGATTTTGACTTTGAAAATTACATGCGTCGAAAACAAGATAAATTAGTTAGAATTGGAATCGAAAATAAATCTGAAGACGATGATTCAGAAGTTACCGACTTGCGAGCGCTACATAAATTCGAACTGGAAACAAAAGCGTTAGGCGTTCGGCAAAAAGATAGTAAAACTTGTACTAATCCTAGATTTTTAGTTTCAGATGGAAAAATGGGGGATTCTTCGTTGCTGAGCGACGACCACGTGGGAACATGGGATGCACATCCTCACCGGTCATCAGCGACTGCTACCCCATGGGCTGCCACCTTCCCCCCCTCGTCGGTTCCTGAAACAGAAAAATTCCGGTCACCGAGCAACATGCTGTCACAAGTGACCGCTTCAGTCACCTCGGCTGCTTCTGATGTCCTGTTCTGCGAGTCGAAAACAGAACCCGGAAGAACCCTTCCAGTCTTCGCATCAGTTCCTCAGATGTTCGCGTACACATCTGCTCCGAGTCGACCGATCATGTCCATGGTGTCCCTGTCGTCGGAAACTCGAGTCACGCACAGCTACGAATACATACATTGGGCTAATGGTCAGCCCGTGTATGCGTCATACAGTCAGAAGATGGTTCCACCTGTCCCAGTCTTCCCTGTCTACACGGAAGCAGTTCCTCTTCCGATCCAGATGCAACCGTGGCCCATGACGAGCACAGTTCTGGAAAACTCTGCCAAGGTCATACAACTGCATCCATCGTCAGAAAAGCTCAGTTCAGCCAGTGTGAACTGTCAAGATAACTGTCTGAAAACAGCTGAAGGAAAGACAGTCAGTCTTTCTTTCCCAGCAGTGCAAGTTGCTGCTGAAAGTCGAGCATCAACTGGTGGTCATGCAACTCCATCAACCAACACAGAACAAGAAAAAGCTGCCGAGAAAGTTCAGACTTCAGCTGCCGACTCAACAAGAGAGAAGGTGAGATCGCACATGAAACTAGGTCAGTATAATGGAAAAACGTCGGTAGAGGTGTTCCTAAAAAAATTTGAGGTGTGTTCCAAGAACAATCGATGGACAGAAGACGAAAAACTAGCACAACTGACCTGCGCACTGGTCGAACCGGTAGATCAACTTCTCTATGAATTTGACTCTGACACAATCACCACATGTGCTGACTTGATGGACAGGTTGAGGCTAAGACATGGGAGCACTGACCAAACGGTTTTGTATCAGACCCAACTAAGTGCTCGCAGACAGAAGGTAGGAGAAGATCTGGGTTCTTTAGTCCAAGACATAAGACGATTAATGATTCTGGCATTCCCAGGACCGAGGTCAACACACAGTGAAACTATTGCGATCAAAGCTTTCCTTGATGCCTTACGAGATAAAGAGCTAGCCTTAAAAGTGAGAGAGAGGGAACCGGTCACCCTAGACAATGCATACAAAACGGCCATGAGACTGGAAGGCTACCGCAGAGCTGATGAAGATGGCATGGACCGCCAAGAACGACGTCCAGGCCGAGTCAAAATTGTGAAGGAAAGTAATGAAACGGAAGATTGTGATACGAAAGAATTTCGCGAGGACATCGCCCGTCAATTAAAGCAATTGAGTGACAGAATGGACTGCTTGCTAAATACTCCATCAACCGAAAGACACTATCCGCCATGGCAACCGCAACGCACCTCGTCAGCATGGAGAGGCGCAAACTATAGGAATCAACGATGGAATCAGAAACCGAATGAAAACTACCGAAGAACAACTCCTGACAACCGACGCTGCTTCGAGTGCAACCAGGTTGGACATTTGGCCCGGGTTTGTCCTCGCAGAATAACCTCTTCGTCAACTGGAGAGCAAGATGAACCTGAAGGACCTGGGGTGAGTAACGCTAGACATGTAAAAGGAAACAGTGACGCTTATCTGTCTGTGACAATTAGAGGAAAGAAATTGCTAGCTTTGTTAGACTCTGGCAGTGAAATGACATTATGCCCTGCGTCGTTAGTGGACTCGAAAGAAATTATCGGTTCCAGTCAACTATTACAAGCTGCTAATGGGTCTGCAATTCGGGTACTGGGAGAGACTGTACTGAAACTGAAAATCGAAGGTCAGGCTTTCGAAATTCCTTGCTTGGTAACTGAGCAGGTTACTGAACTGATCCTCGGACTCTCTTGGATGGTGAAAGAAAATGTCCTGTGGCACATGGGGAAAAGATGGGTCCTCGTGCGGAACTTTTGGTTCACCGTTCATGGTAAAACCCGTTCAGGACTATGTCGTAAAATAATCGTTTCTCGTGATGTTCAAGTGCCATCAAATAGTGAAATGGACATAACGACACATGCAGTATTACCAAACCTGAAGGCGGTAACCACACAATGGGCTGTCAGACCTCAACTGTTGGACTCCGGGCTCATTCTAGCAGGGACCCTGCTCCCACACCGGACTTTTGATCTGCCACTCAGAGTCATGAATCCGACCAGTCGACCCATCTGGATAAAGAGAGGAATCCAATGCACCGCTGAACCGGTTATCGTAGCAGACGAAGAGCCGCTTGCAACGACCGATTCTACTTGTGCAGTCATCACCGAGACATCGAGGAAGCAAACCGAAGAGGATGTTACCGAGATTCTGGCCCCGCTATGGGAAGAGATTGCAGCTGATGTGCCGGAGGGAGTACAGCAAAGATTACAGGCAATCATCTTAGAAAATCAGAAGGCCTTCTCCTTAAATGAATGGGACTTGGGTTTCACCGATGCGATTCAACACGAGATTGAGACAGGGACCGAAAGCCCTGTTAGACAATCGCTGCGGCGGCAACCCATGTCCGTACTACCTACCATCGACGAACAAGTAAATCAAATGTTGCAGCAAAGACTCATTGAACCCTCCGCTTCCGCTTGGGCCAGCAATGTGGTTATGGTCACGAAGAAAGACGGTACCCCGAGGTTTTGTGTGGACTACCGCGCGGTGAACACTAAAACCCGGAAGGACGCCTACCCCCTTCCCCTCATAGGCGAAAGTCTCGACGCTTTGGCCGGGGCAAGGTGGTTTAGTACTTTCGACCTCCGTGCGGGTTACCATCAGGTAGCGGTACATCCAAGAGACCGGCATAAGACGGCTTTCATCACAAGAAGAGGAAGCTTCCAGTTTCGGGTCTTACCATTCGGCCTCTGCAATTCGCCGGCCACCTTTTCACGAATGATGAACCTAGTAATGGCTGGACTGAACTTCGAGGTATGTCTCATCTACCTTGACGACATCATCGTTTTCGCCGAAGACCTGGAGACGCACCTGAACCGACTAAAACAGGTGCTGGAGCGTCTAGCCAAAGTGGGACTGAAATTGAAACCGTCCAAATGTCATCTGCTACAACGACAAGTACTATTCCTAGGACATGTGATCAGCGAGCAGGGAATCACGACCGATCCGGAAAAGACAGTTGCTGTGCGGAGCTGGCCGACTCCGAGAAACCTTAAGGAAGTCCGGGGTTTTATCGGATTGTGCTCGTACTACCGGAAGTTCGTCCCTGACTTCTCTAACATTGCTAAACCGCTGCATGCCCTGACAAGGAAGGGGTGTCGTTTTCTCTGGACTGAAGAGTGTGAAATGGCCTTCACCCAGTTGAAGCAACTTCTTATCGAGGCACCAATACTGGCTTTACCATTGGACGACGGAATGTACGTTCTTGACACTGATGCATCAGGAGAGGCCATAGGAGCTGTTCTATCGCAAATCCAACGAGGACAAGAACGAGTCATTTGCTATGGGAGCCGCCTCTGTTCGAGAGCTGAGCAGAATTATGATGTAACGAAAAGAGAGCTTCTCGCAATCGTACATTTCTTAAAGGCCTACCGACAGTACTTGCTGGGGCACCGTTTTCTCCTTCGAACAGATCATTCGGCGCTTCAATGGTTGAGGAGAACCCCTCTCCCCATCGGACAGCAAGCGCGCTGGTTAGCCATCACAGAAGAATTTGAATTTGACATTCAGCACCGGGCAGGGACGGCACATCGAAACGCAGACGCTATGTCCCGCATTCCACCACAAATACAAGCTGTTCGGGAACTGCGAGACTTCTCGAATGGGCTAACTGGCTTACCAATGGATTGGAACAGGACTGTCATGCGTGACGAGCAAAGAACCGATGCTGATCTGGACTGGGTGATTCAGAAGAAGTTGGACTCAAGCGATCCGCCTTCTTACGAGGAAGTAAGGAGTCAGAGTGGAGCCGTAAAGAACCTAATCTCCCAATGGCCGCAGTTGGAGTTGAGAGATGAACTGTTGGTACGGAAATGGCTGGACGCAGAGGATGGCAACGTCGCTAACTACCAGTTGATTCCACCTCCTAGTCGTCGGTTGGCATTGATTCGGATGTCCCACGAAGGAATAACTGGAGGACACATGGGAATCAAACGAACCTTGTCCCAGTTACAGAAGAGAGCCTACTGGCCCGGCTGGCGAGAAGACGTTCGGATGGCACTGAGGCGATGCACTCCTTGCGCCCAATACTTCAGAGGCAAACCGCCCAAGCAAGGGCGACTGCAATCAATGGCCGTAGGAGCGCCCATGGAATGCCTCGGAGTGGACATCACCGGACCGCATCCCACTTCCAGCAAAGGACACCGTTATATCCTGACGGCTGTCGACCACTTCACGCGCTGGGCGGAGGCGCATCCGATCCGCAACCAAGAGGCAGCGACCGTGGCCCGTGTCCTCGTGAAGGAAGTGTTCTGCCGGTTCGGGTGCCCGCGGCAGATCCTGACGGACCAAGGGCCTTGCTTCGAGGCGGCCCTGTTTCAGGAACTGTGCCGTCTCCTCCAAATCGACAAAATCCGTACCACCCCCTATAAGCCGAGCACGAATGGCGCGGTCGAAAGATTTCATCGGACCCTGAACGCCCTCCTGGGAAAGGTGGTAGCCCAAAATCAGAAAGACTGGGATGTGCATCTGCCCTACGTCCTGGCCGCCTACCGAGCCAGCGAGAATGAAAGTACCGGATTCACTCCGAATCGGTTGTTTCTGTCAAGGGAATTGTGCATGCCTATTGATTTAGTGCTTGGGGATGTGCGGGACATGAATACCTTGTTAAATGTGGATGATTTTGTTGCTAATCAAATTGAAAATGTACAAACCGGTTTTAAAACTGCCAGGAAAGTTATGCAGCGCCAGGCTACCACTAGGAGTGCCCGCTACAACCTGAGGGTCAAACCGGCTACCTTTGCCATTGGGTCTTGGGTTTGGTATTTCTACCCGAGGCGACGACCCGGGGTAAAGGAGAAATGGAACAAACCCTATACTGGACCCTACCGAGTTATGGCACAACTGGGTCCTGTCCTGTATAAAATACAGAAGTCGGCCCGATCACAGGTTAAGTTAGTTTATGTCGATAAACTAAAACGATACGAAGGAGAAACCCCTAAAGACTGGGAGATGGACCTTATCCCTGACCTGGTCGAACCAGTTGACCTGGAGGTTTTGGCGAATGCCAATGATTCGGGCGAAGAAGAAGAGGTAGCCCCTTCGAGACCGCGTAGGACCATTGTACCGCCCCGTAGGTATAGAGAATAGCGTAATGTGATGTAATGTGATATGATAGGGTGGTCCTGTCGCGTAATGGCGACAAGTAGGTGAATAGAGAATAGAGTCTTCTCTGCTTTAGTTGTGTTTTGATGATATTATATGTGGCCTTGAGATGTAGGTTTACATTTTTATTTTAAATGTGCGTTGATATATTGTGCTTTCTTACTGTGTAAAAATGTGAAAGTTGATTACAGTAATGAAGTGTAATACGATGATATAGGTTATGTGAGAATGCATAGTTTTATTAGTGTGAAGTGTAGCTTAAGTATTTCAGATTATATGTGTGTCCTCTGATGATAAAAATAACTAAGTAGATGAGATGAATAATAAAGAAATGGGATAAATAAGAGATAACCAAGTAAAGATAGTTGTACTTGTTTCGTGTAGAATCCCTCCAGGTCGTGTAATGGCGACGAGAGTAAGCGATGGGAGAATAGAATCTTCTCTGTTTTATTTGCTTTTTGATGATAGGTAACTATGTGATGTGGGAATACATTGTTTTATTTTCTTGTGCATAAATGCTGTGCTTTCTGATGTAAGCTAGTTGGCTATAACTATGTGAAAATGTTTACAGTAAGTGTTTAGTAGCAGTCACAAGAAAGTAATGTAGAGTGATGTGATGCTACAAGGACATTTAGTAAGTATTAGCTCCAGCGAAATGCTTAAAGAGTAGTCCTTTAGTTTGAAATAAAAAGGGTAGTTTTAAACTCAGTTTAAATATTTGAATTGCTTCTTGTTGCCACGAAGAAGGGCAGAAGTTGTACTGTATGTAAATTGCATAATAATGATTGCAAGTTAAAAGATTATGATTATAATATGCTATGGTAGGAATAATTAGCATTCTGCGTGGTGATTGAAGGATAACCTTGTGTGATTGGATGAATGAGTAACTTGGTGATGATGTGGTGTTAGATTGTGTAGTAAGGTTGAGTAGAGCACCCAATTGTAAGCATCGCCCTGAGAGTTAGTGAGTAAGTTGGATTATAGACTTAGAGGCAGAATCACTGTAGCAGGCAGTGGAGATTGCATGCAATGGTGAAGCTGGGCCTGTGGATGAATTCGTCCAGTCTTAGACTACTTCCTGCAGGGGTTGTAATGTAATAGACTATTATAGGATATGGGAATAAATCCTTTATACCTTGGGTATGCTTAACTGAGCAGTAATTCCTTCTTCGATCCAGGTAGCTAAGCCTTGATGTAATGTTGAAACGTGTGCATGTTGGTATGCATTATTAGTAGCCTAGGTTTATGATCTGACGTTGCTTCATCTCTATAACAGTGGCTTGTTGTAAAAGGAATGCGTGCCTGTAAAACACAGCTTAAGTTTTAAGTTGCTGTATATGTTTGGCTTGGGGAATGGGTGAACCTTAGTTTCGGATTGCAGTAGAAAAGATGGTTTGTGGAAATCAAACATTGTCTGAGGGATAGTGTAAGGTAGTATGCATGAGAGTGACTGAGTGTGCTTGAAGATGCATTTCCCATTTTGTGGCTTTTGATGACAAGTTTAAATGGATTATGGCCTCAGACTCTTGTGTACCTGAGATTTAGTATAGTATCATAACCATAAAATTGGGTAAGGTATTGATTCTTCTATAGCGATTCTTGTTGATTGTGATTATTATATGTGAAATTCTAATAATGCTACTGCTGTATAAAAATGTAATAACGGATTAATATAAGATTTGGCGCCGGAACATGACTACATGTGTTAAGAGGACTTTCTCTCGCTAGGGTTCCGTGCAATTGCTGGAAGTAGTGTGTAGTTAAGTTTCATTGTGGATAATTGCTAAAAGTAGTTAAGCTAAGTGATTGAATTATGTGTAGTTAATAGGGGTTACGTTAAACGATTAAGCTTCTTCTTACAGACCGAAACAACCATTTGGCATGGAAGATAAGATTGACATCTTGGATTTGATATCCCCTTGGGTAGGAAGTCATGAGGAGGTGATAGTTATAACACTCTTTACTATTAAGAAGGCCGCATGGTTCTGGCCATTCCTCGTTTAACGCTACTGAGTTGGTTGTAAGCAGTAATGTTACCGTTTAGATGTACCAGGCTCTTATAATTTAGCATCGTGGAATTTAACACATCTAACACTAGTCGTGAAATGAAGATATGACTTCAATTGGTTATTTTATGTGGACTATACAATTGTGTTACTGAGTTGTCTTGGAAATGCTATGTCCTGCATTGCTATGTTTTACCTTTCCGAGATATCATTGCTATATGATGTATGTAATCTGATGGCAGGTATTAATGATAAAAACTGTGACAGTTTATGTGAATGAGGAAATTAGTAAGACTTTGTTGGTCAGTGTGAAGACCTCGATTAGTTAAGAGCTGTTGTTGGGCATATGTGAACCCTTATGACTGACTAATAATCAGTCATTGTACAAATTTGTATGCCAATTGATGCAACTTCTGACACATTGTGAGCTGTAGCATGCTAGATGATATACAAGTACTATGTATCCGGTTCGAGCTCCGAAGTATTATTAAATTTACCAGGGTACTGGTAAATTTAAGAGTAAGTTGTGGGGGGTGTAGCGAACCAGGTTGCTACAAGCTACCTTACTTATTTACTTAAGTAAGGCCGCTATTTCTATTACGAATTCATGGGTGCTATGCTTAGCGCTGATCGATGCGGTCATCGCTATTTTTAGCTTCCCATGCATTTTTTAATGGAACTTTCCACCACCGGCGATTTTTGATTGGTTAGACATCACGCGATGTTTTACGCGCCAAAAAGCGCTCTCTTGCGGCAAATTAACGCGCAAACCTTCAGTCGGGCCGCAGAATTCAATCGAGTAACACCTACGCTTGTGGAAATCGTGAAACGTGGTGAAATTGATGGTATTTTCGATTCTGGCAAGTTTTATCAGGTAGAAGACGAGGTTCTTCCGATGTCCTGTGAATCGATGTGCAATTACGAAGATTTCCGGCAACGATTAAATTAATAATACGCTTCCGACGGAGAAATTCTGGCATCGGCCGACGACTCAATAACTTTCTACAGGACGGAAAACGGTGGATCGGCTGTCCTAAAATATCAATGGGAAAAGGGAAGTATAAGCAACCTAATCTATAGAGCTCGAACCTGAACTAGGTGTAATTAGATAAAACTTGTATCTCTATTTTTGGTGCAAATATTAGTTGTGGTATATTCAGTCTGTGAACTGATCGGATAGGTGTGAAATAGTCAGTCTGCGAACTGATCTGATAAAACCTAAACTAGTCAAGAGACATAGGCGTTTTAGGAGGGCCTTAATCGTGAATCTTTAATATCGTTTCTATTTTATCGGCTGTGTAAATAATTGCTAATGAACGACAGACAGTCGCTTGATTGATTCCATAATAAATGAAACTTAAATAGAGAACTGTGAAGTAATTTCTGCTATCGAATTATAATGGACTCCGACGGGGAAACGGACAGTGTCTTAGGGACAGGACAAGAGGAAGATGAGTTATGTCCGAGAGAAACCCTTGAGTTGGGGACTACAGACAATACTGATGACTTAGACCCTGCTGTATTACAGAAACAAATGACTACCATAGAACAATTTATGGAGCGCCAGAGTAGCATTTTAATCGGTCTAACTGAAGAGCTGAATCTAGTTTCCATGCAGCAAGCCCAATTAAGTTCCCGCCAGAAAGAATGTGAAACAATGGTGAAGTCGGTAGCTGAAGGTAAAGTGGGTGATGGAGCTGAGGGAAATGTTGAGGAATCGAACCCAGATAAGTACCCATTTAGTGGGGCTGTTGTGAGCTTAACAGCCACCGCTGACATATGTCCAATATCGGCCCATCCTGAGGAATTTGGTAACCAGAGAAGCTCACACCCTAGGTTAGGATTCGAACCCGCTACCATTGACACCAAAACCTTTGACCTAGGACCCAGCATTCCTCAACCGCGCTTAAGGGGGCGTGCAACAGTAGAGCCCATTAATTTGGGGGTGGAAACGTTAGGACAGGCGGCGCCCCCGCGCGTCACACATATATATGTTAATATATGAACTATGCAATATTGTATATAATGTAATTGAAGCAACGTCAAATGTATACATGCATTTTGCATTTACTCTTCCATATGACTAATGTTTGGTAGGCGTGCGACTGTGTATAAGCTGAGTGCCGAGATAGAACAATGAAGACTCCAGCAGCTGTTGGTATCTTCTTCCTCTTCGTCGTGACCGTCATCAACGGTGCGACTTTCTACGTTCTCTCGGAGGTCAAAGAAGTCGACGGTAAACCTTTCAGTCTGCTTTTAGGAAGTATATTACCGTCTGATCCAATGAAGTTGGCACATGACTTACATACTAAGCGCTGCTAACGTAATCCTTAAAGTAATATTCGTCCATATGGGTACAAGGTTAGCCTATATAGCGTGATTTGCAGAAAATTAATGCACAGGAGAGGCTTTAGTCTCAGGCCTATTATTATACTGGTTCAAATCAGACCCAAACTGCATGCGTTACTTTCTCTGTCCAGTTACGATAATCTTTTTCAAGGGTTTTCCACTTTTATCCTTAACCGAGAGCTATTCTTATCAATCTCTATTATCGACCATCTAATCGTCAGACTTGGGCCAGACCAGAGAGATTTCAATTTTCAATATGCGTGCACACACACGTGTAGGCCTATAGGCCTGTATGCATAGGCGTACGAGGCGGGGGTCCAGGGGGGCAAATGCCCCCCCAAATTTCGGGCAAATGTGTTTTTCGGGCAAAAGAGGCACGGTCGGAAAAAAAAAATCGGAAAAATTTTTCGGGCAAAACAGGTACGGGAGGAATTTTTCGGGCACGCAGGGGGGAAAAAGTCGTCAGATTTTTCGGACGGGAAAATCGTAAAAAAATTTTGGGCGGATGACTAAAAAAAAAAAGGTCGTCAGATATTTTGGACGGGAAAAGCCTAAGGAAATTTTGGGCAAGGTCGTCAGATTTTTCGGGCAAAAATTTTTTTTTGCCCCCCCGCTGCCGAAATGTCCCGTACGCCTATGCCTGTATGCATAATTATATGCAAACAATAGTCCCTATTGTCAGTGGTGAAGTTGCATCGACGGTCCCCGCAACTGGTTGCACTTTGCCAGTGCCTGTCCAAAGCCTGGATAAAGGTGGAGGGCGACACTAATCATCTTTGTGATGGGAGTATATCGTCAAACAGTAACAAGCCGGAACCGTCGACACACCTAGTCTGGCGGAACCCCCGATGCAAAACACTTATGGACTCGCGTGCATTTCATGCCTCTGCACCCATCGAATGGAATCGGCTTCCGCTCTCACTTCGCAGTTTAAATTCACTCCCTTCCTTCAAAATGCGGCCCAAAACTCACTATGGTACTTCTCCTTGGCTTTCAAGCACATGGATCTCTAACTGCAAATTCCTCCTGCGGTCGACTATATCCACGCCTCGGTATGACAAATTTATGTAATAATAATAATAATAATAATAATAATAATAATAATAATAATAATAATAATAATAATAATAATAATTAGACTTATCCATAGCTAATCTCACCACGACAATTTTCACGATAAGGTCGTCATCCTCATGCATTTTAGTAAAACGAGATTTTTTCTAAATATGCGCATCTTATTGTTTTGAAATTTTGCAACATGTCTTGTAATAAACTAATCTACTAGTTACCAGGTTTTCTTCAAAAAATATCTCTTAGCAGCAAATATAACTTTTTTAAGAGAGGAGATTAGAAATCTAAAGTGCTCATGAGCGGCGAACATAATAACGAATTATGCTTTTATAAACATTGGCTCCTCTTCTTATACTTTCTGCCATACAAAGGCGACATATTAGCCGTTATACGCTAACGTAACGCTTAAGCACTCACCAGTGTCGCCCTAATCGCGATTGTAATTCTACATAACATTGTATCCGTAATAAACGACGTCCGTCAGGCTCCATGTCTGCTGGGCTGTCCGGCTGTCTACCTGTCCGTCTGCGTGTGTTCCTCTATATGTCTGTACGTGTGACCGTTCAACAGACTGACTGACTAACCATCCGTCTACGTGTCTGTCCCGCTGTCTGTCTGTGCGTATGTCCCTTGGTCAGTCTGTTTACCTGTCCTTCTGTGTGTCTGTCTCTCTGTCTGTCTGTACGTATGTCCCTAGGTCAGTCTGTTTACCTGTCCTTCTGTGTGTCTGTCTCGCTGTCTGTCTGTACGTATGTCCCTTGGTCCGTCTGTTTACCTGTCCTTCTGTGTGTCTGTCTCTCTGTCTGTCTGTGCGTATGTCCGTTGGTCCGTCTGTTTACCTGTCCTTCTGTGTGTCTGTCTCTCTGTCTGTCTGTGCGTATGTCCGTTGGTCCGTCTGTTTACCTGTCCTTCTGTGTGTCTGTCTCGCTGTCTGTCTGTGCGTATGTCCCTTGGTCAGTCTGCTTACCTGTCCTTCTGTGTGTCTGTCTCGCTGTCTGTCTGTGCGTATGTCCCTTGGTCCGTCTGTTTACCTGTCCTTCTGTGTGTCTGTTTCTCTGTCTGTCTGTGCGTATGTCCCTTGGTCAGTCTGTTTACCTGTCCTTCTGTGTGTCTGTCTCGCTGTTTGTCTGTGCGTATGTCCCTTGGTCCGTCTGTTTACCTGTCCTTCTGTTTGTCTGTCTCGCTGTCTGTCTGTACGCATGTCCCTTGGTCAGTCTGTTTACCTGTCCTTCTGTGTGTCTGTCTCGCTGTCTGTCTGTACGTATGTCCCTTGGTCCGTCTGTTTACCTGTCCTTCTGTGTGTCTGTCTCGCTGTCTGTCTGTACGTATGTCCCTTGGTCCGTCTGTTTACCTGTCCTTCTGTGTGTCTGTCTCTCTGTCTGTCTGTGCGTATGTCCGTTGGTCCGTCTGTTTACCTGTCCTTCTGTGTGTCTGTCTCGCTGTCTGTCTGTGCGTATGTCCCTTGGTCAGTCTGCTTACCTGTCCTTCTGTGTGTCTGTCTCGCTGTCTGTCTGTGCGTATGTCCCTTGGTCCGTCTGTTTACCTGTCCTTCTGTGTGTCTGTTTCTCTGTCTGTCTGTGCGTATGTCCCTTGGTCAGTCCGCTTACCTGTCCTTCTGTGTGTCTGTCTCGCTGTCTGTCTGTGCGTATGTCCCTTGGTACGTCTGTTTACCTGTCCTTCTGTGTGTCTGTCTCGCTGTCTGTCTGTGCGTATGTGCCTTGGTCCGTCTGTTTACCTGTCCTTCTGTGTGTCTGTCTCGCTGTCTGTCTGTGCGTATGTCCCTTAGTCAGTCTGCTTACCTGTCCTTCTGTGTGTCTGTCTCGCTGTCTGTCTGTGCGTATGTCCCTTGGTCCGTCTGTTTACCTGTCCTTCTGTGTGTCTGTCTCTCTGTCTGTCTGTGCGTATGTCCGTTGGTCCGTCTGTTTACCTGTCCTTCTGTGTGTCTGTCTCGCTGTCTGTCTGTGCGTATGTCCCTTGGTCAGTCTGCTTACCTGTCCTTCTGTGTGTCTGTCTCGCTGTCTGTCTGTGCGTATGTCCCTTGGTCCGTCTGTTTACCTGTCCTTCTGTGTGTCTGTCTCTCTGTCTGTCTGTGCGTATGTCCCTTGGTCAGTCTGCTTACCTGTCCTTCTGTGTGTCTGTCTCGCTGTCTGTCTGTGCGTATGTCCCTTGGTCCGTCTGTTTACCTGTCCTTCTGTGTGTCTGTCTCGCTGTCTGTCTGTGCGTATGTCCCTTGGTCCGTCTGTTTACCTGTCCTTCTGTGTGTCTGTCTCGCTGTCTGTCTGTGCGTATGTCCCTTAGTCAGTCGGCTTACCTGTCCTTCTGTGTGTCTGTCTCGCTGTCTGTCTGTGCGTATGTCCCTTGGTCCGTCTGCTTACCTGTCCTTCTGTGTGTCTGTCTCTCTGTCTGTCTGTGCGTATGTCCTTGGTCAGTCTGTTTACCTGTCCTTCTGTGTGTCTGTCTCTCTGTCTGTCTGAGCGTATGTCCGTTGGTCCGTCTCTTTACCTGTCCTTCTGTGTGTCTGTCTCGCTGTCTGTCTGTGCGTATGTCCCTTGGTCAGTCTGTTTACCTGTCCTTCTGTGTGTCTGTCTCTCTGTCTGTCTGTGCGTATGTCCCTTGGTCAGTCTGTTTACCTGTCCTTCTGTGTGTCTGTTTCTCTGTCTGTCTGTGCGTATGTCCCTTGGTCAGTCTGTTTACCTGTCCTTCTGTGTGTCTGTCTCTCTGTCTGTCTGTGCGTATGTCCCTTGGTCCGTCTGTTTACCTGTCCTTCTGTGTGTCTGTCTCTCTGTCTGTCTGTGCGTATGTCCCTTGGTCAGTCTGCTTACCTGTCCTTCTGTGTGTCTGTCTCGCTGTCTGTCTGTGGGTATGTCCCTTGGTCCGTCTGTTTACCCCTCCTTCTGTGTGTCTGTCTCTCTGTCTGTCTGTGCGTATGTCCCTTGGTCAGTCTGCTTACCTGTCCTTCTGTGTGTCTGTCTCGCTGTCTGTCTGTGCGTATGTCCCTTGGTCAGTCTGTTTACCTGTCCTTCCGTGTGTCTGTATCTCTGTCTGTCTGTGCGTATGTCCCTTGGTCAGTCTGCTTACCAGTCCTTCTGTGTGTCTGTCTCGCTGTCTGTGTGTGTGTCCGTTGTCCAGTTTGTCTGTCTACCTGTCCTTCTGTGTGTCTGTCCCGCTGTCTGTCTGTACTTATGTCCGTTGGTCAATCCGTCTGCTTGCATGACCTTCTATGTGTCTGTCCTTATACTTTCTGCCAAACAAGGGCAAAATATTAGCCGTTATACGCTAACGTAACGCTTAAGCACTCACCAGTGTCGCCCTAATCGCGATTGTAATTCTACATAACATTGTATCCAGTATAAACTACGTCCGTCAGGCTCCATGTCTGTTGGACTGTCCGGCTGCCTATCTGTCCGTCTGCGTGTGTTCGTCAATATGTGTGTACGTGAGCCCGTTCAATAGACTGACTGACTAACCATCCGTCTATGTGTCTGTCTGTGTGTATGCCCGTTGGTCCGTCTGTCTATTTGTCCTTCTGTGTGTCTGTCTCGCTGTCTGTCTGTGCGTATGTCCCTTAGTCAGTCGGCTTACCTGTCCTTCTGTGTGTCTGTCTCGCTGTCTGTCTGTGTGTATGCCCGTTGGTCCGTCTGTCTATTTGTCCTTCTGTGTGTCTGTCTCGCTGTCTGTCTGTGCGTATGTCCCTTGGTCCGTCTGTTTACCTGTCCTTCTGTGTGTCTGTCTCGCTGTCTGTCTGTGCGTATGTCCCTTGGTCCGTCTGTTTACCTGTCCTTCTGTGTGTCTGTCTCGCTGTCTGTCTGTGTGTATGTCCCTTAGTCAGTCGGCTTACCTGTCCTTCTGTGTGTCTGTCTCGCTGTCTGTCTGTGCGTATGTCCCTTGGTCCGTCTGCTTACCTGTCCTTCTGTGTGTCTGTCTCTCTGTCTGTCTGTGCGTATGTCCTTGGTCAGTCTGTTTACCTGTCCTTCTGTGTGTCTGTCTCTCTGTCTGTCTGAGCGTATGTCCGTTGGTCCGTCTCTTTACCTGTCCTTCTGTGTGTCTGTCTCGCTGTCTGTCTGTGCGTATGTCCCTAGGTCAGTCTGTTTACCTGTCCTTCTGTGTGTCTGTCTCGCTGTCTGTCTGTGCGTATGTCCCTTGGTCCGTCTGTTTACTTGTCCTTCTGTGTGTCTGTCTCGCTGTCTGTCTGTGCGTATGTCCTTTGGTCCGTCTGTTTACCTGTCCTTCTGTGTGTCTGTCTCGCTGTCTGTCTGTGCGTATGTCCCTTAGTCAGTCGGCTTACCTGTCCTTCTGTGTGTCTCTCTCGCTGTCTGTCTGTGCGTATGTCCCTTGGTCCGTCTGCTTACCTGTCCTTCTGTGTGTCTGTCTCTCTGTCTGTCTGTGCGTATGTCCTTGGTAAGTCTGTTTACCTGTCCTTCTGTGTGTCTGTCTCTCTGTCTCTCTGAGCGTATGTCCGTTGGTCCGTCTCTTTACCTGTCCTTCTGTGTGTCTGTCTCGCTGTCTGTCTGTGCGTATGTCCCTTGGTCAGTCTGTTTACCTGTCCTTCTGTGTGTCTGTCTCTCTGTCTGTCTGTGCGTATGTCCCTTGGTCAGTCTGTTTACCTGTCCTTCTGTGTGTCTGTTTCTCTGTCTGTCTGTGCGTATGTCCCTTGGTCAGTCTGTTTACCTGTCCTTCTGTGTGTCTGTTTCTCTGTCTGTCTGTGCGTATGTCCTTTGGTCCGTCTGCTTACCTGTCCTTCTGTGTGTCTGTTTCTCTGTCTGTCTGTGCGTATGTCCTTTGGTCCGTCTGCTTACCTGTCCTTCTGTGTGTCTGTCTCGCTGTCTGTCTGTGCGTATGTCCCTTGGTCAGTCTGCTTACCTGTCCTTCTGTGTGTCTGTCTCGCTGTCTGTCTGTGCGTATGTCCCTTGGTCCGTCTGTTTACCTGTCCTTCTGTGTGTCTGTCTCGCTGTCTGTCTGTGCGTATGTCCCTTGGTCAGTCTGCTTACCTGTCCTTCTGTGTGTCTGTCTCGCTGTCTGTCTGTGCGTATGTCCCTTGGTCCGTCTGTTTACCTGTCCTTCTGTGTGTCTGTCTCGCTGTCTGTCTGTGCGTATGTCCCTTGGTCCGTCTGTTTACCTGTCCTTCTGTGTGTCTGTCTCGCTGTCTGTCTGTGCGTATGTCCCTTAGTCAGTCGGCTTACCTGTCCTTCTGTGTGTCTGTCTCGCTGTCTGTCTGTGCGTATGTCCCTTGGTCCGTCTGCTTACCTGTCCTTCTGTGTGTCTGTCTCTCTGTCTGTCTGTGCGTATGTCCTTGGTCAGTCTGTTTACCTGTCCTTCTGTGTGTCTGTCTCTCTGTCTGTCTGAGCGTATGTCCGTTGGTCCGTCTCTTTACCTGTCCTTCTGTGTGTCTGTCTCGCTGTCTGTCTGTGCGTATGTCCCTTGGTCAGTCTGTTTACCTGTCCTTCTGTGTGTCTGTCTCTCTGTCTGTCTGTGCGTATGTCCCTTGGTCAGTCTGTTTACCTGTCCTTCTGTGTGTCTGTTTCTCTGTCTGTCTGTGCGTATGTCCCTTGGTCAGTCTGTTTACCTGTCCTTCTGTGTGTCTGTCTCTCTGTCTGTCTGTGCGTATGTCCCTTGGTCCGTCTGTTTACCTGTCCTTCTGTGTGTCTGTCTCTCTGTCTGTCTGTGCGTATGTCCCTTGGTCAGTCTGCTTACCTGTCCTTCTGTGTGTCTGTCTCGCTGTCTGTCTGTGGGTATGTCCCTTGGTCCGTCTGTTTACCCCTCCTTCTGTGTGTCTGTCTCTCTGTCTGTCTGTGCGTATGTCCCTTGGTCAGTCTGCTTACCTGTCCTTCTGTGTGTCTGTCTCGCTGTCTGTCTGTGCGTATGTCCCTTGGTCAGTCTGTTTACCTGTCCTTCTGTGTGTCTGTCTCTCTGTCTGTCTGTGCGTATGTCCCTTGGTCAGTCTGCTTACCAGTCCTTCTGTGTGTCTGTCTCGCTGTCTGTCTGTGTGTGTGTCCGTTGTCCAGTTTGTCTGTCTACCTGTCCTTCTGTGTGTCTGTCCCGCTGTCTGTCTGTACTTATGTCCGTTGGTCAATCCGTCTGCTTGCATGACCTTCTATGTGTCTGTCCTTATACTTTCTGCCAAACAAGGGCAAAATATTAGCCGTTATACGCTAACGTAACGCTTAAGCACTCACCAGTGTCGCCCTAATCGCGATTGTAATTCTACATAACATTGTATCCAGTATAAACTACGTCCGTCAGGCTCCATGTCTGTTGGACTGTCCGGCTGCCTATCTGTCCGTCTGCGTGTGTTCGTCAATATGTGTGTACGTGAGCCCGTTCAATAGACTGACTGACTAACCATCCGTCTATGTGTCTGTCTGTGTGTATGCCCGTTGGTCCGTCTGTCTATTTGTCCTTCTGTGTGTCTGTCTCGCTGTCTGTCTGTGCGTATGTCCCTTAGTCAGTCGGCTTACCTGTCCTTCTGTGTGTCTGTCTCGCTGTCTGTCTGTGCGTATGTCCCTTGGTCCGTCTACTTACGTGTCCTTCTGTGTGTCTGTCTCTCTGTCTGTCTGTGCGTATGTCCTTGGTCAGTCTGTTTACCTGTCCTTCTGTGTGTCTGTCTCTCTGTCTGTCTGAGCGTATGTCCGTTGGTCCGTCTCTTTACCTGTCCTTCTGTGTGTCTGCCTCGCTGTCTGTCTGTGCGTATGTCCCTAGGTCAGTCTGTTTACCTGTCCTTCTGTGTGTCTGTCTCGCTGTCTGTCTGTGCGTATGTCCCTTGGTCCGTCTGTTTACCTGTCCTTCTGTGTGTCTGTCTCGCTGTCTGTCTGTGCGTATGTCCTTTGGTCCGTCTGTTTACCTGTCCTTCTGTGTGTCTGTCTCGCTGTCTGTCTGTGCGTATGTCCCTTAGTCAGTCGGCTTACCTGTCCTTCTGTGTGTCTCTCTCGCTGTCTGTCTGTGCGTATGTCCCTTGGTCCGTCTGCTTACCTGTCCTTCTGTGTGTCTGTCTCTCTGTCTGTCTGTGCGTATGTCCTTGGTAAGTCTGTTTACCTGTCCTTCTGTGTGTCTGTCTCTCTGTCTCTCTGAGCGTATGTCCGTTGGTCCGTCTCTTTACCTGTCCTTCTGTGTGTCTGTCTCGCTGTCTGTCTGTGCGTATGTCCCTTGGTCAGTCTGTTTACCTGTCCTTCTGTGTGTCTGTCTCTCTGTCTGTCTGTGCGTATGTCCCTTGGTCAGTCTGTTTACCTGTCCTTCTGTGTGTCTGTTTCTCTGTCTGTCTGTGCGTATGTCCTTTGGTCCGTCTGCTTACCTGTCCTTCTGTGTGTCTGTCTCGCTGTCTGTCTGTGGGTATGTCCCTTGGTCCGTCTGTTTACCCCTCCTTCTGTGTGTCTGTCTCTCTGTCTGTCTGTGCGTATGTCCCTTGGTCAGTCTGCTTACCTGTCCTTCTGTGTGTCTGTCTCGCTGTCTGTCTGTCCGTATGTCCCTTGGTCAGTCTGTTTACCTGTCCTTCTGTGTGTCTGTCTCTCTGTCTGTCTGTGCGTATGTCCCTTGGTCAGTCTGCTTACCAGTCCTTCTGTGTGTCTGTCTCGCTGTCTGTCTGTGTGTGTGTCCGTTGTCCAGTCTGTCTGTCTACCTGTCCTTCTGTGTGTCTGTCCCGCTGTCTGTCTGTACTTATGTCCGTTGGTCAATCCGTCTGCTTGCATGACCTTCTATGTGTCTGTCCTTATACTTTCTGCCAAACAAGGGCAAAATATTAGCCGTTATACGCTAACGTAACGCTTAAGCACTCCCCAGTGTCGCCCTAATCGCGATTGTAATTCTACATAACATTGTATCCAGTATAAACTACGTCCGTCAGGCTCCATGTCTGTTGGACTGTCCGGCTGCCTATCTGTCCGTCTGCGTGTGTTCGTCAATATGTGTGTACGTGAGCCCGTTCAATAGACTGACTGACTAACCATCCGTCTATGTGTCTGTCTGTGTGTATGCCCGTTGGTCCGTCTGTCTATCTGTCCTTCTGTGTGTCTGTCTCGCTGTCTGTCTGTGCGTATGTCCCTTATGTCAGTCGGCTTACCTGTCCTTCTGTGTGTCTGTCTCGCTGTCTGTCTGTGCGTATGTCCCTTGGTCCGTCTGCTTACCTGTCCTTCTGTGTGTCTGTCTCTCTGTCTGTCTGTGCGTATGTCCTTGGTCAGTTTGTTTACCTGTCCTTCTGTGTGTCTGTCTCTCTGTCTGTCTGAGCGTATGTCCGTTGGTCCGTCTCTTTACCTGTCCTTCTGTGTGTCTGTCTCGCTGTCTGTCTGTGCGTATGTCCCTAGGTCAGTCTGTTTACCTGTCCTTCTGTGTGTCTGTCTCGCTGTCTGTCTGTGCGTATGTCCCTTGGTCCGTCTGTTTACCTGTCCTTCTGTGTGTCTGTCTCGCTGTCTGTCTGTGCGTATGTCCCTTGGTCCGTCTGTTTACCTGTCCTTCTGTGTGTCTGTCTCGCTGTCTGTCTGTGTGTATGTCCCTTAGTCAGTCGGCTTACCTGTCCTTCTGTGTGTCTGTCTCGCTGTCTGTCTGTGCGTATGTCCCTTGGTCCGTCTGCTTACCTGTCCTTCTGTGTGTCTGTCTCTCTGTCTGTCTGTGCGTATGTCCTTGGTAAGTCTGTTTACCTGTCCTTCTGTGTGTCTGTCTCTCTGTCTCTCTGAGCGTATGTCCGTTGGTCCGTCTCTTTACCTGTCCTTCTGTGTGTCTGTCTCGCTGTCTGTCTGTGCGTATGTCCCTTGGTCAGTCTGTTTACCTGTCCTTCTGTGTGTCTGTCTCTCTCTCTGTCTGTCTGTGCGTGTGTCCCTTGGTCAGTCTGTTTACCTGTCCTTCTGTGTGTCTGTTTCTCTGTCTGTCTGTGCGTATGTCCCTTGGTCAGTCTGTTTACCTGTCCTTCTGTGTGTCTGTTTCTCTGTCTGTCTGTGCGTATGTCCCTAGGTCAGTCTTCTTTCCCGCCAGTCCACCCCTATTCGTCTCAGTATTCCCATCAATTTCTTCCAGTCCACTCTGTCAAAAGCTTTTTCGTAGTCGACGAAGCAGATGTAAATACCTTGTCCATGCTGAATGCTTCTTTCTGCTATTACTCTCAGCGGTGCCACTGCATCTCTTGTCCCTCTACCCTTCCTGAACCCATATTGTTCCTCTCCCAAGCACTTATCCGTTTCCGCTTTTGTCTGCAGTCTTTTTGTTATTATTCTTAGCAGTACCTTTGATGCGTGTGTAAGGAGACTTATAGTACGATTGTCCTCACAGTTTATTGCATTCCTTTTCTTCTGTAGTGGTATAACTATGGTCTGTAGAAAGTCCTCTGGCCATTCTCCTGTGCTATATGTCCTGGCATAGTTGCACCACTTCATTCATAGCTTTCTCTCCTAGGTTCCTCAGCATTTCTATTGGGATGTTATCATTGCTCCTGCCTTGCCGTTTTTCATGTCCTCTATTGCAGCTAAGACCTCTTCTTTCATCACCTATGGCCCAATGGTGTCCTCTGTTTTTGCCTCCTCCTGCTCCTTCGCTTGCTTCTCCACTTCCTCCTCAATGTTGGTATTTCCTGTGTACAGCTCCTCCACATATTCCTTCCATCTTTTCCTTATATCTCCAGAGTCTTCTAGTAGCCTGCCATCCTTATCTTTGATAGTGCTTCCTCTTCCCATGTTCTTTTTCTTTTCCAGTGATTTTATTTTCCCATACACTAGATCGTGGCGTCCTTGTTCCTGGAGTATCTCTAGCTCCGTGCATCTTTTCTTACACCATTCCTCTCTTGCTTTATTCGATGTTCTTCTTAATTGATTATTAAGTCTTTTATACTCTTTTTTTCAGCTTCCTCTGTGTTCTGGTGTTTCCATTTTCTTCTCTCTTCCATATCTTTGACCATCTCCGGTGTTATCCATGGCTTGCGAGGTTCAATACTCTTTTGAAATCCCACAGTTTCTGTCGCCTCTTTAACCATTGTCTCCTTTAGATTCATCCACCTTTCCTCTGCTGTTGATCCTTCTTTTAGCGTTTCTACTTTTCCCTCTATTCTCTCAGATAGTTCGCTCATCTTCGTCTTTATCTTCTCTTTGTTCCACTTAAATGTCTTTATCCTTCTCTTTTTGATGAACTTTAGTTGTAGTCTCACTGTCACAGCTACCATGTTGTGTTCTGTATCTGCGTCTGCACCTGGGAGAGTTCTTGAATTCTTCACACTGTTTCTGTATCTCTGCCTGACCATTATGTAATCCAGCTGATATCTTGCTCTGTCCCCTGGTGATTTCCATGTGTACCTTCGTCTTTTTTGTTGTTGAAACCATGTGTTAGTCACTACTAGTCTTTGTCTTTTGCAGAATTCCATCTGCTTATCTCCTCTTTCATTTCTACTTCCCAGTCCAAATTTCCCTATTATACCCTCTTGTTCTCCTTCCCCTACTACTGCGTTCCAGTCTCCCATTACAACCACATAATCCGTCCCTTTGATGTTTTCCAGGCATCTCTCTATTTTTTCGTTCATAACATCCACCTCCTCTTCATCATGTGTTGACGTAGGCATATACACTTGTATAATTGTTTTGTCCACTGGGTCTCCCCATATTGCCACTAAGATCATCCTGTCCTCAACTCTTTCCACTCTTGTCACACATCTGGCCACTCTATCCGACATTAGAATGGTCATCCCATTCTGACTCTTATCTCCTCCAGCATAGACAACTTTGATGCCATCGCTTATGAGCTCCCCTCCCTCCTTCAATCTTACCTCCGCCAGTCCTAGTATGTCAAGTTCTGCCCTCCTCATCTCTCCTATCACATTTGCCAGCTTTCCTGGACTTGCCATTGTTCTTATGTTCCATGTCCCTATGTTTAGCTTTTCCCTTTTGGTCTCTGTTTCTGTTTGGAAGGATTTCGCTTGTTGACGACCGAAGGAGCCTTGTCTCCCCCCTGCCGAACGCGACTCTCCCCAGTGTCTGGATTGAATCGTTAACGTCGTTATCTGAATTTCTGTTTGGCGTCATTTTTCATGTAACTCGTATGCATTTTGTGTGTGTTTATGCATGCATGTATGTTCGAGCACCCATACGGACATAAATACTTACATCCATACACAATATAGTATTACATGCATATTTACATACATACGTACATACAGGCATACATACACACATACACATTACACACATCTGTGTTGCATGTGGTATTGAATGTATGCTCATACGTATAATATACATAGGCCTACATACATGCGTAGGCCTACATATATACATACATATGTATACATACAAGCATACATACATACATGCATATAAACATACATAAATACATACATACATACATACATACATACATACATACATTCATACATACATACATACACACAAACCAACATACATACACACATACATACAATCATACATGTATGCACATACATGCATGCATACATGCACGCACATACACATTGATACTGTAGTCATGCAAGAATTCTGACCATCGTCAGCAACTACAATGAGTGTAGTGTAGGCCTACTTGCAGAGTCCTTTATTACTATTGTAGGCTATGTGTAATAATTAATGCAGAAACTGAATGAATATTATGCAATATTATCGAAATTTTGTTGCTATTATTATATGATACAGTCGTTGTTTGGTCATTCGTTCAGCATGGGGGGGTTAATTGTCCGGGGTAATTATCTGGGGGGGGATTATTGGTACGGTGTAATTCTCCGGGGTAATTGTCCGGCGGGGTAGTTGTCCGGGATATAATTGTCCTGTTACTCTGAAAATGTTACCATTAAAGTTTGCAAATTGAACATATTTTAAACAGTAGGAGAAGACATTTATTGCAGTTTTAAACCATGTCTCTATGCACTGAAATCATGAATAATGTTGTGTAGATGACAGTTTTAAAAGCTACGGCTACAGCTTGGAAATCCAGAATATTGTAAGTAATTGGGATGCGATGCTCTGAAGTCTTACAGACTTAAACCATGAGTATCAGCATTGAAAACTGAGCCATTGTATTAAGTTGACAGCCTCAATTCTTACAATTGTGATATGGAAATTTAAAAAAACTTATACAGTGTTGTTGGACCACTTATTGAAGTCTTAAGCCATGTTTTTCAGCAATCAAATTGTGATAATGTCTTAGAACAGGACTATGAATTGTTGGCACTGCTATTATGAGCAATTTCATCAAAATGAGAGCCCAAAATGCTTCCCCCCACAGGATGGTACAAGATAGACACTGCATCTACTTCATTACACACGTGCATCCTGCGCACACGAGTGCGCACACACATACACAGCTCAGGAGCATAATGGGTTGCATAGCATTGCTTATATCCCTCTGGCGCGACGCTTCTATCGGATAGCCAGGCAGCGGGGGTCAAACGAAACCCTACAAGCCTCATTAGCAGACGTGGACGGAACGACACTGCACCTAAATAAACCAGATGCCCGGTCAACTCAACAACACTTGTTATCGGCACAGGTGTCTGGAATTGGTTCCCACAGGGCTACATCTACTTTCTGGGGTTCTTACTGATTTTTAAAAATTAAACTCAAAACTGTCAGGAGCGCTTCTGAGAAGTTCCCACGAAGAAGCGCTATATAAGCTTAGATTCTTGAAGAAATGAATGAATAATGAGCCTATTAAAAGATAGGCCTTAATGGTACTTTTAAATTAACCCAACAGTCAGTGCTATGATCCAGTTTGCTTTTATAAATGATTTGATTCTTCTTTGCTTTCCATCCTCCACTTTAAATTTCTTCCAAGCGTAATTCGCTTATATCTCTTTAGAATTTTGTTTCTTCAGCTTTTCCCAGCAAATTTCTAGCCACGTATGTAATTGCTTTGACAATACCGTACACTACACAGTCCTCACCACCATCCTAAATACCACTAGAATGCAGTGATGACGACGATGACAGCGACAAAATGATGATGATGACGACAACACCGAGTGTGATTAAGATGACGTTGAATATGATGATGATGATGAATATGAATATGAATATGATTATGAATATGAATATGATACCGGGTAATTATGATGATGATGACGATTGACGACGATAACGACGACGACGACGACGACGACGACGATGATGATGATGATTGATGATGATGATGATGATGATGATGATGATGATGATGATGATGATGATGATGATGATGATGATGATGATGATGATGATATGATGACAGGACCGGATAAAAAAATGTGGGCCCTGTTCAGTAAAACTGCGGAGCCCCAACCTTGCAGAATCACTAAAAAGTACAAAAGAGCATACCAAACGGGCCGCATTAAGGCTATAGTGCGATCCCAGGTGCCAGTGGCGTAGCAAGAAATTTACAATTTTTTTGCCTTGCCGGGTGCCCTTTCTGACACCAACCCAATAGTATTACAGTAAATAAAAGGGAATAAAGTAACAAAGGGAATAAAGTAAGAAAAACAATTGCTACTGCTAGCATTTGTATTGTTTTTCTTTTTGAAGCGGATAAATAACCTTTAAAAAAGGTTTTTCCTGGGCCAATAGGGGGTTTAAACCCGAAACCCCCTTGTCTACGCCACTGCCAGGTGGCGTAGACAAGTTGCCACGACTACCCTCTAATGGCCCCTTGTGAGAACAATTTTTCAGCGGCATGTTCAATATGTCATGTCCAAAATTTGTCTTAAGAATTAACAGAGTCCATGTATCAAAACTATCGTCCTTACAGCAAGTCAGCACCATGTTTACGAACAACGCTAATGACGTACAACTGTAGTGCTCGTAGAACAAAGAGGGTCGTCATAATACACCGTGGTTCAAAAAAAGTAAGCCAAATTGTTTTTCATATATCTCTAAGATCTGATGACATATCACGCTAAAATTTTCCAAGTATTTAGAGAATTGGACCAAAAATATGACTCCAAAATTTCAAGAGATAAAGTTGAACGGATAAAAAGATACGTATCTTTCAACTTCATATGCGGAAATTTCAGTTTACAAGCAATTTTCTGTTAGATTCAATGAAATGTAAGTCAAGTTGTTTTTTTATATCTCTAATACCTGATGATTAATCAGGCTAAGATTTTCCAGATATGTAGAGAATTGAACCACCAATATTATTCTAACAGTATGGTTTGATTATTGAATTAAATAAGATACTCAAAATGTCCTCCTCCTGCTGCTTGCACACCAGCCTGGAGGCGCTGGCGCCATTGAGCAACAGCAAGTTGGCAATAATGCAGCATCGTGGTGCTGGGCACGGTGGTGTAGTGGGTATGTTCGTTGCCTTGCAGCCGGAGGGTTGCAGGTTCGAATCCACCTCAAGTCGCTGCGTTAGGGACCTTGGACAAGTTCTTCACTCACAATTGCTCAGCGCTTATAGGCATGAAACTCCGATGCAGTGTCCAATCTGTAGTCGGGAGCGCCTCTGAGGAGTGAGCTTGAAGTGGCGCTATAGTAAGTGCACATACAAACAATTAAACAAACATAGCTAATTTTGTCACAAAAGTGATGTAGATCAAGAAAATGCCGTCATAATGGGGCAGTGCCATTGTCGAAGCAGCGGTGTAGTTAGTGACTAAAAAAATTGCAAAACAAGACAAGCCGTCACAATAAGAATACAATAGCACAAGTTGGCAATAATGCAGCATCGTGGTGCTGGGTCCCGCATTTTCTGAACAGGAACTGGATCACCACATTTGTCAATTCGACCCTGTGCGGTCCCTCGAAAACTGCAGACCCGAGAGCACCATTAGCACTACCTTAATGCGGGTCTGCACACAAAACGTGTTAAATTCGACGAATCAACATTCGTCTATTAGCAATTCGTTCCTTATATTTTTCAGTATAAACAGGTCTTTTAATATTCCAGCCTTGCGTATAAGTATATTATGCATCTTTCTTGGTCTAAGAATATTAGAGAAACTCATGGTCAGAAATGCTTGTAAGTATGTAACCATGGTTATATTCAGGGAACTTGGACAATCTTGTGGCCGGTGTCACGAAATAGAGTATTCCCCGTATTAATTGTATCCCCCCAAAATTAAAAAAGTCGAAAAAACCGCTTCCGCGTGTCAAGGCCGTAGCGAGGATTTGATTTCGGGGGGTGTTTACCCACTTTTTCAGCCAATTTTTCTGACGACCTTTTTAATCATCACACACTTTTCGTAGGATTTTTCGCCCGGAAACAGTTAACCACGGTGTAGAACGATCTAAATTCATGTTTCCCTTCTAAAATCGCGATCTTCTGTGGGTTCTGGGCGGCCACTGAAGTTCTAATAATTATGGGCTTGTAAATGCATTATATTATTCTTTCATTTTTCATTTTGGGGGATGTTCAAACACCCAAATCACCCCCCTAGCTACGGCCTTGCCGCGTGTAGTTTCTTTGCAAATTAATTTTTATCTGCTTTGTTTTGAACAATGCCACTAACAGGTATGCTTATTCCGACTAGATAATTTGTTTTGCCCTGTTTTTAGAGCACTTAAAACATTTAAAACACTTAAGAACACTCAGAGTCACTAAATAAATTCGAATTGCTTGTATCTGAGTATTGCCTAGGACACTTAAAACAATTAGAGTCACTCTAAATTTTGATTAAAGCATAAATATTTTTATCATGCGCATTTTTCAAAAAAGGGGATAGAATGGTTTATCTCCCCGGATAGTATAGACCGGTTAATTCCATCCGGGGGGATAGATTTATTCATCCCCCCGGATAGCTTTCAAGGGGGATACTCCGTTTCATGACACCGGACAACGACCTGGGCAAAAGATTTTTACGAAAGCATTTACCCTGATTTGCCCCCACTGCAGTGTCACCATGACCGTCACTGATTACAAAATAAATGTTATAGGCCTATTTTCGCGGTTGCGCCAGTAGTAAGTAGACCTAACTCACAGTAACTAAACCATGCCGTTACAAGGACGCCTGACATTGATAATGACGATGATGATTATGATGATGGCGACGACGACTATTATGGTGGTGGTGATGACACTGACGATAACATTAACATTGCCATTTCTATGGCGCCGTAACAAGCCATGCCATGGAACGGGCGTTTGATAATGATGAAAATGATTACGATTATGACGATGATAATCATGATTGTGACAAATACGATTTATATGGCGCTTTAAATAACCATGCCGTTTGAAGACGCCTAGCGATGATGATGATGACGATGATGACGACGACGACGATTATTAATATTATGATGATGGTGATAAGAATGACGAATTATATAGGGCCGTAAAAATAGCCATTCTGTTCCAAGGCACATGTTGCTGTAGTCATTGTTGTTGTTGCTGGTGGTAGTGGTGAAGTTGGTGGGGGTGATGGTGGTGGTGGTATTGGTGGTGGTGGTGGTGGTGGTGGTAGTGTGGGTGGTGATAGAGGTGGTGGTGATAACGATGATGATAACGACGACGACGACGATGATGATGATGATGATGATGATGCTGAAGATGATGATGATGATGATAACATTGACGATTTCTATGTCGCCGTAAAACAGCCATGCCGTTTCAAGGCGCCTGGCGATGATGATAATGATGACGACTACGGCGGCGACGATGACGGCGACGATGATGATAACAATGACGATTTCTATGGCGCTGTAACACAGCCGTGCCGTTACTATGCGCCTGATGACGATGATGACGACGACGTTGATGGTTATGAAGTTTATGATACTGATTTACTTATTATTTTGTATTTTTTTAGGCGACATCTATTATAAGCTTAGTCTATAAACAATTAGAAGATTCTGTGTGTTTGACCGGGATGCATTTTAGCAGTTTTTTGGCTTTTCACTCCAAGCTTTTACTACTGTGTCAGTCTGGCTACCCAGTGGAGTGGTTGGCAGGGCTTAAAGTGTGCCTGGACGGTCATGGACGGCGTCCATGCACTTATTTTTAAATCTGAACGTCGTCCTGCCACTTATTGGCCAGCACAGCCTTGAATGGTAAGGGCGTCCATGCACCTCTTTTGGAAAGGTAAGGGGCGTCCAGGCACTTCTTTGTCCACACTTTAAGCACTGGTGGTTGGCAAATCTCTCCCACCATAGGGGCCATGGTGTGGGAGATAACCAAATTTAAACTAAGTCGTTAAACACCGCAGGTGCCCATAAACACCGCACATGTCCAAAACAACGAACTCATACATCAATGACGTCATGACTTTATGACCTAATTTTCTTTGCTGGCGGTTAGGAAAATAATGATAAAAGCCCTGTTGATCGCAAGCTTGGACAAGGGAGGGACGGAAAGAAAGTGGGATTGAGGGAGGAGGGAAGGGACGAGGGACAGAGGATGAAGGGTGGGAGTGAGGTAGGGAAGGAAGGAGGCAGGCAGGAAGAGAGGTTTGGAGAGGGCTTACGGACGGACGAGTAATGGAGGGAGTGATGGGGGAGGGGGAGAGCGAGGGAGGAGCAGACGTAGGAAGGGAGGGACGGATGGAGGGACGGAATGACAGAAGGAAGGAGGAAGTAGAGGATTGGCCAGGAACCGGGCGAATCTTAAAATTTTCGGGCAACGCCGGGTACCCCGTCTAGTTGGAAATAAGGATGATGATGAAGATAAATATGATGATGATTGCAATAAAGACGATGATGATGACGATAATGATGATGATAACAAGTCATTGTTATTGATTTGTATGGCGCCGTAACACAGACATGCGGTTAAAGTGCGTCTGATGGTGATAATGATGTTGATGACGACGACAACCACGCTGATGATGATAGTGATAGCAATGACGATTTCTGTGGCGCCGTGACACATCCAGGTCCTTACAAGCCCGCCTGATGATGATATCAATGATTCAATGATGACGATGATGATGACGATGATGGTATTCCTGGTGGTGGTGGTGATGATAACGATGATGGCGACGACGACAATAACGACGATGACGTCGATTATGATGATAATTTCAACAACGATGGCGACGACAATGATGATGGTGGTGACGATGATGATGCCAATGATGATGATGATGATGATGATGATGATGATGATGATGATGATGACGACGACGACGACGACGACGACGATGATGATGTCATTTGCATCAGAGAATTCTAATGTTAAGTACCGGTACCGACCAAAACATTTTCTTTAAAAAAATCTACGTTACCTTAAATATTATTTCAGAATTATAAATTTTAGTTTAATTGTATTTAAAATTTGACTAACATTAGACTACAAGGTGTGTTCAAAGTGTTCGCCTTCGGCTTCAACACAAGCTTCAAGACGCGTTCGCTATTTGCCAATTGCAGCATCAATAACCAATAACATTTGGTTTCGACATGTAAAATAACGACGTCATTATGACGTCATTTTTAGTGAGGGCCGTTCATAAATTGCCAATTTGTAGATAATTATCTCAGGATCAAGCATGTTTTGAAATTTTGACAATCGATGAATATTTACCGGTTTTATTCACATTATCAAAAGGGTGCCCGATTTATTGGGACACAGTGTACATATAACCCCACTCCAGCCCAATCCCACCAAGCACCACCCAATTCCTTTCCATACCCCGCTCCACCCACCCCAAGTCCCCGACGTCCGCCACCCCATTGATAATCAGCGATGCAACTCATGCTATCCACAGATGTCCAGTTACGCGTGTTCACCCCAACCCGCCACAGCCCTCTCTTCGCCCTTCTAGCAACCCAAGTACCCAACCCAGGCGGGTCTTTGTCTAGCTAGAGCTGCTAGAAGGATTGAGGTGAATAGGTGCGATAAACTTTCGTGGCGGCTGTGTGCTGGGCGGGGGTGGCTATTTCCGACGGTTTCTATCATTGTTCGTTGGAACCCAAGAAATTGAACTGTGGGTGTGCTTGCTGGACTAACAAACATACATGGACACATGCATACATACATGCCTACCATCATACATACATACATATATATATATATATATATATATATATATATATATATATATATATATATATATATATATGCATACTTGCATATAATTATACCAGTGATTCCCAACCTTTTTTGACTTTAGGGTCACTTTGTTGCTGTTCGAGGATGTGAGGGCTACTTTTTCTTAGTTAGAGGACATAAGGGTATTAAGAGGACACAAGGCTAAAATTTAATTAACCAAGAGCATATAAAATCGTCAAAATTGAATAAAAATAGAATGCTTGATGCTATTTATAAACATCCAAATAAAATAATTTGTAAAAGAGAAACTTTTTTTAAATTCTGTCCAAATTGTCATTTTTTGCGTATATTTTATATAATTATTTCAGAGGTTTAGGTTCATTATTTAAAACCTGGCGGGCCACTTTTCGGAGTTTGTCTCGACTTGAATTTCGGTCTGATTTTAATTTATCCCGGAGTTGTCTCGACTTGAATTTACGTCTGGATTGAATGTATCCTGGAGTTGTCCCGACTTGAATTTAGGTCTGAATTGAATTCATCCCGGCATAGGCGTACGAGGCGGGGGTCCAGAGGGGCAAATGCCCCCCAAATTTCGGGCAAATGTGTTTTTCGGGCAAAGAAGGCATGGGCTGTCAAAAAAAAATGGAAATTTTTTTTCGGGCAAAACAGGTACGGGAGGATTTTTTCGGGCACAGGGGTAAAAAAGTGGAAAAAATTGGACGGATGACTAAAAAGGTCATCAGATTTTTCGGACGGGAAAATCTTAAGATTTTTGGGTGGATGACGAAAAAAAGGTCATCAGATTTTTCGGGCAAAATGTTTCCCTCCCCCCCCACTGCCGAAATGTCCCGTACGCCTATGCATCCCGGAGTTTGTCTCGACTTGAATTTCGAACTGATTTTAATTTATCCCGGAGTTGTCTCGACTTGAATTTTGGTCTGATTTGAATTTCCTGGACTTGTCTCGACTTGAATTTCGGTCTGAATTGAATTTATCCTGGAGTTTGTCTCGACTTGAATTTCGGTCTGATTTTAATTTATCCTGGAGTTGTCCCGACTTGAATATAGGTCTGAATTGAAATCATCCCGAAGTTTAATCAATCAATCAAATTTTATTGAATCGATTCAGTGTAAACATGCTATTATCACCATGACAAATCTTAGTACATGGAATGAACAAAATATAGACAGGAAATATTAGAGGTAAACATTGCACATTAGATAATAGATCATTATAGCAAAGAGAATCGACTCGTGGAGAGAAGAAGCTGACGCTTATCTAGTCATCCCCACATCATTAGGAACAGCAATAGTAACAAGAAAAGGTAGGAAGAATCGATGGCTATGTCACAGATATAGGTAGGTAACTTAATTAGAATCTACATAGAGTCAGCTGTTTTAAGCAAATGTTTTTTAAATGCCGACTTAAAGGAATTAAGAGAATTAATGGAGCGAGTGCTGGGATCAATTGAGTTCCAAAGTTTGGGGTCTGAGAGTCTGACAGTGTGTTGTTTGGTGTTAGTATTGCATGAACTAACGCTTCTATTCACAACTACAACACCAGATCACGTTTCAACATACACCGCATGTATGTTGAAACGTGATCTGGTGTTGTAGTTGTGAATAGAAGCGTTAGTTATAAAATAGTCCCTAAATAGACTAGGCAATAAATTATGCTGATGACGGTACATAAATGTGAATAGAAGCGTTAGTTATAAAATAGTCCCTAAATAGACTAGGCAATAAATTATGCTGATGACGGTACATAAATACTGCCAGTTGGAGCATAGGCGGAGACCTGGGCCAAGAATTGGGGGGACGGAAAGACGCGAGATTTTCGTGAAAATTTCTGACGACCGGCGAAATCTAAAAAATATTTCTTATTTTCGCCGCCAAAAAAAAGTGATGACCTTTTTTTTAGTCATCCGGCCCAAAATGTTGAGGAAATTTTCTATTTTTTTTAGTCATCCGGCCAAATCTCGTCGAAGAAATTTTCTATGACCTTTTTTTAGTCTTGAGGCTCAACTATTGGGGGGGGGCAAATGCATGGGCCGTCCCCCCCCAACACTTTCATTGGGGAGACCGTCCCCCCTGTCCGCCCCTAGGTCTACGCCCATGAGTTGGAGTTTAAATAAGTCATAAACCGTTAGCAGGTCGAGATTTTTAAAGAGACCAGCAGAGGCAGCCAAATAGTGGGAGCCAGAGATAATTCTCACTGCACGTTTCTGTTATAGTAATAGAGGTGCAAGGTGAGTTTTGTAACCTCCGGCCCATATAATAGTACCATAGCTAAGATAAGGTAAGACAAAGGTATTATAGAGTGTTTTAAGCGTGGAGGGGAGAAGAATATTTTGAAGCCTATTAATTATTCCAATAGACTTAGCAATTTTATTCCTAGTAAGGGTGATATGGAATTTCCAACTAAGGTGCTCGTCAATGATCAGTCCCAAAAATTTGGTCTGAGATACACGCTTAATAGGGATATTGTTAAGAATGATACTTTTTGAAGGTTCGTCGGGGATTTTCTTACCTGTACTAGAGAATATGATATAATTGGATTTTGTAATATTGAGAGATAAGGATTTAGCATTAAACCAAGCAGATAAATGAAGTAATTCAGAGTTCATACTATCAAACAGGTCACTTATGTTTTTAGACGATATAAAAACTGTGGTGTCGTCAGCGAATAAATAAAAGAGGAGCTTATTGGAGCAATTACTTATATCATTAATATAAACTAAAAAGAGCAGAGGGCCAAGGATAGATACTTGGGGAACCCCAAAACATAGGGTGGCCAAATCAGACGTCGCTCCACGATAGGTTACTAGTTGGTGTCTATTGGATAAGTAAGATTTAAACCATTCTAAAACCATTTCTCTAATGCCATAGTGGTAGGATCCTCAATAGCGGAGTTTCTCAATTAAAATATCATGCTTGATGGTATCGAAAGCCTTCGATAAATCCAGGAAAACACCAATAGCTCTATTACGGATGTCAATGGCGTCCGATAGTTTGTCAATGACTTTAAGGATTACATGAGTAGTAGAGTGACCTTTTCTAAAGCCAAATTGCTTATCGTATAGGATATTAGTCTTTTCGAGGAAATTAGATAATCTAAAATGCATGGCTCTTTCAAGAATTTTTGAAAAACAGGTAAGTTTAGAAATGGGTCTGTAATTAGCCATATCCTGACAATCATTGGATTTAAAAATAGGGGAGATATTAGCAAGTTTCATACCTTTAGGAACAATGCCAGTGATAAAAGATTGATTAATTAGGTGAGCAATGGGTTTGGAAATGGTAGGCGCAAGCTTTTTAATAATAGGAACAGGCAGTTCACAACAATCATACGGTTTAGTAACTTTAAGATTAGAGATGATATCGGCAATTTCACAATCATTAACTGGTGTGATAAACATACAACTAGGGTTGGGAGTTTTTAAGTAAGAGGAATAGTGGGAAGACGTCAGGGGAATATTTGAGGCCATTTTAGGTCCTATGGAAGCAAAATAGTCATTAAATAGGTTAGCACAAGTGGTAGGATCCTCAATAGCAACACCATTAACAATAAGGGGCAAATTAGCAATGCTCTGACCTTTTTGCTGAAGTAAGGTTTTAATAATCTTCCAAGGTTAGTTCTATGTTGCTCAAGGAGATTAGTGTAGTACAATTTTTCGCAGTTGCGTAGAATAGTAGTCAATTTGTTTTTATAGTTTTTATATTTGGTCAATGCCTTATCAGTTTTAGTTTCCAGAAATCTTTTGTAAAGTTTATTCTTAGTTTTGCAGGATT